>OX104114.1:6777824-7377824 GCA_944474755.1 Limnoperna fortunei | reverse complement strand
TAACAAATGCCAACATACCGACATACTGACCCAAATATATCTATCACATTGTGTTTACGTCTTAAGTTCTGAGTTGTATGTTGAAAAAAGTCAGTCTGTTATTAACAGCTGTCGACCATTGTAACCTTTAATAGAAAAAAACCAAACACATTCGGAGTTACTTAACTTTAAATTTTACAATGGAAGTATGGTGTAACTTAAGCTTTCGGGTATTTCCTAGTATGAGAAACTATTTCTGTTCAATTATTTTGTAATTAATTTTAATCGATTTATTATAATGTAATTTGATCGTATTTGAACGTATTTGATCGTTTCGTAATTGTGATTACTCAATGTTAACAACCAAACGCTATTTCAAAATTAAGGGCTAAGAAATTGGAAATTATTCAACGGACGAATGTAGTGACTGTCCAGATCAAAGTAAAGTTTAACCTAAAGTCGAAATGTAAAAACATCAGTACAACAAAGACTCATTCAAGCTTTTAAATGTTCGGGCCACAAGATGTTCTATGATTTTTAAAGTGTAATGAAGTTTTATGTTGATTCTAATAGTGTAAACATTTAAATAATCGGCTATTAATTGAACGTTCACGTGTATTCAGTTTAATACAATGTGTAACTTTTCTTTCATGCTACTTTATAACGTGTGAAAGCTACACCCTGACGACAATTGGCTTGGAATAAGACAATCTAAAGCATGTTTATACTTGATTGATTGATTGATCACAAAAATGCTTAATAGCTAGCAAGTAAGCTAGCAAATCAATTGACGGTTGTCTACAAACTCATTAATGACTTCAAAAGTAAATCCGTTTTTTTTTCAATTTCTGTAGGTATGTGAAATTCGGCATGACACTTTTGCGACTTTTAGCCATCGCTGTGTTGACAGCAAGCATGTGATGGTAAGTTACGTCGTCATGTACATAAACAATTGATGTTTATTATATAAATATAAATATTTGGTTGTGTTTTGCCAAACACATCCATTTATCATTTTAAGTATATTGGTTATTATCTGGTCACAATATTCATAAACATTTGACACAAATAATAAAACGATAAATTCATTGTGCTAAGATGAATCTTATTAAATTACGCATTAATTTTGTTTTTAGACACAGGAATGCTCAAGCGCACCGTCGCTAGGTCACGCGTGTCACTGTTCAACACAGCATTGTGTATCTGGCAGTTTTTTTAGTAAGTATTTGCATTTAAAGATAATAGTTCGTTTTTGTGATTCCCATTGAAAAAACACCTATCTGATCAAACAAAAACTGGACGACAAGTACCTGAAAAATTTCTGAAAGTGGCGTTAAACAAACAATCAAACAAACATAAATATGGCTTAAAACTAATTTTTATTGTGCATCATTACAAGAATATACGTGAATATATTAAGGTGGCCTTAATCAGAATATTCATTTCAGTTGTTATTATGTTCGTATCAAATAATTATTTATTGTCTGGATAACTGGAAAAGTAAAGACGTATTGAATATTTAAACTCTCTGTAATTATTTATAAAAAAGTTTACACCAACTTCAATGTCTAATCAGCATGATATTATAAAAAATACAGATGAATTCTGTCGAAAACTAAGACTAGGAGAATTTTTCGGCAAAAGCGGTCATGACGATGAATTAATTTAAAAAAAAACAAGAAAAGATTCATTCCCCGACCTAACCGAGACAAAAATTTAGACAGCTATATTAGTTGATTTGAAAATCCGCAGAATTAACCAACACTGTTTCCAAGGTCAAATCAAATGTTTCTATAAGTGAACAAACGGCACGAAGAAATATACAGCTAGACCACAAATAATTATAAAAGAAGCTGGCAAAGGTGGCGTGATTGTAATAATGGATAAAGACCATTATAAAGAAATGGTAACCAATCAATTTAATGACGATAATTTTTATTTTAGGATTCAAAAATGTTAAGTATCCATCTTAAAGATAAAGAAATTGGTCACTAAATTTGAGAACGGTAAATTATGTGGACAATTTTTGTAATTCTTTGTTTATTTTCTAATAATTTTTATTTATAAATATTTGCATTAAAATTTTATAATAGGTTCAGCAACCTCAACAATACACTCAATAACTCATCTCACCACTCCGGCACATGCGTCTTCTACAAACGGTCATACAACACATGCACCATCTACCCATGGTCCAACAACAGAACAGTTGACACTTCAAACATCTACATCTGCACCAACTACAACAGTCACTTCGGCTCAAACGACAGTACAGCAAACGGTAACGACTGTGGTGACGGCAGTTGCAACAACTTTGTCACACGGTATATTATCTTTGTAACCGATAGGTAAAATATATTTTGTAATTCATTACAAGTTTTTTTCTGCCAAAACGCATAGTTTAAAAACTCGTTGCTATTATTCTCTAACTTACCACTTGAAGTGCTTTTTTTTAATATTGAGAAACGTGTCACATTCATTTATCAATTCCAAGAGCTCATTAACAGGTTTATTTTTAAATAAATGGATTTTTTTAACTTTTAGAAAAACCTTAAATCTGAAAGGTTTTTTTATTCTTGTATAGCTACAACATGTACTAATGACGAAGATATCAACTTCAGCTGTGTTGTGTACGATCAAACCTATGGTATGTGTGGAGTTTCCACAGGAACCCTGTTCACAATTGCAAACAAGAGATGCCGGAAATTTTGTGGAATATGTAATGGTAATTTTTAAAGTTAATTTGTAAACCATTAATATATTACTCACAGTGTATTCAAACACAGTTAAAGGCGTGTTAGGAATAAACTATTTAATGCGTCAGGGCAATTGCAATTATTTCATAGTTGCTAATAAAATAGTGTAGATAGTCTAACCAGATTAAAGGCATCATAATTAATCATAAAAACATTTTTTTTTCTAAACGCTGTATCAATGAGTGGAGTAAAAAAATTGTGTTTTTTGTAATTGGAACAATCTATATGTTAAATATTATAAATTGAGTTAGTCCATATTTATTAATTTCATTGTAGATGCAACACACTTAAATCTTGTATTGCGATTGTAAAGAAAGAAATAAAATTAATTTTATTTTAATACAGCAGATGGACATAATTCAACAACCACCATGTCAATCACTGGTACGTGCACATTATTATGTTAATAAATAAAACATATTTATATTCATTTTGTGACACAAAAATCAAACGTGAAGGAAATCTTTAAGTTAAACACTTAAGTACCCATAATCACATTTTCTTGGTCGGGACATGCTTTTTCAAATTTGTTCAATTCTATTTAAAAGTTATCTTCACTTTCACGCAGTATTTGTAAAGAATTGTCTTGCATTAATATAACTCATTACCCTAGTAAAGTAGTAGTGAATTGTCTTCATAACTTTGATTTTATCACATTAAAACATTTCAGGTTTATATTCAAAATTATTTATAAGCTGGAAAGTTATAGGAAAAACACAACATTTACAATTTTAAAGTGTTATTGGTTTCAAAGATTTATTTATCTGTTAAAATTCTCCATGTGCTTCCGTATGTTATATATAACCCTGTATGTCTGATGATTCAGAAATCCGCTGGATAGATATATTATATGGTTGTCACAATACTTAGACGTTTGTATATAATTTACTTACTGTGACTGTATGACTAGTAACTTTGTCATCCTATATAATATATACAAAAATGCTGAATTAGATTACTGTCAGATTAATACGAATTGGTTACGAAAATTCCATCGTCACACGCTAGTACACATGTATTATGTCTATGTCTACGATTCACCCCGGTTAATGAAGCTATATTTTTATATAGCGGATTTGGCCGAGGGGTCTGGACCGCTGGACATAGTGCAGGCGAATTGGTGCCACAGTGTCACAACAGTGTGAATTCGAATCCCGCTGAGGGAAAGCAAAAATTTGACACTGTTAAAAATCAAATTCAAACAATGTTGGGCCTAATTTGTAGACGTATATATAAATATTTGATATTAACCCTGTATTTCTGATGTTTCAGAAATCCGCTGGATAGATATATTATAGGGTTGTCACAATACTTAGACGTTTGTATATATATATATATATATATATATATATATATTGTTAAATGATTCCATTCCATACTACGGTTAAAACGAATCATTGAAAAAAACTTCGTCTTCAATGTTTAGTACTCAGTGAACGGCAATACAGGTTAATGCTGCTGGTAACAATAACTTCGCCGTAATTCAAAATGCTATCTTGTAGAATCTTCAACTTATGCGCAACCTCTCTGTGTCGACCATGATTCCAGGTGTGTCCAGTTCAAAACCCAGCTATGCAGTTCAACTGTCTCTCAAGCTTATGTTATAGCAACTTGTCCTCTAACATGCGGAAAGTGTACAGAATATTTCGGTGAGCATTTTTGAAAAATAATCTATTGATTTCTTTGCTGTAGCAGCATCCATATCGGATTTGAATTGTTTATTAGGCTAGTAATTAGACAATACAAATTCACCTGTTGTTGAATTTGCGAAATTATGTTTTAATAATCCAATTTATTTAGGATAAGAATAGACAGATAGATTTAGTAATTATTAGTTATTTTAAACTGTCTACTGATTAATTGTCGTATGCGTTTAAGTTAACTAAAGTTTGTCTTTTTTGCTTTCAGCTTCATTGACAGGTGAGGATAGGAAAGTTAGATTCAGCAGATAGTGATCATATACTATTTATACAAACAAGTATTTATTGAATATATGCAGACTTTTATCTGAGGAAATAAATTACCATGCCTCCATTGCAATTTCTGTTTAACACCATAACAACTATAACCTATTAGCCGTGAACTACTAATTAATTAAACTGGTAAAAAAATGTTTACGTAAGTCGTGATTTACTTATATTGTTTCAACATTGTCATATAATGTTGAATTCTATTCCAACGTGATATGTATGTATTTTGGTTGCAACTGGTCAATTAGTACTCGTTCAACAGACATGTTTTAATAATAAATGTACTGAAGGCTTTAAAAATGTCACGCATGTTTAAATGGTAATGGATATCCTATCCGTGCGCATTTCATTATGTTTTATTTACAATATCACAGACATGCTGAAAAGCAAACAAAGTCTGTTTTGCTTAGTCCCCTTAGTTCTTATATTTCATTCAAGCAGACTGCAATTTGTAATTTAAAATGCATTAGCTATTTACTCTATTTGCAAACTATACGATAATTTGTATTGTACTAAATTGTAAAAAGCCCAGAAAGGTCATTCAACATTCTAAATTGGACAATTGGTATACTTTTATCGACTAACAAATATACAGTTCGAGATTAAACATTAAATACAATACATAATTGTCAATACTTTATTAATCAATTACGGCATCATAAAAAAAAACTATATTTTGTCAAAAAAATTCACTACTGTTTACATTTGTATAGACATGAAAATGTATGTACTACAAATGAATTTCTTATGAACAAGAGTACGCATTACTTAATGGACTTGTATATTTGGAATTCAGATATTTAAAATGTGAATTTTATTTGAGTAAAACCGACATGCTTGTTCTGTAAGTTAATACATATTTCATAAAACAGTTGTTTTTAATCAACGTCACAAATACGATCAGTTAGGGTTACACGCTGTCTATTTTGGGAGGTTTTTTTGTCTTTTGTTTTTGTTTTTTCTTTTTGGTTTTTTTTTGCTTTGGGTTTTGTTAGCAAATGTATATGTTTGTCCTATTCTAGATTTGTAATCTTCCCTTAACTTTTTTCTCCTATAAGTTCTTTGGTTTCCTTGCTTTTCAGAATGAAATGTTTTTAGACTCGAAAGTGAAAACAATTTTCATTAACTGTCCTTCTGACAAAAGGAATGTGCATTGTGGTTTCATTATCAGGTATACATTTTCAGAATAATAGAGACCTAGTAAAAAGGGAAAATTTTTAATAATCGTATATCAATCTGAAAACAGCAGGTCAATACAAATACTTTATGCCTATAGACAGTTTTGTTGAGTAGGTACTGATCAAACATAGCGTTACTATAAAACGATGTCAAGTAGAGTTCTAACATCGTTAAATTTATTATTATTAACTTTACCATCTTTTGAATTTCACTTATATTTACTACTAACTTAAAACAGATTTGTTTTAAAAATCGAATGTCTTTGCATATGTGGGTTAATAAAGCTTAACTAAATATCAGAGACTCAGGAGTAAAACAAATATTAAAATGTTTGATTGTTTAATGTCAGTGAACAGGTATGTGACCTAACTTCTAAAAATACTAAATCATAATTAGCAGTAATCGTATAATAGATGTTCATGTAGAACTAAATATACAGACCTTAATTTATCTAACTGTTTTTGCTGTGTAAATTGTTAATTAAAACTTTCAAATATTGTGTATACTTATTTGTCTACAGGATCTGATTACACGGCCGTCTTCTGTCTTGATCTGATATCTTTCCATTGTCCATTTATTTCTGGTTCTTGTTGACCGATTGGCATTCTTTTGAAAATGATAACTCAATCACTGAAGCGACAAAAACGTCCTTTAGATTTCTTAGAAAGATTTCCTAATGTGTGACTTTAATGTAACCTATATGTTTACGCATCAAAAGGGCTTAAAAAGAGTAAATGTCAGTCCTCGTTTTTTATATGTATAGACACTACATTTCCTTATTCTTATGTTTGCCTTATTTTGAGGCAATACATAAGGGGCTGACCTTTACGAAAATGTATTCCTCTACTATATATATAGTATATTGTAAATTAAATTGTAAAAAACAATTTTGTTGTAAGCAATCTAGACATTGAATTATATATTCAAAGAAGGAAAACATATCTTACCTTTTTGACGGGCATTTTACCCTTTACAAATACTATTGTTTTTGTAAAGTTGCCATAAAAAATGAAATCATCAAACGATAATCTTTAATCTATAATGCTATGTGCCTCGTTCTCCCTACTTATATTTTCCAATACGTTGGATGAGTATTATAAAAAAGATTTAAGAGCCCACAAATATAATATACATAACTAACCATAAAATGCGCTTTTGTACTTGTTTTATTTTAAGAGAGTGAGCTAAAGCATACGTTTCTTACCATACATAAAGACTTTGTTTTTGATATTTTGGAATGGATTATTTTTCTACTAAATAAAAATATTATTAATATCCTACATACACCAGACCATTTAAAATAAGGATAACCAATCAATTGCCGTAAAACTCTAACTGATCGATTGTCGGGGTGGAGATATGGCCATTTTAGCACAATATAGTTCCTTATATACTTCTTAATGCAGTAATCAATTAATGTGGTATTATGTAACCTTAATTTTTTGTCTTTAGAATAAAATACAACTTCAAGCCATTAAAAGACGTCTCGCTTTGTTGTTTCGCGTCATTCTGGACAGAAATTATCATGTTACTTATATGCAGCACAGTTTTTGTTAGCAAATAACATTTTATGAGAAATAGTTTGAAATTTCTAATGTTGCAACAATTATTGTATCTATAATACTGTGGCATATAATTAAACAGTTTGTTTATTACAGTTTCCCCATTAGTAACGGAAACAACTATTGCCGGTATGTTTAAACTTTCAAAATTGCTTCCTCAGCTTCGACAAACGGGCAAAATGATTTAAAGCTGAAATATTACTGTTTAAAAACGAGGCAGAGGTTGAGTTTTATCTACCTTTCTCTGTCCTGGAGAAAGAAAATACATTTGTCAATATTTCTAATGAGAGCGACGGGGCCACACAACTTCTTAATGATTTTGACATTTTTTCTAAATAGTTAAACATTAGCAGTGTACGAAACAAATTATATACAGCATTACGTCTAGTTTTTGAAAGGTAAATCAATTAGCAACTTTTAAACGATAGTTATTCACTTAAAAATTGTGATAATACTAATCTAGTTACGTGTTTTTATTATTTTTATTCTTCCGTTGAGACATATTACATCTGCCATTAAATGAAACATAAATAATTAAATCACAGCTTAAAGCTATTGGATAAACAAAAGCGATAGCAATTAAACTTTTAATGATTTTGTGAAAGGCAAACTGAAAATATTATTTATTCTATAACTGCTTGCTAGGATATTTTGACCCGGTATGCAGACTTGAAACCATTTTCTCGTTTTGTTTACCTTTGATGTCTGTTCTTGCAAATAAAGAATGTATTTACGTATATTAGTATAGCGTCATTTAGGTTGAAAAGATAGGAACTTTTTTCTTTGTAATATATTGACACGGCTAATATATTTTGTGTCTTAAAATAATTGACTTCTTGCTTAATCGATTAATTGTTTCTTAGATAGTTGTTTTATAAAGTACAGTTTAAAATTTATTTCAAATTGCTTTTTTGTCTTGAAACCTAATGTTGCTTCAGATATAGTGTAAGCGTTGCATTAAACAAGTAATTAAGTATATTTGAACGTAAAAATGTGCTGCGGGATGCTTTGGAATGCTTTTTTACTGCATGGGTATGACAAGGTTTATATTTTGCATGATGTATGTTGTATGTAATTTATACTTACTGGTGACACATTTCGCGGATTCTTGTCACCCTTCTAATCTTGTTTAAAAAAAACTTATCATAGCATGCCTTATAGTTTTAATAACATTGAGTTCTTAGAACTAGGCAGCAAGTGGTTCATACTGGTCTATGATGGTTGTTTGTGGTTCATTGTAAACAAAAAAGAATTAAGAATGTGTCTGTGAAATTAAAATTATTCATGTTGTTCATGAAATTACTGTTATTACTGACAATGGTAATGATATAAATGTAATAAAATCTACTACAAACACTATCGGGGAGATACCACATTGCTCTGAAAAACGAATGTCAACAATGCGTGGGACCCCAATAATCTTAAAACTGCTTGTGTATGTCTGTGCTGTGCAAATCGAGAATATAATAAGCCTGTCATAAACCTTGCGATCTGAATAAAGTTCAGGTGTAGAAGACTTCAGTCGAATTCGACATTTGTTAGTAAATTTTGGTAATAAAATCTCTAACATCCTAACTGTTTGGCATTTCATTGTTTCTGGATAAAGGGCCGCCCAGTATTTTTGATTGGACGAACACTGCATATTTAATAAAAATTGTTTCCCCTATTTTCCAGAACGATTTCATCTAAACGATGTATTACCGACGCAAAACGTTTTAAAACAATGCACAACATTTTGTTTTGTAAGCCTTGGGTTATGGTCATAGGGAGCAAGTTAAATTGAATATCTCAGGTCAATTTGTTTTTAATATTATTTGTTTCACTTGTAATAAATTAAATGATCACATAAATTTCAATTAATTAATTCGTTTTCTTAAATCGTTGATTAAACGCAAAAACGGGTTAATAAGTATTTACTATGATTGATATTGTTATTATTGTAGGAATGACCACCACATTAGGTAAACAAGTAGTTTTATACATTTGTATATTTAGCAAGAGAAAATACATGATGTGTATATTATCAACACATAGCAAAGGTGTTTGCCTTCTTATATCGGTATAGACAAATAAGATAAGTTTGGGTGTTTTTTTCTTTTCAAACTTTTAACACAAAAATATTCTGCAGAAAATACAACGGATGTTATGACATCAAGGATACTTTAAAGAGTATGTTTTCATTGTTTTATACACAGTTTGTTTTGCTTTTTAGTAAACCTTCTCCTTGACGTTGAAAAAACCTAAACAAGTTTATGACTTATAAGAAGTCAAACCTAATCACAAATTCTTATTTATTACATGTATTATCTCCAACAACAACAAAACATTCCGAAGAATTGCTATTTTAGACTTGTTTAATTGTCTTTCATTTTGGTTTGGTATGTATATTAACCAGCATTTGATTATTTTTTAACGCGCTTTGACGACACTATAATCTCAGACAGCTATATTGCATCTGTATAGTAGGGCCACATAACCCGCAATTAGTGTCAACTAAAATGAAGTCGCTTACCTAGTTCTAAGTCAGACTCCTGATCAAACCTCATAGTATAAAGAGACAACTAATTAATAACACTTCATTTTCAGCTCCTCCAGCTAAGTGTCATACTTGTGGAAATTTTGATAATCTGATCCCCTGCAGTTTCGCTGAAGTGTATAACACAAACAATTCTAATCTCTGCCCAGTAGGATACAGCTTCTGTATGACTGATGTGCGTCAGGACGTGCAAGGAAATACCGACATCTTTAAACGGTAAGAAAACCTTAACACAACTTTGAGAAACATCAGTCTAAGGCAATGCGAGAGAAGACAATAAGTTTATTTGTTTTTCAATATGTAGAAAAGATACCTGTTTTTATCTATTAAATTAGAACATACCTGTCCGACCTGTAATTAGATGCACACATGATATATTTGATACCAAAATGACTGAAGTTGTCAAAATACTGTTACGGCCAAATTATTTAACAGCATTAAATTATAAACAGACCTCATACGAATGATCACGAGAAGTTACTTGAATAAACGATATGTAACACGAGTGGAGACTACTTGAATTTATGCACAGCTAAGTCGTCCGGAGCACTCGTGTCTATTCATGCCTTTTGTATAGGGTTTCAGTGCTTATTTTGTTTTTTTATTTTATTTTTTTTTTAATTTAGTTTTTTTTTGCTTTGTTACTTTTTGTGTAAGTTGTGTCTGGACATTTTAATCACCCGAGCGGATAAGGGTTTTAAAGTCGTACTAAACAATCCTCACCGCGGTGACTGTCCGATCCTTGCACGCTACAGACCGCTTTTGTAGATGTCGATAAGAGTAAGCTCGTATTACTACAAAAAGCGAATCTTTTTGCACCACACCAATACCTCATGTATTTTCAGAGGCATCTTTGTCCCTTGATCCGTCTTTCTCGAATGGGTTTGTTTTCTTTTTTTTTTTTGTCCTCAATATAGCTGTAATACTGCTCGCTGGCCGGCCATTAAACAGACATCGAATCAATTTATCAATCAAATTAAAATGTCGTCGATATTATTATCATATACAAAACACAAATAGACTTGTGATCGTTTTTGTTTTTGTGTTTTTTTATTGTTAACAGTTGTTTGAATGATTGCATTTACGTGTTATTTGATTCGAGTAATACAGTATTGTTGTTGTACGTTTTTAGATGTGCTACTCAAAACCTTTGTGAACAGAAATGGCTTAACGAGTCTGCAACGTTAGATTATTGTGTAAGAAATTCTACGAACATTCAAGGTGCGTTCGACTGTCATTTTTGTTGTCAAGGCGACAACTGCAATTCTGGAACCAAGCCTCCGGCGTCTACTCTTGTGCAGACTATTTCTGGAAAGTAGATATAAAGATTCATCAGGAAAGTGTCAAAGACAATAAAAAATAGTTTTTTTAAATACAAATAAATTGATTGATTTATTTCTAATAAATAATACATTATGTGTTTATGTAGTAGGCAATCAATATAGAAAATGTTAAAACGGAAACGCCCATATCTCAATCGTGTTATGACATCCGGTAGTTCTGAAGCGTCCAATCCTTATATAGTCAAGATTACCCAGATATAGTATATATAGTTACGTTGTTGTATTTCCGCTATCAGAAAGTGGAGACAATGCAATCATCTATATTTAGGGCCCTATTTTAAGACTAGGAAAACCTTGAAAACATGTCAACACTTGTAAAATAACGTTACAGTGTGCTTCACTCTTGATTTTCATAACAATAATAATTGTTTAATTAATTGATAAATTATAATTACTAAACATATTCAAGTGTAAACTTTAGTACAGTTTTTAAACACTTGTTCGTATGAGCGAAAGTATGTTTTAGACAATAAAAATATCATCCAATCAAATTCTTACTCCAAGTCAAGTTAGGGCACAGTGATAACCTTTTCATTAATGATATTATATAAAATTGTAGACTTTTTTCAATAAAAACTGTATTTTCAGCCTGGAACAGTGTGTTTGGAGTTAAAACATATATTGTTTCAGTGTTTCTTAGTAGCAGGTTAGTCAGACAGTCTTAATATTATTATTAAATATAAAGACATCTTTGTTGCCACAAATATTTAATATGGTGCCTATTTTTTTTAGATGCGGAATTCGTCAGTTAATTCTATAGGGCAGAGTCATGCTAAAACTGTTCTTTTTGGAATTTCATTGTTTGTTGTGATGAAATTCTATCTTTTTGAGCAACAAGAAATATGAAGTGGTTAAGTAGGAAAGTTAGATATTAAAAGTTTATAAGAGATCTGATATGCCCTAAAAAAGCGGGTGGGGGCTCGTCCGCCAAACTGAAACTTCATATTTTTTTATTTGTGATATATTAATATTATGTGTGTTTTTATTAGTATTCGGTATGTTATATTATAGTGTTAATGTGTGATCTATATTGAAATTTACATCTGAACTTAGGAAATTGAATATATTGCATATATTGAATATATGTTTGTGCTGATTAAGTATGTGCGAAGTCATTGAACTTTTTCTGCAATTCTCCAAAACTGATTTATAGAATGCAAAGAAATTTTAATGTGTTGGTCAGATATATTAAGGCTACAAATAGGCAAACTTTTGTTTAATTTGATGGACAAATACATTCTTTGTAAAGAGGTAAATCTCGACGCACAAAATGCAAATAAAGCGTCTGGATGATCGAGACTAATCTAAGTAGTGATATGGCTTCTGGTAGATCTGAAGGGCTCTAATCTTAGTGTGATAGTGCTTTCGGTAAGTCTAAAACGCTCATATCTACATAGTTATATGGCTTTCGGTAGATCTTAAAATAGTGATATTGTTTCCGGTAGGTGTGGAACCCCATATCTAAATCGTGATATGGCTTCGGTTTGATGTAAAACGCCAATATCTTAGCGCGAATTATGCGAGATACAAATAAATCTAAACAACACATACTTCAGAATCAATAGTTTGTTAACACATTCAGATTTAAGCTGTAAAAAAAATAACAAAGCAAAAACGTATAACATCTACATGTACTTCTATGATCCTACTATTATCCGAGCAAACAAGACGTTTATTCATTAACCATATTTCTATCAATAGGAAATATTTGATTCTTCTAACGCGATGGTTGCAAGCAAATGAGTATCACATAAAAACATATACAAAAACTATGAGTTATAAACGTGGAAATCTCATTCTCGTCTCTGATAATGTGGATTGAATTGTGGATTGACAATATGATTACTTCTTCATTGTTCGACATTGTTCAGAAAAAATCTGTGTACTCGTATATTTATAGTAAATGGTGAAATGGAATGATTTATCAATTGATTGATTGATTGATTGATTGATTGGGAATAGATTCAGTTAAAAGGTTAAAATAAATCATACTTTCCAGCATTGATTAAAGTAGTATGATGTTGGATATATGTCACAGGGCGAAATGACGCTCCAAAAACATGAAAACCAACTTGTTTATTTCATACTGAAAGTATACATATAAATAAATTTGTAAATACCTTTCTTATACAATTATTCTAAATAAACACTATATTATGAAATGGAATGCATTTATAGTAAATAATACAAATATCAACTGTACCTGAAAGTATAGGGAAAAAGTGAATGGTTCCCTCCTCCGTGCTCCGAATTTAGAAATGGAGTGAATACCGGGATAAGCAAGTCTGACTACTTATATACCCGGTAGTTAGTGGCGGGAATGCATGCTTTTAAGTGCTTAGTGGGATATGTGCTTTACTGTTAGTTATATAATACTTGTCTGCAAATGCGGTCAAGTCCGTAAATTTGTCAAACCGTCTGTAATGAGTGATAAATGAATGATTTAATGAATATATGACAAATTAGTTAAACGGAAAATATTCCGCATATATAAATTCAACACACTTCTACAGCAGGAATCGAAATCATAAATCCGGTGACATATATGATGTCACGTTGGCGTTACAACAACACTTTTACTCTAGTAAGCACATCAATATTCAAAGGATAAAACTATTGTTTCCGAGATTCTCAGAACTAGTATTTTTTACATGAATAGTGTTGAATAAAATTCTCCCATAAACACTTAGCTGTCGTTTTAGCAGTTTGATTTCGTGTAGGTATCGCTATAACGTGTAAAGTGATCAGTGATCACTAAAATGTTCTCATACCCACCTTTTGATTGTTCCAGGGAAAGATAATCCATACATATCAATTCAAGAGGACACGAAGTTTGTATATTTACCAATTCTGCTGAAGTCTAACACTTCGATTTTCTTAATATACAGTACACACAAGATGCTACCTTGGTTTCTACACCTGGCCAGAAGAATCTTGACTTTACCAAATATATTGTTCTATCTCTACCCTGATGTCCTGAATCATTATGTAAAGCTGTCAGAACTAAATCTCTATAAACTGATAGCAAAACAAGTTGACTTACCTTGTCGTTATAAATACTACTGTTTCTGTTTTATATATTGTCTTTAAAATGTAGTCTTTCCCAGTCTCGTAAATATCTACGGACGTCTTCTGGTTCTGAAGATAGTTTCCTTTTGGTAAGCTTATTTCGATCTTTCAATAGAGTGATAACTCGACGAATTGCAGAATCTGCTTCCTGTTCCTTTAACCAATCAACAGTACTGATATTTACATCATTTTCATCTACAATTTCGACGTGCTTTTGCAACAAAACGGACTCAACACACGGCGAAGAGGTGACTAAACAAGACATACATACCGCTTTAATTTCATCATGGAACATCTGCTTAGTTTCTGGCTGTATGCGAGACAAGGCGTCGGCATCACCGTTTGACTTACCAGTTCTGTATACGAGTTTAAAATGGTAATTGGACAGAGCTGCTACCCACCTATGCCTTGTTGCATCCAGTTTGGCCTTTCTAAAAATGTAGGTCAACGGATTACTGTCTGTTTTTACTTCAAACTTACTGCAATACAAATACTCGTGCAATTTGTCCGTCACTGCCCATTTCAACGCAAGAAAATCACGTTTATGAGCCGGGTACAGTTTTTCTGCTCCCCGAAGACTTCGACTAGCATAAGAAATCACTCTGTCAATACCTTTTTGTTTCTGATATAATAGAGCTCCCAAACCATCACCACTAGCACCAATATGTACAGTAAAGGGAAGGGTATAATCAGCACAAGTTAATACAGGTGGTGAGGTTAAAATCTAAATTACCTTGTTCATCGCTTCCTGTTGAACTTCAGTCCATGACCACTTAATCGGCGTCCTTCTCTGTCTTACCTTAGATTTCTTTTTATGTGTCGAATGACCGACTAATAAATCATTTAAAGGTTTCACAATCTTTGCATAGTCTTTTATAAAGCGTCTATAGTAGGACGTAAATCCCAAGAACTTCCGAAGGTCCTTTACATTCCTAATATCGGGCCAATTTTTCACGGCGGAGATCTTATCCGGGTCTGTTTTGATACCATCCTTCGAAACAATGAACCCAAGATATCTGATCTCAGACTTGAAAAACTCGCACTTTTTACCTTTTAATTTGAGATTTTGTTCTTTTAATTTTTTGAAAACGGACTCTAATCTTTTAAAATGCTCTTCTTCTGTCTGTGAAAAAATCACGATATCACCAAGGTAAATTAAACATTCTGACAAATGCAACTCACCCATACAGCGCTCCATGAGCCTCTGAAAAGTAGAACACCATTCGCATTTACCAATTCGAAGGGTAATCTTACTGCTTCAAAGAACCCTAATGGACCTAAATTGAAAGCAGTCTTGGGTATATCTGCCTCTTTCATACCACATTGCCAATAGGCTGATCTAAGGTCGAGCTTGCTGTAAAACTGGGAACCTGCCAAACAATCAAGTGTATCCGACACCCTAGGTATACTTCGGTTATCACGGATAGTTCTAGAATTCAATTTTCTATAATCAATACAAAATCGCAAGGACCCGTCGGGCTTTCGTACTAAGACAACATTACTCGAGAACGGACTTGATGATTCGCGTATAACCCCCGCTTCTAACATCTCTCTTTTATATGTTCCCGGACTTCGTCAAACATACAAGGTGGAATCCTTCTATAAGGTTCTCTAAATGGAGACTCGTCTGTCAACTTAATCTCATGTTCTACTAAAGTAGTATACCCAAGATCGGTCCAGTAGAGAACACCGACTGCCATCGCAATATCAACTCTTCTAACTTACTTTTTACATGCTCCACTGTGTGTGATAAATCTATTACAAGCTTTTCTAAAACTTTACCTTTAGATGTTATCTCTTCCTTCTTTGTCTGTTCTCCTTCAGTATTTGCTAAATCTGCATGCCTTACAACTGTAACTATATTTAAACCACATAATATAGACTTTGGCTTAATGTATACCACCCTTGCCGTCATATTGAATTCCCTAACAGGTATTCTACATTTACCTGTAGAATTCAAATGTACTACTCTGGGACAAATACCAATACTATTGTGACTACCCTCAATACTCTCAGTAACAGCTGACTGTATACCCGTTTGTGATTTACAAATACCGGACACTGTCCTCGCCGACATAGGATTTACCTTAAGGGGCCTCTTGTTAGTAGATTTTACTGTACTAACAATGCAAGCTTCTAAAGCTGAAAATGGCATATCACATGCATATGGTAAATCTACCCGTGTCTCAGTAGTTAGTAATTTCATATACCTAAGTACATTGGTACCAATCACCAATGGAACAAACCTATTATAATCTGTTTCAGGTACAACTAGTAACGGAACTTCAATAGACGGGGAGAAAACGTGTCTTAACACTTACCTCAACATATCCAGTATAAGGTAAAGATGTAACCTCGGCTTCTTTAACTGACAAAATGAACTCATCTAAAGTCTTGACTAATGGAACTGGGTTCAGAAGTTGCAGTGCAGTTTCACTAATGGTAGAAACCATCGAACCACTATCCAGTAATGACTTACATTTCACGTCATTAACATAGACGTCTTTTTCATTTGCCTTCCCGACCATTCTGTCTAACAATGACTCATTGTTACTTACATTTTTACTTTTATTTTTACTTCTATGATCTTCTGATATAGGGCCATGTTTAACAAACTTGAGATCACCGGTGTATAATATAGATGAAGTCTGGTTTCATCGTTTTTTTTAACGGTAACAGCAAACTTAACTATTAAATTAATTCTACGTAGATACTTTTCCAATATCAGGCTATATCGACATCAGAGAGAACATCACATAGTGTTGAATGTCGCATAAACTCCAGAATATGGAAAATTATGAAGCCAAAGAAGACATATCTCAGTTGGATTTATTATCTCGGTGGAACCTCCATTTTGTCACAGGGCGAAATGACGCTCCAAAAACATGAAAACCAACTTGTTTATTTCATACTGAAAGTATACATATAAATGAATTTGTAAATACCTTTCTTATACAATTATTCTAAACAAACACTATATTATGAAATGGAATGCATTTATAGTAAATAATACAAATATCAACTGTACCTGAAAGTATAGGGAAAAAGTGAATGGTTCCCTCCTCCGTGCTCCGAAATTAGAAATGGAGTGAAAACCGGGATAAGCAAGTCTGACTACTTATATACCCGGTAGTGAGTGGCGGGAATGCATGCTTTTAAGTGCTTAGTGGGATATGAGCTTTACTGTTAGTTATATAATACTTGTCTGCAAATGCGGTCAAGTCCGTATGAGTGATAAATGAATGATTTAACGACTATATGACGAATTAGTTAAACGGAAAATAGTCCGCATATATAAATTCAACACACCCTATTCCACAGCAGGAATCGAAATTATAAATCCGGTGACATATATGATGTCACGTTGGCGTTACAACAACACTTTTACTCTAGTAAGCACATCAATATTCAAAGGATTAAACTATTGTTTCCGAGATTCTCAGAACTAGTATTTTTTACATGAATAGTGTTGAATAAAATTCTCCCATAAACACTTAGCTGTCGTTTTAGCAGTTTGATTTCGTGTAGGTATCGCTATAACGTGTAAAGTGATCAGTGATCACTAAAATGTTCTCATACCCACCTTTTGATTGTTCCAGGGAAAGATAATCCATACATATCAATTCAAGAGGACACGAAGTTTGTATATTTACCAATTCTGGAAGTTTGTATATTTACCAATTCTGCTGACGTCTAACACTTCGACTCAACAGAGCATGTTTTTTTTTAAATGATAGGGAATAAGTCTAGTTTTTGACTTTAACATTCATAATTGACATTATTAAAAAAAGATGTGACAATAAGCGTTTTTCTCAGCTCACATATTGTTAACACAAAAAACTAGCTAATGCGTATTAACGCCATTAGCGTTAACTAATATAGAACAAAGCTTAGCAATACAACATTAGCCATTTATCGCCACACTTCTTCGACAAAACTCGAACGGTTCCCCGTTCTCGAACCACCGAACCGCCTAGTGCTTTCCCAGGTGTCGGATTGCAGAGGCACTCTGGTTGGCGACTTGTCAAGAAAAAACACTGAATACCTTCCGCGGACCTTTGTGGGCTTTTCCAGGCTCCTTGACCTCTAATGTAGATTTTACAGATAGTCTGTTCATACCTAATACTTTTCCACTTTCGCTGAAAATCAACATTTTCAGCCATCGAGCTCCAGCATTCTGCTTAATCGTACTTTATTTCGTAAATTAAATTAAAAACAAAAATTTAATTGCTTACAGTGTTGAGGACATGTGTAAAAAATGTATTTTTTTCAACAGTGAAGTTGAGCGGAGCAGCAAAAACAGCACATTATTTGTCCAACTATAAAATCAAATAATTCAAGGCAGCAATATAGAGTTTGTCCTAACGACAGTCGAGTTTCAGCTGCATTTATTTATTTTGAATTAACCAAGTGGTCTGTCAACTCTGAAGCTGCATGTTCTAGTCTCACTGCGCAGGGTGCGCTGTTACACCAATCTTAATTGACAAGGATTTCCTTTTTTCCTACCGAAGTTCAGGGGTTTTCTCGGGTACTCCGGCTTCCTATCCCACTAAAAACTGGACTCCATGATATAGCTGAACAATTGTTGAAAGTTGCGTTTAAACATCATCTAAAAACAAAAAACCCTTTATTTTGACATTTAATTTTAAGTCTTAAAATTGATAACGACCCACGACTAAGAACTTCTGTCCAGGGTCAATAAAGTACCATTCACTAAATTCTTCACGATTAGCAAGTGATTAATTAATCATATATACATATATATGAACATGTACTATTTTTGTTTTTATTAAAACTTTGTCCTTAGTTAGCTATAAAATCAGTTATCAGTTTAACAAAAACAATCTTAAGATCAGCAGTGTATCAATGTAATATATGTACTTGAGTTTTTACTTTTGAAAAATTGTAAAGAAGTTACACCTCTTGAACACATTTAAATTAATCTTAATCAAGCATGTTGTAGAGCATGAGAAGACAGGTGGGGTTTGCATTTAACTTGCTATAAATTTAGAAAAAAAGTTTGAAATGTTTAAACTCTAAAGTTTTGCGATTGCGGCTAGACTATATGTCCGTCGCCACATTTATTACGGAAAACATACTACGGCAAGTATTTTAAAGTGGAGGTAATAAAGTAACTTGAACTTTGAGACGACCCCTTCTCATCAATGCCAAAACAGCAAGATGTTCAGAAGCTATACTGCTTCCGTTGCTTGTC
The DNA here is from genome assembly GCA_944474755.1 of Limnoperna fortunei. Lineage (NCBI taxonomy): Eukaryota > Metazoa > Mollusca > Bivalvia > Mytilida > Modiolidae > Limnoperna > Limnoperna fortunei. Next base: position 7,358,215 of record OX104114.1, on the reverse strand, counting down.
TCATTGCAATTTTCTCCTCAGTATTATTTCTCTAATAAACAGAGAGATTGAACTGATTTGTGTCTAGTAAGTGCAGCATTAAACATACTTTTGTTTCCAGGTGCACGTATGTAATAATGTAATGGTTTGTGTAGTTATGTCCTCTCATTCAACTCTTACATATATGTGGCTCTCGGAATTAAATCTTAACTTTGATGATATTCTGGAAGAAGCTCAAAAATGTGTTAATTGTCTCATCACAGAAGAGGAAGCCCAGAAGGTCGTTAAAAATCTCAAAAATGGTAAATCGCCTGGAGACGACGATATTTTAAACGAATACATAAGATACACCCCAAATGACCTTATGCCTATTTATGTTAGATTATTTAACTTAATTCTTGACAAAGGCGTAATTCCCGATGGATGGTGTATGGGTATATTGACCCCTATCTTTAAAAATAAAGGACCTCCGAAGTGACCTCGCAGCATACAGGGGAATAACCTTAAATTCCTGTTTTAGTAAAACATTTACGTCTATTCTGAATACTCGATTAAATGATTTTGCAGATCACATTGAACTAATTTCTAAATGTCAGGCAGGGATTTCGAAGGGGGTTTTCTAGTGTTGATAATATTTTTGTCCTCTTTTCTTTTATCTCTATATATTTTTCAGCTGGCAAAAAGCTTTTTTGCACTTTTATTGATTTTAAAAGCGCATTTGACACTGTATGGAGAGCGGGTTTATGGCAAAAACTGATACGATCAAATATTACAGGTAAAATTTTTGCTGTAATATATAATATTTACAAAAACATTAAATCATATGTAAAATATGGAAATGAATGTTCAGATGTCTTTATCTGTACAATAGGGGTGAAGCAGGGAGAGAATTTATCTCCCCTTTCTTTTTTCATTGTTTCTGAATGACCTGGAGGAATATTTTGTAGTTAATAATATAGATAGCTTGGAAAAGTTTGATGAACTATGTCAAAATGAATTAATATGTATATGAAAATATTTCTGTTATTGTATGCTGATGATACGATATTGTTGTCAGAAAGCGCTAATGGCCTTAAAAACGTTCTAAATATTTTTGAACCGTATTGTAAAATGTGGAAACTAAAGGTAAATACAGAAAAAACTAAAATCGTGGTCTTCAGTAAGAGAAAACCCACTCAGAGTTACAAATTTAAACTGTTATGTCATGATATTGATATTCAAAATTCTTATTCGTATCTTGGAATAGTCTTTAATTATAACGGTAGTTTTTGTACTCCAAGAAAACAATTGCACGAACAAGCACAGAAATCTCTATATGCTCTGTATAAAAAAATCCAAAATATAGGTATACCTATAGACCTACAATTGAAACTTTTCGACGCATTATTGGCGCCTATTTTATTGTACTCATCTGAGGTCTGGGGTTTTGAAAATAAGGAGACTATAGAAAAAACGCATTTACAGTTCTGCAAAAAAATATTAAAAGTTCGTACCAGCACCCCAAACTACATGGTCTATGGGGAGCTGGGTCGATACCCACTAGAAATTGTTATAAAGCAAAAGATGGTATTGTTTTGGAATAGCCTACTTCTGAACAACAACAAACTGTCATCTATTTTATATAGACTAATGCTAAAACTACACGAAAAGAATCCAGAAAAGTTGAAATGGATATCATATGTAAATTCTATTTTAAATGGGTGTGGCTTGAGTTTTATGTGGGACAATCAGATTCCGCTCGATCGATCTAATCTTAAATCTATTATTAAACAAACACTAAGTGATCAGTTTAGTCAGTGCTGGTTCTCGCAAACAATAAATACTTCTCGACGTGATTTTTACTCAATGTTTAAAAGTAAGTTTATGTTATAACCATACTTGATGAGACTTAATACAGCAGATAGAATCATCATTACAAAATTTAGATGTTGTAATATTTAATTTCCCATTGAAATAAGCAGATGGGCGGGTACTCCAAAAAAAAACAGAGTTTGTAGTTACTGTCACGATAAAATAGGCGATGAATTTCACTTTTTGTTCGAGTGTAAGATGCCGAAAATTAAAGACCGCCAAATTAAATACATGCCACTCTATTACCGATCAAAGCAAAGCAGATTAAAAACGAAAAGTCTCTTCAATTTGTAGCGTTCCCTTATACATGAAAATATCAATATTTCTTTGAAAGCTGATAAAATATTTTTAATAAGTACTTTTGTACATGCATGTCTGTATGTGCTGTGTGTATTTAGGTATTCTAGCCTTTCTGACGAATAGGTATGATATTGTGAAATGTGTTTATAGGTAATCGTTTTACATGTTTTTATGTTATGTGTTTTGTGTATTTATGTATGTCTCTGTTGTCAGGTTTGTCTGTCATCTGATATTGAAAAAAATGTATTATTTTGTCCTCTTGTACACGTTTGTGTCTGAGTGAATAAAGCATTGTCTTGTCTGGTCTTGTCTTGATTTGTCTAGTCAACTATTTCTATATCATACGATTTCATCATCATTAAAAAAATCTTTCTGTCTCTGCAATAAACTGGAACATGAGAGTACAGTTTGTTTATATACTTTAAGGATTTTACGTGACTTAATGGTTAAGTGGACACCATTACCTCTATCGTTCTTTAGTCAGTCTACCTTCACACTGAGATATATATTTAAGGCGAGTTTTTACGTCCTTCATAGCTTCAAATATTTCCTTTAGATTCCAAATATATATTTTTCAAAGATCTGCGACGGACATACAGACTACTATTAAACTGCGCATTGAATATTACAAGGTTTCGGTGTATGTGTCAAGACTGATCAGAAAGTATCATTCGTTTTTCAATGTATGATTGTAAACACTTAATTCAGCAAGCAAGGCCTTCAAGCACACGACTGCTTTCCCAGGACAATTTTAAGTTGAGAAAAAGCTATCTCTAAGTATGATTGCAGCGCTATTATTTTTAATCAAAAAGCTTGATAATAGCTGTTTTAAAGTTGAATAAAAGTAGTTTGTAAGCGTTACTTTTAATCAACTTATATTTACCTAATAAACTGCTGAAATACCGCTTTTTAAAACTAATTTGCATATTTGGTTCAGTAATTAGGACAATAAGCGGTAAAGAAGTGTGAAATAAGTTGGACTGAAGCGTCTGAATTATGCAAATTAGGTGAAGTTGGGATTAAGCGGTACAAATCAGCGGATTTGAAGTGGAATGTGCAAATTAGTTGTCAGCGGTAAATAAGCGGAATACAGCAAATGTACAAAAGCGGATTTTAGGTGGTTATACCAGCGTGTTTTAAGTGTATGATCTCAGCGTACTTTAAGTTGGAGATGTCAGCGTGTTTTAAGTTTTAGATGTCAGCGGGTTTTAAGTTGGAGATGTCAGCCTGTTTTAAGCTGGAAATTTAAAAAGTCTGTTTTAAGTGTTAGTGTCTCATGTGTAAATACAATTGTTATTGTCTATGTGGAGTTGAAGCATACATGATATTGAAAACTGCAAATTTGGTGTAGGTCAAGCTGTTTTAGAGCTAAAAGCAACATTACTGTGCTCCACGAGTTAAATCTGAAATTTTGCCATTTTCTAAACCTGTCTTTTTTGTACTTGTTTTTGTGTACCTCTTGCATTCTGTTTAAAAGGATTAAATAATGATAAAAAAATACAACCATATAAGTGTATTTGAGCATTCATATTTATAGTTGCATAATGTAACCTTTAAAACATAACATAATATAATTATGAAAATAACTATTTACAAAATATTTACAACATAAATACAAGTTTAAATTGACTTTCTGTTTTAGTTTTTCTCATCTTTTCCGCTCGCATTGTTTCCCTTATTTCTCGATTGATGAACTATCATATGCAGCACATAACTCTGAAATCACAATGATTTTTCATTTAATTTACAAATATTTCCAAGAATTATGTAACATTTCCAAAGATAGCTAAAAAATGTTGCTCCTGATACTAAAATAAACAATCGTGTATTAAATATCTAAAGATATTTATACAAATATAATAAAAGAGACATATATATAATTTACACATTTGTAACACAATGAACGTGCAGTTGTAAACTCATTTGAGTTATCTTCTCCTAATATGAGTTGCTTCCCCTTCTTAGAAGCATTAAAGTTTAAAACCTAATAAATGAGTATGTGTCAACAACTGTTATTTGATATTTTGTGTGCTCCTTTAAGAATAAAAGTAAAAAATTTCCCCTGATTTCAATATTAGTTGCATTTAATAAAAATATAGCTCAATGAAAATGATGTTCTGTAATTATAATTACTTCATGAACTTACCAGTCATCCAAAGCGCTTTCTTTAAGCTTACACTCTAAAAACTTAATTATTGTTTCCAGATCAAAGCAGCTTACAAATTACAAATATAAATGTATATAAATTGTTTCATCTCACAAGCAAACACTGCACATAAACCTACATTTACAAAATTTAAAAAAAATAGAACAGTCAACTTGGTCAATGTCAATTAAAAAGACATATTTATGTTGTAAATATTGGGGAAGGAAGCCAGACTAACAGGATAAAACCCGACCTTATGTAGGAAAACTGGCCATCCTTGTCAATTAAAGTTGGAGTCAAGCACACCCTGCCGCAGTGAGACTTGAACTGGAAACCTCAGTGTTGAGAATTAAAGTAGTCTTTGTGTTTAAATATTTCTAGAAAATTTACGATATTTTATCAATAACGCCAGTCATTTACAGGTTGTAAAACATGATTGGACTAGCTATTCTTTTATTAACATTATTGCACATGGACATAAAAGTAGAATTTCTGTTACCGTGGTTATGTTGTTTTGACTGAATGGGTGAGCAGGTTTGGTAGCTGTTCCTTGTATTGGTTGTTTCACAGCAATAGTTAGGGTGGCCTTTGGAATTCTTAGTCTACAAAATAAATGAAGACATATGCAATATATGACCATTCTTAAATCAGCTACAAAATTCTCAGCACAATACAAATTGAATATAGTGTAATTTAGATTTCTCAGTTAAATTCCCAAATATTCAAAATCTCATACTGAGATTTTGAATATGTGGGAATGTCACAATTAAATGCATGCACTTACAACTATTCCCTCAAACATATGTCTAAACAATCCCTCTATAGAACATATGTTTCGGTACATGTTATCTGATAAATTATATGTCCCGATTCATTTGTACCTTAATGACTCCCAGCATCACGCTCTAAGATAATATGCTTATTGCTATGCTTATTTGTGTGTGTATATATATATATATATATAAGTCTAAAGAAGCTACCAACCAATACACTTACTAAGTATCGGATCGCCAATATGACGATACAGCATAAACAAAAAAATAATATTTAAGTCTAGAGAATTATGCAACGATACAAATTTAAAGATGTTTCTACTAAAAAATGATTCTATTAATAAATATGACAAAATTTTCGACCAACTGATGGCCTTCTTCAGTGTCAATATCAATCTATAATAACCGATAAAATTTGGATACTGGTACATCAGCATCCTGTAGTGATGTGATCGGATCTGTTTTTATTGATCTGATTTTATATATATATATATATATATATATATATATATATATATATATATATACAAACGACTAAGTATTGTGACAACCATATAATATATCTATCCAGCGGATTTCTGAAACATCAGAAATACAGGGTTAATATCAAATATTTATATATACGTCTACAAATTAAGCCCAACACTGTTTGAATTAGATTTTTAACTCTGTCAAATTTTTGCTTTCCCTCAGCGGGATTCGAACTCACACCGTTGTGACACTGTGGCACCACTTCGCCTGCACTATGTCCAGCGGTCTAGACCCCTCGGCCAAATCCGCTATATAAAAATATAGCTTCATTAACCGGGGCGAATCTTAGACATAGATATAGTACATGTGTACTAGCGTGTGACGATGGAATTTTCGTAACCAATACGTATTAATATGACAGTAATCTAATTCAGCATTTTTGTATATATTATATAGGATGACAAAGTTACTTGTCATGCAGTCACAGTAAGTAAATTATATACAAACATCTAAGTATTGTGACAACCATATAATATATCTATCCAGCGGATTTCTGAAACATCAGAAATACAGGGTTAATATCAAATATTTATATATATGTCTACAAATTAAGCCCAACACTGTTTGAATTAGATTTTTAACACTGTCAAATTTTTGCTTTCCCTCAGCGGGATTCGAACTCACACCGTTGTGACACTGTGGCACCAATTCGCCTGCACTATGTCTAGCGGTCTAGACCCCTCGGCCAAATCCGCTATATAAAAATATAGCTTCATTAACCGGGGGGAATCTTAGACATAGACATAGTACATGTGTACTAGCGTGTGACGATGGAATTTTCGTAACCAATACGTATTAATCTGACAGTAATCTAATTCAGCATTTTTGTATATATTATATAGGATGACAAAGTTACTTGTCATGCAGTCACAGTAAGTAAATTATATACAAACGTCTAAGTATTGTGACAACCATATAATATATCTATCCAGCGGATTTCTGAAATATCAGAAATACAGGGTTAATATCAAATATTTATATATATGTCTACAAATTAAGCCCAACACTGTTTGAATTAGATTTTTAACACTGTCAAATTTTTTGCTTTCCCTCAGCGGGATTCGAACTCACACCGTTGTGACACTGTGGCACCAATTCGCCTGCACTATGTCCAGCGATCTAGACCCCTATATATATATATATTGCTGCTATTAATAGTGTTTTAATTTATACCCTTAATTATTTCCTTAATAAAAATGCCATGATTTTTGTGCATGTGTTCTTAATGTTTATGCCTATAATGCTTGGATTTAATGCTCAGTAACACTATAGTTTTTGTTCCTTTTTTGTATGTTTTCACTTAATGCATAGATTTTATTCTATGGTCATTGAAAGTTATATGACCGGTGACGTGCGTATGAACGATAATGCCAGATCATCATGACAGAAGTCATGTTGGTTTCATCAGTTTGTCGTTTTCTTCGTTATGTATAAATATGACGACTGTAAACAACAATCCTACTTACTTAATTTACTGAACCAAAGCGTAAAACTTGTCCAGCTATGTGACTATGTTTTGAATAATTCAAATTATGCGCGGGCTTTGGAAAATCGACGTCACAAGTTTACACAGATTTTCATCAGCCGAAAAATATACAAAAAAAAATACCCGATAAACAAAACAATTATGTGTCCAAACAATTTGTCATAGAATATAATTATATATGTAAAAAAAAGAAATTAAAAATAAATACATTAAACATACCTGCTCTGTTACCCTTCAAAATACTTTCTTTGAAACCAGTTGAATTTCCGAACAATCCAAAGTGTAGTACCCGGAGTAAAACAAAAATGGCAAACGACGGTCAAAATATATTCAAAAGTAAAGCAAGAAAAGGCCCGTACAATGATGGTTTCAATGTGTCTCGAAGACAAATTAGTACAAAAGTAGAAAAGAAGTAAAGATAGTCACCACACGCCATTTCGACACTAAGAAATGCACTACGCGACGTTGCGGCCTGTTTCTGTTTCCTTTTCTCAAAAGTGGCTCACTAATGAGCATTAATCTTTGAGTGGGGAGTAGTGCGCTGATGTTAATCGCGCTGAGCAGATATAGGATTCAAAATTAATAGTTCTGATTTTAATTGAGATAAAGATTTCGCTGTAACACACTGATCTGCCTAAGAGTTCCAGTCTTTAATTGTTCTCAGTACAACAGAATTTTTAAAAATATCAGTGTTACAATGTATATAATTCAATGCTTTTGAGTTTGATTTCCTTTGTTTACGTGGGTTTAGATATAAGTCCAGTGGGTCAGTGGGTAGCACTACCAGGTCGTTTAAGATTTTAAAAAGTAGAGTGCTCCATTTGAGATTTGTAACAATTATTACGCCTAGATAGGGATTTTCATCGACCTGTTCTAAAATATGATGGATTAAAGAGTATTTAAATATTGACGGATGTTTTTTACGATGGATTGTCATGACGTAGCATTTTGTTGCATTAAACTGCATCCCCCAGGTATTTGCCCATTTTTGTAGTGAATCTAAGTCACGTTGTAGGTTTAAATGATCATTCAAAGATTTTATAGTTCTGTATAATAAACAAACATCTGCAAATAATCGGACTTGGGACTTAACACAGTTTGGGAGGTCGTTTATGTGACATAAAAATAAAAGAGGGCCCAACACAGTTCCCTGCGGGACACCAGAGTCGACTGTACAAGGAGACGAGGATATACCGTCGATGACAACACGCTGGTGTCGGTGCATGAGAAAATTTCTTATCCAGAGATTTATATTTCCTCGTGTTCCGTAATGTGAGAGTTTATGGAGCAGTTTACGGTGTGGAACAGTGTCAAACGCCTTGCTGAAATCCAGAATCACAAGATCAATTTGTTCTTTATTATCATATGATTTTGTTATATCATGCATCGTGTTTATTAGTTGCGTCTCACACGAATGACCACTACGGAAGCTGTGTTGTGAGTAAGAATTTTATATCTCTCAAAATGATTTAATATATTTTTGCATATAATATGTTCAAGAGTTTTACAGCAGACACTTGTTAACGAAACTGGTCTATTATTACTTGGTTGGTGTTTATTGCCCTTTTTAAATATTGGTGAAATGTTTGCATTTTGCCAGTCCGTTGGGAGTTCCCCAGTATCAAGACTTTGTTGGAAATTTGATGCTATTGCTGGTGCTAGTTCTTTTGAACTTGAGGTAAATATATTTTGAGTTTCATCATTTTCCTACGTATATGTTTTACAATGTAAATATGTTTCATCTGTGATAAATATCAAATGTAGATGCAGTACCTTTTTTACACATGTTTACTATTGACCTTAGTGACCTATAGTCCACATTGCGTAGACAATATTCGTAGAAGTACTGAAATATGCACATTCATATTAGTCGCCACAAGAATCATTTCGTGTAATTTGACATTTTTTCAAAATTTCTTTATAATTTTGTTTTCTCTAAAACATTAAAATTCTTGGCATAATTTAGCAGAATACACTATCAATGTAGAGAACAGTGTCGTTTTTTATTATACATGTTTGTATCCATTGTAAATTGTGCAACAAATATGGGAAATGGTGTCAGTAATTTTGAAATGCAGTATGAAGACCAATAGTAATTAAAATAGTAAGGTAAATAGCCAATACTGGGCCTATTCCAATTTAAAATGACACAAATTATTATTCGGTCAAGGGAATTTAGGCTACAAAATGAATGGCCACACAATTGAAAAAAGAGTGGGAAACATGGGTGTAATTATAAAATCTGTTAACATATGAAAGGGGAGATAATTTTTAGGGTATTCAGTAAGGTGTACTAAATAAAAGTGTGTTCAACTTCTTCAAATGGACATAATTCAAAGAAATTGTTAAAATATAATGTCCTAATTACACATACTCTGCAGTTGCGCATAATTCTAACGATTCTGCTCATGTCACTGGTGTGGCTTGAGTAAGTGAGTAAGCATTGTAGCTCATTGGTACATGCATTTTGTAAACCTCATGTAACAGAAATTTTTCAATAACAAAATAAAAGGTTTTTGCTATGTCAATATTCTATTTTTGTGTGGAATTTGTTAACTTTATACTTTATATAATAGCTATGAATGTTCTTTCTTTGCAGTTTTTTCTGCAATATTATTTTTTGTGTTTTAACAGGAAAAATGTACATCAAAGACAAGAAGGAATGAAAATTAAGAATAATCAAGATGTTTTGACGGAAAAACTTTACAAAGAACATTTTGACAAGTCTGGTTTTGGATTGATTTTAGTTTCTATGAAGATTTGAAGGGAGCAAATAACATTCAGCACCATATTCTACTTGCTGTCAACATTCAGAAGCAACAACAACTGGGTGCCCTGAAGAAATATATATGTACTGTAAATCAGAGGCAGAAGCACTGTTTCTACTTTCTGTGAAAAGCAGTTTGTCAAAAAATGGAAAAAAAATTGGACATTTAATATTTTTAGTAGTTGAAGCCAAACTGTCCACAGACAAATTAAATATTGTAGAGAATTTATCAGTAAAGTTATATCTTTTTACATATATTTTATAGTTCTTTCTTCATAATCATCATATAAATTGTGTTGAGTATGCATTGGTTTATAAATGTTGCTTTTTAACAGTTGTAGAGGAAAATGGTGATATTAGTTATATAGCACTTCTACATAAACTAAAACATGCTGTTGTAAAAAGTTCCATTTATTCTAGTGTTCATATGAAGATAGTTCTTAACTTTTTTATTGCTTGTTAATAATTACAAAAATGGTTAAAAAAGAACAAAGGATTCATGTTACGATAAGGTATATCGCTAACATTTAAAACCCATGCTACTTATTACTTCAATTGGTAAGGCTAATAAAAAATTAATTTTAAAGATTGTAAATGACTAATACACATATTTTAAACTTGACGGCCAAACGAACCTTTTTGTTGAATCACCTTTTGTTTTTAAATTGTTTCATTCACACATTTGGTCTTAATTAGTGAATGAATGAAGATTTTAAGCACGCAGAGTAATGCGTTGAAATATATATCAAAATTCATTATTCTGCTTTGGAAGTCGCAGGTAGCATAATCAGTCAAAATACCATTTTCAAATTTTAATTCCAAATTCATGAAACATGTCGAAGTGGTATATGGAACATCAAGTGGTAAAAGACTACAAAAAAATACAAAGGTCTTAATTAACTCAACAGATATTTGCAAAAAATGACATATACATGTACAAAAAGACATAAAAGATAACCTCATATCAAAAACTATACCTCAAAATTCCAATTTAAGCAACTATATGAAATATGCTAAAAGCTTAAATTGCTGTAAGTGTGTACATTTTCTCTTGTATAAGTGTCAATAGAGCTCGTATACTAAACACAATTATAGAATATATTGGCACGAACAGGTTAATTATGTATCTGTTTGTACAAATTGGAAAATATGGGTCCATATAAACAAAGTGTGTAATTACTGTAAGTGTCATAAGCACACAAGCAATTGGGTTTGGGGTAATAATAAACATTTACACCCTATTTTATCGCGAATAGGGTAGCATATACAAATACAGTGTACATAAACTTACATTGTGAGCTGACATGGTTAGGTACAACTTTGCAAATATCAGGAGACTTCTACATACAGGGAAACGAAACGGGTAAAACAAAAGTATGAATGTACTAAAACCTCGAGTACAAAATTTGATTGTTACACTGGGGACAGTACATTCATAACTAACTTACTCTATCACTTGGTGACAGTCTGTCCACCAAAAATATTCGATATAACAATTACCAAAACTTTATAAGAGTGTGACCCAACGGTTGGTCTCCCCTCTAAAACTCTGGCCACCCTCGTGTGCCATTAATTGTGTCTAGATGACACTACTACATGTATAAAGGTGGTACAATCTGTAATACTTAATAATTGAAAACGGATGAAGTTGCAAAAACTTGTATTAATATAATTGGCTTACATTCAATTACGTAATGATTTTATTAGCTCGCGCCTACTTTTTCGATTATCACCTTGCGGAAGATCTTACGATCCTTTTTTTCTGATTGTCGTCATTTGAGAATGGAGAGAAATAAAAATAGCAGTTGTAACAAAAATCATAAGAGTAGTAATAAAGGTCATGTACGCCACAAGGTTAAAAGGTAAAATCGAAACGACAAATAAAAAAATAAAAAATCAACAATAAAGATGAGCCCGAGCTTTCTATCAAAAGACCTTCTTCAGGGCGAGAAAGAGGGGTCTTTGGACCGAAAGCTTGGGCCCATCTTTATTGTTGATTTTTTTTATTTTTTATCTTTAATTTTTATTTTTAAATAATCTTAGATCTGATTTTTACCACAAATCCAACCAATGTCAACAAAGAAACAACTCTACCACCATTAGCTGACCATGTCATTATTATGTCACACAAACTAAATTTTAGGAGAAATATTGTTTTTGTCCGGTTTCTTATTATTATTTTTCTTCTTTATTCTCTTTTCTTCTTTCGGTTCAATCTTGTCCGCACATTTTTTCTTAAATGCAATGTCCAATCAATAGGAAACTTTGTGAACATGTTGGGGGTGACCGGAAGTTTGGCAATCCATTTTTTATATTTTTAAACTGGCTGCCGTTTCCATTGAAACAGGGGTAATTATATAGGACATTGCAATTTCATGGTAACAAATTGTATTTTGGGGGTTTTCAACTTGCTCAAGGTTATAGTGGCAATGAGGGTTCATTTAGGAGACATCTTGTGTTGTCATCCCAGCACAATCACCTTATGTTTATGTTGAAATCGTCACAAGGCTCAGTTAACACCAAGGCAAATGACAATATTTAACAAAGCAAACTGTGAAAATATTAAGTGCGACTTTGAAAATGTAACACAATAAGAGATCAATGCTAAATATAATGCATGTGGGGTTGATCAACTTTGGGAATTCTTTAAAATTGACCTACCAAAATCTTTAGAACTAAACATACATGTACATCATAAGTACACATTACATACAAACATCGTCTACAATAGGTTACATCAAGGTTACAAACAATACAAACAAAGCATACAGAAAGAGAAAAAACACTCAAACATGTCAAAGTTCAAACAATTAAAAAAAACAATTCAGAAAGAATTTATGGAAAGCTTATTGGGACTATGTTGAACAAATAATATGCTATCTATCTATCGTTAATAGACCCAGACCAACCAAAAACATCTTATACTAAACCAAAGCAACTTTTCATCGATATTAAAAGTACGAAAAGCGATAACAACAAAAGCGGCAGACTTTTTAAAAAATTACTAGAACGATTTGCTCAAATATTAAAATTTATATTTACAAAAACATCATTGTCTGAAAACAATCGCAATATAAGAACATGCAATATTGTACCAGCATTAAAATAATGAGAAATCCAATGCTTAATACTACCGCCGCCCTATCTCTCAAACATGTACATGCATCTGCTGCAAATGAATATAATGTAAAATATAATAGCTACTAACACCATGCATGCAAGTCCTTGAGAAAAATAACATTCAGTGTGATCTTCTGCACGGCTTTAGAAAATTCAGATCATGTGAATCTAAACTACTTAATTTTGGTCAAGAACTTAAAAGCAATAAATAAAGATGTTAAACCTGACTTAATAATAATGGACTTTGCGAAAGCTTTTTAAAAGGTACCAAACCAACGCTAACAAAAAAATCTTAATTTCTATACAAAATCAAACTTAAAACTGGATAAAACATTCTTTTCTGACCTAAAACAAACAGGTTTTGTTTAAATGGAACATCTTTATTACCGTTCCAGTTACATTTGTGATTCCCCACGACACAGTACTGGACCTATCTTATTTCTTTTATACTTTAACGAACTTACAGAATATATATCATACAGAAAACTAAGATCATTTGTTGATGACAGCATTATCTACAAGGAAATTAAAATTCAAGAATACTGAACAAAATTACAAAATGACCTAGACTCAGCAACAAAGTGGGAGGCAGATTACCTAATTACCTTCTACCCCAAAAATAAAAAAAAACATACAGCATCCCATAAAAAACATCCCATCAGACTTACAACCTCCACAATCAAATTTTTGATTCTTTTTACAATCTAATTTAAAATGGAACTTGGATTATGTTATTATAATATATTATAATATCTAACGTTTTATCTTTTAAAGGAACCACAGAGTGTCAAATACTGAAATTAAATCCAAAGCTTATCAATCACTTGTAAGACCTCAACTTGAGTACAACTGTAGTGTACGGTATCAACATAACACCGAACGTTAGATAGACTTCGAAATGGTACAGAAACGGACGTGCGGCAAGATACTTAAAACACCACTACCATAACACCAGCAGTATAAAAACATTATAGAAAATCTTGGCTGGCCAACAATAGCATAGTGCACTCTTAAAACTTGCCTGATAACGTTTTACAAAATTCTCGACTCAGTCGATTCATTTAAGGCACAGTTAACACCATCTGTGCTTACCACGTTAATTTGAACATATAATCTCGTGTACATGATTAATACTGCACTTTGTATATATCAAAATTGGTTCCATTGCATTTTCTCGCATGCGCATGGCAAGTAATTTTCAATGTTTTGAAGTTTATGTCGAAACCCTGAAGACAAAAAATACCAAGTCAAACATTTATATGCCATCCCACACCGATCAACCGACTTATATCATTTCGGAGAGAAGTAGTATGACACGAGCAAAAAAGATCTTAACAAGTTATGACCTATACAGATGACTTTTTCCAAATCGCTTCGTTAAAAACTCACTGTATCAAATATAGCGTAGTAAAAAATTATTTGGCATAGATTTGTCCATTACCATATTCAATTGTTTTAACTAATGTTTTATTGATCATCACACATACATGATACACTCCTGCTCCAGCACATTCAGAGATAATGATGCATCACACTTACATGATACACTCCTGCTCCAGCACATTCAGATGTACCGATGCATCACACTCACATAATACACTCCTTCTCCAGCACATTCAGAGGTACTGATGCATCACACTTACATGATACACTCCTGCTCCAGCACATTCAGAGATACTGATGCATCACACTTACATGATACACTCCTGCTCCAGCACATTCAGAGATACTGATGCATCACACTTACATGATACACTCCTGCTCCAGCACATTCAGATGTACCGATGCATCACACTTACATGATACACTCCTGCTCCATGACATTCAGAGGTACTGATGCATCACACTTACATGGTACACTCCTCCTCCAGCACATTCAGAGATAATGATGCATCACACTTACATGATACACTCCTGCTCCAGCACATTCAGATGTACCGATGCATCACACTCACATAATACACTCCTTCTCCAGCACATTCAGAGGTACTGATGCATCACACTTACATGATACACTCCTGCTCCAGCACATTCAGAGATACTGATGCATCACACTTACATGATACACTCCTGCTCCAGCACATTCAGAGATACTGATGCATCACACTTACATAATACACTCCTGATCCAGCACATTCAGAGATACTGATGCATCACACTTACATGAGATACTCCTGCTCGAGCACGGTAGAAGTACTTATGTACATGTATCACACTTACATGATACACTACTGCTCCTGCAGATTCAGAGGTACTGATGTATCACCCTGGCATGATACACTCCTGCTCCAGCACATTCAGAGGTACTAATGTATCACACTTACATGATACACTCCTGCTCCATCCCTTTTAGAGGTATTGATGCATCACACTTACATGATACACTCCTGCTTCAGCACATTCAGAGGTACTGATGCTTCACACTTACATGATACACTCCTGCTCCATCCCTTTTAGAGGTATTGATGCATCACACTTACATGATGCACTCGTGCTCCAGCACATTCAGAGGTACTGATGCAACACACTTACATAATACACTCCTGATCCAGCACATTCAGAGATACTGATGTATCACACTTACCTGATACATTCCTGCTCCAGCACATTCCGAGGTACTAATGTATCACACTTACTGATACACTCCTGCTCCAGCACATTCAGAGATACTGATGCTTCACACTTACATGATACACTCCTGCTCCTGCACATTCAGATGTACCGATGCATCACACTTACATGATACACTCCTGCTCCAGCACATTCAGAGGTACTGATGCATCACACTTACATAATACACTCCTGCTCCAGCACATTCAGAGGTACTGATACACACACTTACATGATACACTCCTGCTCCAGCACATTTAGAGATACTGGTGCATCACACTTACATGATTCACTCCTGCTCCAGCACATTCAGATACTGATGCATCACACTTACATGATACACTCCTGCTCCAGCACATTCAGGGGAACTGATGCATCACACTTACATGATACACTCCTGCTCCAGCACATTCAGAGATACTGATGCATCACACTTACATGATACACTTCTGCTTCAGCACATTCAGATGTACCGATGCATCACACTTACATGATACACTCCTGCTCCATGACATTCAGAGATACTGATGCATCACACTTACATGATACACTTCTGATCGAGCACGTTAGAGGTACTGATGCATCACACTTGCATGATACACTTCTGATCGAGCACGGTAGAGGTACTGATGCATCACACTTACATGATACACTTCTGATCGAGCACGGTAGAGGTACTGATGTATCACACTTACATGATACATTCCTGCTCCTTCACATTCAGAGGCACTGATGCATCACACTAACATGATACACTCCTGCTCCAGCACATTCAGAGATACTGATGCATCAAACTTACATGATACATTCCTGCTCCAGCACATTCAGAGGTACTGATGCATCACACTTACATGATACACTCCTGCTCCAGCACATTCAGAGGTACTGGTGCATCACACTTACATGATTCACTCCTGCTCCAGCACATTCAGATACTGATGCATCACACTTACATGATACACTCCTACTCCAGCACATTCAGATGTACCGATGCATCACACTTACATGATACACTCCTGCTCCGGCACATTCAGAGGTACTGATGCATCACACTTACATAATACACTATTGATCCAGCACATTCAGAGATACTGATGCATCACACTTACATAATACACTCCTTCTCCAGCACATTCAGATGTACCGATGCATCACACTTACATGATACACTCCTGCTCCGGCACATTCAGAGGTACTGATGCATCACACTTACATAATACACTATTGCTCCAGCACATTCAGAGATACTGGTGCATCACACTTACATGATACACTATTGCTCCAGCACATTCAGAGATACTGATGCATCACACTTACATAATACACTATTGCTCCAGCACATTCAGAGATACTGATGCATCACACTTACATAATACACTCCTGCTCCAGCACATTCAGAGGTACTGATGCATCACACTTACATGATACACTCCTGCTCCAGCACATTCAGAGGTACTGATGCATCACACTTACATGATACACTCCTGCTCGAGCACATTCAGAGATACTGATGCATCACACTTACATAATACACTCCTGCTCCAGCACATTCAGAGGTACTGATGCATCACACTTACATGATACACTCCTGCTCCGGCACATTCAGAGGTACTGATGCATCACACTTACATAATACACTATTGCTCCAGCACATTCAGAGATACTGGTGCATCACACTTACATGATTCACTCGTGCTCCAGACATTCAGAGGTACTGATGCATCACACTTACATGATACACTCCTGCTCCAGCACATTCAGGGGAACTGATGCATCACACTTACATGATTCACTCGTGCTCCAGACATTCAGATGTACTGATGCATCACACTTACATGATACACTCCTGCTCCAGCACATTGAGAGATACTGGTGCATCACACTTACATGATACACTATTGCTCCAGCACATTCAGAGATACTGATGCATCACACTTACATAATACACTATTGCTCCAGCACATTCAGAGATACTGATGCATCACACTTACATAATACACTCCTGCTCCAGCACATTCAGAGGTACTGATGCATCACACTTACATGATACACTCCTGCTCGAGCACATTCAGAGGTACTGATGCATCACACTTACATGATACACTCCTGCTCGAGCACATTCAGAGGTACTGATGCATCACACTTACATGATACACTCCTGCTCGAGCACATTCAGAGGTACTGATGCATCACACTTACATGATACACTCCTGCTGGGGCACATTCAGAGGTACTGATGCATCACACTTACATGATACACTCCTGCTCGAGCACATTCAGAGATACTGATGTATCACACTTACATGATACACTCCTGCTCCAGCACATTCAGAGATATTGATGCATCACACTTACGTGATACACTCCTGCTCCAGCACATTCAGGGGAACTGATGCATCACACTTACATGATACACTCCTGCTCCAGCACATTCAAAGGTACTGATGCATCACACTTACATGATACACTCCTGCTCCAGCACATTCAGGGGAACTGATGCATCACACTTACATGATACACTCCTGCTCGAGCACATTCAGAGGTACTGATGCATCACACTTACATGATACACTCCTGCTCGAGCACATTCAGAGGTACTGATGCATCACACTTACATGATACACTCCTGCTCGAGCACATTCAGAGGTACTGATGCATCACACTTACATGATACACTCCTGCTCGAGCACATTCAGAGGTACTGATGCATCACACTTACATAATACACTCCTTCTCCAGCACATTCAGATGTACCGATGCATCACACTTACATGATACACTCCTGCTCCGGCACATTCAGAGGTACTGATGCATCACACTTACATAATACACTATTGCTCCAGCACATTCAGAGATACTGGTGCATCACACTTACATGATACACTATTGCTCCAGCACATTCAGAGATACTGATGCATCACACTTACATAATACACTATTGCTCCAGCACATTCAGAGATACTGGTGCATCACACTTACATGATACACTCCTGCTCCAGCACATTCAGAGATACTGATGCATCACACTTACATAATACACTATTGCTCCAGCACATTCAGAGATACTGGTGCATCACACTTACATGATACACTATTGCTCCAGCACATTCAGAGATACTGATGCATCACACTTACATAATACACTATTGCTCCAGCACATTCAGAGATACTGGTGCATCACACTTACATGATACACTCCTGCTCCAGCACATTCAGAGATACTGGTGCATCACACTTACATAATACACTATTGCTCCAGCACATTCAGAGATACTGATGCATCACACTTACATGATACACTCCTGCTCCAGCACATTCAGAGGTACTGATGCATCACACTTACATAATACACTATTGCTCCAGCACATTCAGAGATACTGGTGCATCACACTTACATGATACACTCCTGCTCCAGCACATTCAGAGGTACTGATGCATCACACTTACATAATACACTCCTGCTCCAGCACATTCAGAGGTACTGATGCATCACACTTACATAATACACTATTGCTCCAGCACATTCAGAGATACTGGTGCATCACACTTACATGATTCACTCGTGCTCCAGACATTCAGAGGTACTGATGCATCACACTTACATGATACACTCCTGCTCCAGCACATTCAGGGGAACTGATGCATCACACTTACATGATACACTCCTGCTCGAGCACATTCAGAGGTACTGATGCATCACACTTACATGATACACTCCTGCTCGAGCACATTCAGATGTACTGATGCATCACACTTACATGATACACTCCTGCTCCAGCACATTCAGATACTGATGCATCACACTTACATGATACACTCCTGCTGGGGCACATTCAGAGGTACTGATGCATCACACTTACATGATACACTCCTGCTCGAGCACATTCAGAGGTACTGATGCATCACACTTACATGATACACTCCTGCTCGAGCACATTCAGAGATACTGATGTATCACACTTACATGATACACTCCTGCTCCAGCACATTCAGAGATATTGATGCATCACACTTACGTGATACACTCCTGCTCCAGCACATTCAGGGGAACTGATGCATCACACTTACATGATACACTCCTGCTCCAGCACATTCAAAGGTACTGATGCATCACACTTACATGATACACTCCTGCTCCAGCACATTCAGGGGAACTGATGCATCACACTTACATGATACACTCCTGCTCGAGCACATTCAGAGGTACTGATGCATCACACTTACATGATACACTCCTGCTCGAGCACATTCAGAGGTACTGATGCATCACACTTACATAATACACTCCTTCTCCAGCACATTCAGATGTACCGATGCATCACACTTACATGATACACTCCTGCTCCGGCACATTCAGAGATACTGATGCATCACACTTACATAATACACTATTGCTCCAGCACATTCAGAGATACTGGTGCATCACACTTACATGATACACTCCTGCTCCAGCACATTCAGAGATACTGATGCATCACACTTACATAATACACTATTGCTCCAGCACATTCAGAGATACTGGTGCATCACACTTACATAATACACTATTGCTCCAGCACATTCAGAGATACTGGTGCATCACACTTACATGATACACTCCTGCTCCAGCACATTCAGAGGTACTGATGCATCACACTTACATAATACACTATTGCTCCAGCACATTCAGAGATACTGGTGCATCACACTTACATGATACACTCCTGCTCCAGCACATTCAGAGGTACTGATGCATCACACTTACATAATACACTCCTGCTCCAGCACATTCAGAGGTACTGATGCATCACACTTACATAATACACTATTGCTCCAGCACATTCAGAGATACTGGTGCATCACACTTACATGATTCACTCGTGCTCCAGACATTCAGAGGTACTGATGCATCACACTTACATGATACACTCCTGCTCCAGCACATTCAGGGGAACTGATGCATCACACTTACATGATACACTCCTGCTCGAGCACATTCAGAGGTATTGATGCATCACACTTACATGATACACTCCTGCTCGAGCACATTCAGAGGTACTGATGCATCACACTTACATGATACACTCCTGCTGGGGCACATTCAGAGGTACTGATGCATCACACTTACATGATACACTCCTGCTCGAGCACATTCAGAGGTACTGATGCATCACACTTACATGATACACTCCTGCTCGAGCACATTCAGAGATACTGATGTATCACACTTACATGATACACTCCTGCTCCAGCACATTCAGAGATATTGATGCATCACACTTACGTGATACACTCCTGCTCCAGCACATTCAGGGGAACTGATGCATCACACTTACATGATACACTCCTGCTCCAGCACATTCAAAGGTACTGATGCATCACACTTACATGATACACTCCTGCTCCAGCACATTCAGGGGAACTGATGCATCACACTTACATGATACACTCCTGCTCGAGCACATTCAGAGGTACTGATGCATCACACTTACATGATACACTCCTGCTCGAGCACATTCAGAGGTACTGATGCATCACACTTACATGATACACTCCTGCTCGAGCACATTCAGAGGTACTGATGCATCACACTTACATGATACACTCCTGCTCGAGCACATTCAGAGATACTGATGCATCACACTTACATGGTACACTCCTGCTCCAGCACATTCAGAGGTACTGATGCATCACACTTACATGATACACTCCTGCTCCAGCACATTCAGAGGTACTGATGAATCACACTTACATGATACACTCCTGCTCCAGCACATTCAAAGGTACTGATGCATCACACTTACATGATACACTCCTGCTCCAGCACATTCAGGGGAACTGATGCATCACACTTACATGATACACTCCTGCTCGAGCACATTCAGAGGTACTGATGCATCACACTTACATGGTACACTCCTGCTCCAGCACATTCAGAGGTACTGATGCATCACACTTACATGGTACACTCCTGCTCCAGCACATTCAGAGGTACTGATGCATCACACTTACATGATACACTCCTGCTCCAGCACATTCAGGGGAACTGATGCATCACACTTACATGATACACTCCTGCTCGAGCACATTCAGAGGTACTGATGCATCACACTTACATGGTACACTCCTGCTCCAGCACATTCAGAGGTACTGATGCATCACACTGACATGATACACTCCTGCTCCAGCACATTCAGAGGTACTGATGCATCACACTGACATGATACACTCCTGCTCCAGCACATTCAGAGATACTGATGTATCACACTTACATGATACACTCCTGATCCTTCACATTCAAAGGTACTGATGTATCACACTTACATGATACACTCCTGCTCCAGCACATTCAGGGGAACTGATGCATCACACTTGCATGATACACTCCTGCTCCAGCACATTCAGAGGTACTGATGCATCACACTTACATGGTACACTCCTGCTCCAGCACATTCAGAGATACTGATGTATCACACTTACATGATACACTCCTGATCCTTCACATTCAAAGGTACTGATGTATCACACTTACATGATACCATCCTGCTCCAGCACATTCAGGGGAACTGATGCATCACACTTGCATGATACACTCCTGCTCCAGCACATTCAGAGGTACTGATGCATCACACTTGCATGATACACTCCTGCTCCAGCACATTCAGAGGTACTGATGCATCACACTTACATGGTACACTCCTGCTCCAGCACATTCAGAGATACTGATGTATCACACTTACATGATACACTCCTGATCCTTCACATTCAAAGGTACTGATGTATCACACTTACATGATACACTCCTGCTCCAGCACATTCAGGGGAACTGATGCATCACACTTGCATGATACACTCCTGCTCCAGCACATTCAGAGGTACTGGTGCATCACACTTACATGATACACTCCTGATCCAGCACATTCAGAGGTACTGATGCATCACACTTACATGATACACTCCTGATCCTTCACATTCAAAGGTACTGATGTATCACACTTACATGATACACTCCTGCTCCAGCACATTCAGGGGAACTGATGCATCACACTTGCATGATACACTCCTGATCCTTCACATTCAGAGGTACTGATGCATCACACTTACATGATACACTCCTGCTCCAGCACATTCAGAGGTACTGATGCATCACACTTACATGATACACTCCTGCTCCAGCACATTCAGGGGAACTGATGCATCACACTTACATGATACACTCCTGCTCCAGCACATTCAGAGGTACTGATGCATCACACTTACATGATACACTCCTGCTCCGGCACATTCAGAGGTACTGATGCATCACACTTGCATGATACACTCGTGCTCCAGCACATTCAGAGGTATTGATGTATCACACTTACCTGATACACTCCTGCTCCAGCACATTCATAGGTACTGATGCACACACTTACATGATACACTCCTGCTCCAGCACATTCTGAGATACTGGTGCATCACACTTACATGATTCACTCCTGATCCAGCACATTGAGAGATACTGTTGTATCACACTTACCTGATACACTACTGCTCCAGCACATTCAGAGGTATTGATGCAACACACTTGCATGATACACTCCTGCTCCAGCACATTCAGAGGTACTGATGCACACACTTACATGATACACTCCTGCTCCAGCACATTCAGAGATACTGGTGCATCACACTTACATGATTCACTCCTGCTCCAGCACATTCAGAGGTACTGATGCATGACACTTACATGATACACTCCTGCTCCAGCACATTCAGAGATACTGATGCATCTCACTTACATGATACACTTCTGCTTCAGCACATTCAGATGTACCGATGCATCACACTTACATGATACACTCCTGCTCGAGCACGGTAGAGGTACTGATGCATCACACTTACATGATACATTCCTGATCCAGCACATTCAGAGATACTAATGCATCACACTTACATGATACATTCCTGCTCCAGCACATTCAGATGTACCGATGCATCACACTTACATGATACACTCCTGCTCGAGCACGGTAGAGGTACTGATGCATCACACTTACATGGTACACTCCTGCTCCAGCACATTCAGAGGTACTGATGTATCACACTTACATGATACACTCCTGCTCCAGCACATTCAGAGGAATTGATGCATCACACTTACATAATACACTCCTGCTCCAGCACATTCAGAGATAATGATGCATCACACTTACATGATACACTCCTGCTCCAGCACATTCAGAGGTACTGGTGCATCACACTTACATGATTCACTCCTGCTCCAGCACATTCAGAGGTACTGATGCATCACACTTACATGGTACACTCCTCCTCCAGCACATTCAGACTGATGTATCACACTTACATGATACACTCCTGCTCCAGCACATTCAGGGGAATTGATGCAACACACTTACGTAATACACTCCTGCTCCAGCACATTCAGAGGTACTGATGCATCACACTTACATAATACACTATTGCTCCAGCAAATTCAGAGGTACTGATGCAACACACTTACATGATTCACTCCTGCTCCAGCACATTCAGAGATACTGATGCATCACACTTACATAATACACTATTGCTCCAGCACATTCAGACTGATGTATCACACTTACATGATACACTCCTGCTCCAGCACATTCAGACTGATGTATCACACTTACATGATACACTCCTGCTCCAGCACATTCAGAGATATTGATGCATCACACTTACATGATACACTCCTGCTCCAGCACATTCAGAGATACTGATGCATCACACTTACATGATACACTCCTGCTCCAGCACATTCAGAGGTACTTATGCATCACACTTACATGATACACTCCTGCTCCAGCACATTCAGACTGATGTATCACACTTACATGATACACTCCTGCTCCAGCACATTCAGAGATATTGATGCATCACACTTACATGATACACTCCTGCTCCAGCACATTCAGAGATACTGATGCATCACACTTACATGATACACTCCTGCTCCAGCACATTCAGACTGATGTATCACACTTACATGATACACTCCTGCTCCAGCACATTCAGAGATATTGATGCATCACACTTACATGATACACTCCTGCTCCAGCACATTCAGAGATACTGATGCATCACACTTACATGATACACTCCTGCTCCAGCACATTCAGAGGTACTTATGCATCACACTTACATGATACACTCCTGCTCAAGCACATTCAGAGGTACTGATGCATCACACTTACATAATACACTCCTGCTCCAGCACATTCAGAGGTACTGGTGCATCACACTTACATGATTCACTCCTGCTCCAGCACATTCAGAGGTACTGATGCATCACACTTACATGGTACACTCCTCCTCCAGCACATTCAGACTGATGTATCACACTTACATGATACACTCCTGCTCCAGCACATTCAGGGGAATTGATGCAACACACTTACGTAATACACTCCTGCTCCAGCACATTCAGAGGTACTGATGCATCACACTTACATAATACACTATTGCTCCAGCAAATTCAGAGATACTGGTGCAACACACTTACATGATTCACTCCTGCTCCAGCACATTCAGAGGTACTGATGCATCACACTTACATAATACACTATTGCTCCAGCACATTCAGAGATACTGATGCATCACACTTACATAATACACTCCTGCTCCAGCACATTCAGAGATACTGGTGCATCACACTTACATGAGATACTCCTGCTCCAGCACATTCAGAGGTACTGATGCATTACACTTACATGATACACTCCTGCTCCAGCACATTCAGAGATACTGATGCATCACACTTACATGATACACTCCTGCTCAAGCACATTCAGAGGTACTGATGCATCACACTTACATAATACACTCCTGCTCCAGCACATTCAGAGGTACTGATGCATCACACTTACATGATACACTCCTGCTCCAGCACATTCAGAGGTACTTATGCATCACACTTACATGATACACTCCTGCTCAAGCACATTCAGAGATACTGATGCATCACACTTACATAATACACTCCTGCTCCAGCACATTCAGAGATACTGATGCATCACACTTACATGATACACTCCTGCTCCAGCACATTCAGAGGTACTTATGCATCACACTTACATGATACACTCCTGCTCAAGCACATTCAGAGGTACTGATGCATCACACTTACATAATACACTATTGCTCCAGCACATTCAGAGGTACTGATGCATCACACTTACATAATACACTCCTGCTCCAGCACATTCAGAGGTACTTATGCATCACACTTACATGATTCACTCGTGCTCCAGCACATTCAGAGGTACTGATGAATCACACTTACATGATACACTCCTGCTCCAGCACATTCAGAGATACTGATGTATCACACTTACCTGATACACTCCTGCTCCAGCACATTCAGAGGTATTGATGCAACACACTTGCATGATACACTCCTGCTCCAGCACATTCAGAGGTACTGATGCACGCACTTACATGATACACTCCTGCTCCAGCACATTCAGAGATACTGGTGCATCACACTTACATGATACACTCCTGCTCCAGCACATTCAGATACTGATGCATCACACTTACATGATACACTCCTGCTCCAGCACATTGAGAGATACTGTTGCGTCACACTTACCTGATACACTCCTGCTCCGGCACATTCAGAGGTACTGATGCATCACACTTACATGGTACACTCCTCCTCCAGCACATTCAGACTGATGTATCACACTTACATGAGACACTCCTGCTCCAGCACATTCACAGATACTGATGCATCACACTTACATGACACACTTCTGCTTCAGCACATTCAGATGTACCGATGCGTCACACTTACATGATGCACTCCTACTCGAGCACGGTAGAGGTACTTATGCATCACACTTACATGATACACTTCTGATCGAGCACGGTAGAGGTACTGATGCATCACACTTACATGATACACTTCTGATCGAGCACGTTAGAGGTACCGATGCATCACTCTTGCATGATACACTTCTGATCGAGCACGGTAGAGGTACTGATGTATCACACTTACATGATACATTCCTGCTCCAGCACATTCAGAGGTACTGATGCATCACACTTACATAATACACTCCTGCTCCAGCACATTCAAAGGTACTGATGCATCACACTTACATGATACACTCCTGCTCCAGCACATTCAGAGGTACTGATGTATCACACTTACATGATACACTCCTGCTCCAGCACATTCAAAGGTACTGATGCATCACACTTACATGATACACTCCTGCTCCAGCACATTCAGAGGTACTGGTGCATCACACTTACATGATTCACTCGTGCTCCAGCACATTCAGAGATACTGATGTATCACACTTACCTGATACACTCGTGCTCCAGCACATTCAGAGGTACTGATGCATCACACTTGCATGATACACTCCTGCTCCAGCACATTCAGAGATACCGGTGCATCACACTTACATGATACACTCCTGCTCCAGCACATTCAGAGGTACTGATGCACACACTTACATGATACACTCCTGCTCCAGCACATTCAGAGATACTGGTGCATCACACTTACATGATTCACTCCTGATCCAGCACATTGAGAGATACTGTTGTATCACACTTACCTGATACACTACTGCTCCAGCACATTCAGAGGTATTGATGCAACACACTTGCATGATACACTCCTGCTCCAGCACATTCAGAGGTACTGATGCACACACTTACATGATACACTCCTGCTCCAGCACATTCAGAGATACTGGTGCATCACACTTACATGATTCACTCCTGCTCCAGCACATTCAGATACTGATGCATCACACTTACATGATACACTCCTGCTCCAGCACATTCAGGGGAACTGATGCATCACACTTACATGATACACTCCTGCTCCAGCACATTCAGAGATACTGATGCATCACACTTACATGATACACTCCTGCTCGAGCACGGTAGAGGTACTGATGCATCACACTTACATGATACACTCCTGCTCCAGCACATTCAGAGGTACTGATGTATCACACTTACATGATACACTCCTGCTCCAGCACATTCAGAGGTACTGATGCTTCACACTTACATGATACACTCCTGCTCCATCCCTTTTAGAGGTATTGATGCATCACACTTACATGATACACTCCTGCTCAAGCACATTCAGAGGTACTGGTGCATCACACTTACATGATACACTCCTGCTCCAGCACATTCAGAGGTACTAATGCATTACACTTACATAATACACTCCTACTCGAGCACGGTAGAAGGTACTGATACGTCATGCATGATCGATACACTTCTCGAGCGCGTTAGAGATGCTGGTGCATCACACTTACATTATACCCTATTGAATGAGCACGATAGAGGTACTGATTCACACAACTGCAAGATATACTCCTGGTCGAACACGGTAGAGGTACTGATGTACACAATTACATGATAAACTCCTGCTCGAGCACGGTAGATTCTGATGCACAACACTTACATGATACAATCCTCCTCGAGCACGGTAGAGGTAATGATGCATCACACCGACATGATAAATTCCTACTCGAGCAC
This sequence comes from Limnoperna fortunei, assembly GCA_944474755.1. Taxonomy (NCBI): domain Eukaryota; kingdom Metazoa; phylum Mollusca; class Bivalvia; order Mytilida; family Modiolidae; genus Limnoperna; species Limnoperna fortunei. The sequence continues at coordinate 7,330,142 of OX104114.1, read as the reverse complement.
GGTAGAGGTAATGATGCATCACACTGACATGATATACTCCTGCTCCAGCGCGGTAGAGCTAATGATGCATCACACTGACATGATACACTCCTGCTCCAGCACATTCAGAGGTATAATGCATCACACTTACATTATACACTCCTTCTCTGGCACGATAGAGATACTGATGCACGAAAATTACATGATAAACTCATGCTTGAGCACGGTACAGACGCTGATGCACAGCACTTACATGATACACTCCTCCTCGAGCACGGTAGAGGTAAGGATGCATCGCAATTACATGATACACTCCTGCTCGTGAACGGTAGAGGTACTGATGCATCTCACGTACATGATACACTCCTGCTCCAGCACATTCAGAGATACTGTTTCATCACACTTACATTATAAACTCCTGCTCGAGCACGGTAGAGGTATTGATTCATCACACATACATGATACACTCCTGCTCCAGCACATTCAGAGGTACTGATTCATCACACTTACATTATACACTCCTGCCCGAGCATGGTAGAGGTATTGATGCATCACACTTACATGATACACTCCTGCTCCAGCACATTCAGAGATACTGATGCATCACACTTACATGATACACTTCTGCTTCAGCACATTCAGAGATACTGATCCATCACACTTACATGATACACTCCTAGGCATGGTAGAGGTACTGGTGCATCACACTTGCATGATACACTCATGCTCCATCACATTCAGAGGTACTGATGCATCACACTTACATAATACACTCCTGCTCCAGCACATTCAGAGGTACTGATTCATCACACTTACATAATACACTCCTGCTCCAGCACATTCAGAGGTACTGATGCTTCACACTTACATGATACACTCCTGCTCCATCCCTTTTAGAGGTATTGATGCATCACACTTACATGATACACTCCTGCTCAAGCACATTCAGAGGTACTGATGCTTCACACTTACATGATACATTCCTGCTCCATCCCTTTTAGAGGTATTGATGCATCACACTTACATGATACACTCCTGCTCCATCCCTTTTAGAGATAATGATGCATCACACTTACACGATCCACTCCTGCTCCAGCACATTCAGAGGTACTGATGTACACACTTACATGATACACTCCTGCTCGAGAACGGTAGAGGTACTGATACGTCAAGCATGATCGATAGACTTTTTCTCGAGCGCGTTAGAGATACTGGTGCTTCACAATTACATTATACCCTATTGAATTAGCACGGTGGAGGTACTGGTTCACACAACTGCATTATATACTCCTGATCGAACACGGAGAGGTACTGATGTACACAATTACATGATACACTCCTGATCGAGCACGTTAGAGGTACTGATGCATCACCCTTACATGATACACTCCTGCTCGACAATGTTAGAGGTATTGATGCACACAATGACATGATACACTTCTGATCGAGCACGTTAAAGTTACTGATGCATCGCACTTACATGATACACTCCTGCTCGAGCACATTCAGAGGTACTGATGCATCACACTTACATGATACACTCCTGCTCCAGCACATTCAGAGATACTGATGCATCACACTTACATGATACACTCCTGCTCCAGCACATTCAGAGATAATGATGCATCACACTTACATGATACACTCCTGCTCCAGCACATTCAGAGGTACTGGTGTATCACACTTACATGATACACTCCTGCTCCAGCACATTCAGAGATACTGATGTATCACACTTACATGATACACTCTTGCTCCAGCACATTCAGGGGAACTGATGCATCACACTTACATGATACACTCCTGCTCCAGCACATTCAGAGATACTGATGCATCACACTTACATAATACACTCCTTCTCCAGCACATTCAGATGTACTGATGCATCACACTTACATAATACACTCCTGATCGAGCACGGTAGAGGTACTGATATGCAATGAATGATCGATACACTTCTTCTCAAGCGCGTTAGAGATACTGGTGCTTCACTATTACATTATACCCTATTGAATGAGCACATTCAGAGATACTGATGTATCACACTTGCATGATACACTCCTGCTCCAGCACATTCAGAGATACTGGTGTATCACACTTGCATGATACACTCCTGCTCCAGCACATTCAGAGATACTGATGTATCACACTTACATGATACACTCCTGCTCCAGCACATTCAGATGTACTGATGCATCACACTTACATGATACACTCCTGCTCCAGCACATTCAGAGGTACTTATGTATCACACTTACATTACACACTCCTGCTCCAGCACATTCAGATGTACTGATGCATCACACTTACATAATACACTCCTGATCGAGCACGGTAGAGGTACTGATATGCAATGAATGATCGATACACTTCTTCTCAAGCGCGTTAGAGATACTGGTGCTTCACTATTACATTATACCCTATTGAATGAGCACATTCAGAGATACTGATGTATCACACTTGCATGATACACTCCTGCTCCAGCACATTCAGAGATACTGATGCATTACACTTACATGATACACTCCTGCTCCAGCACATTTAGAGATACTGATGCATCACACTTACATGATACACTCCTGCTCCAGCACATTCAGAGAGGTACTAATGCATCACACTTACATTATACACTCCTTCTCGAGCACGGTAGGGATACTGATGCACGAAAATTACATGACAAACTCGTGCACGAGCACGGTAGAGATGCTGATGCACAACTCTTACATGATACACTCCTCCTCGAGCACGGTAGAGGTATTGATGCATCTCACGTACATGATACACTCCTGCTCCAGCACGGTAGAGGTACTTATGTACCACACTTACATTATACACTCCTGCTCCAGCACATTCAGAGGTACTGATGCATCACACTTACACGATACACTCCTGCTCGTTAACGATAGAGGTACTGATGCAGCTCACGTACATGATACACTCCTGCTCCAGCACGATAGAGGTACTGATGCTTCACACTTACATGATACACTCCTGCTCCAGCACATTCAGATGTACTGATGCATCACACTTACATAATACACTCCTGATCGAGCACGGTAGAGGTACTGATATGCCATGAAGGATCGATACACTTCTTCTCAAGCGCGTTAGAGATACTGGTGCTTCACTATTACATTATACCCTATTAAATGAGCACATTCAGAGATACTGATGTATCACACTTGCATGATACACTCCTGCTCCAGCACATTCAGAGATACTGATGCATCACACTTACATGATGCACTCCTGCTCCAGCACATTCAGAGACACTGATGTATCAGACTTGCATGATACACTCCTGCTCCAGCACATTCAGAGAGGTACTAATGCATCACACTTACATTATACACTCCTTCTCGAGCACGGTAGGGATACTGATGCACGAAAATTACATGACAAACTCGTGCACGAGCACGGTAGAGATGCTGATGCACAACTCTAACATGATACACTCCTCCTCGAGCACGGTAGAGGTATTGATGCATCACACTTACATGATACACTCCTGCTCCAGCACATTCAGAGATACTGATGTATCACACTTGCATGATACACTCCTGCTCCAGCAGATTCAGAGAGGTACTAATGCATCACACTTACATTATACACTCCATCTCGAGCACGGTAGGGATACTGATGCACGAAAATTAAATGACAAACTCGTGCACGAGCACGGTAGAGATGCTGATGCACAACACTTACATGATACACTCCTCCTCGAGCACGGTAGAGGTATTGATGCATCTCACGTACATGATACACTCCTGCTCCAGCACGGTAGAGGTACTTACATGTATGTATCACACTTACATTATACATTCCTGCTCCAGCACATTCAGAGGTACTGATGCATCACACTTACATGATACACTCCTGCTCGTTAACGGTAGAGGTACTGATACATCTCACGTACATGATACACTCCTGCTCCAGCACGGTAGAGGTACTTATGTATCACACTTACATTACACACTCCTGCTCCAGCACATTCAGATGTACTGATGCATCACACTTACATAATACACTCCTGATCGAGCACGGTAGAGGTACTGATATGCCATGAATGATCGATACACTTCTTCTCAAGCGCGTTAGAGATACTGGTGCTTCACTATTACATTATACCCTTTTGAATGAGCACATTTAGAGATACTGATGTATCACACTTGCATGATACACTCCTGCTCCAGCACATTCAGAGATACTGATGCATCACACTTACATGATACACTCCTGCTCCAGCACATTCAGAGATACTGATGTATCACACTTGCATGATACACTCCTGCTCCAGCACATTCAGAGAGGTACTAATGCATCACACTTACATTATACACTCTTTCTCGAGCACGGTAGGGATACTGATGCACGAAAATTACATGACAAACTCGTGCACGAGCACGGTAGAGATGCTGATGCACAACTCCTACATGATACACTCCTCCTCGAGCACGGTAGAGATATTGATGCATCTCACGTACATGATACACTCCTGCTCCAGCACGGTAGAGGTACTTATGTACCACACATTATACACTCCTGCTCCAGCACATTCAGAGGTACTGATGCATCACACTTACACTATACACTCCTGCTCGTTAACGATAGAGGTACTGATGCATCTCACGTACATGATACACTCCTGCTCCAGCACGGTAGAGGTACTTATGTATCACACTTACATTACACACTCCTGCTCCAGCACATTCAGATGTACTGATGCATCACACTTACATAATACACTCCTGATCGATCACGGTAGAGGTACTGATATGCCATGAAGGATCGATACACTTCTTCTCAAGCGCGTTAGAGATACTGGTGCTTCACTATTACATTATACCCTATTGAATGAGCACATTCAGAGATACTGATGTATCACACTTGCATGATACACTCCTGCTCCAGCACATTCAGAGATACTGATGCATCACACTTACATGATACACTCCTGCTCCAGCACATTCAGAGATACTGATGTATCAGACTTGCATGATACACTCCTGCTCCAGCACATTCAGAGAGGTACTAATGCATCACACTTACATTATACACTCCTTCTCGAGCACGGTAGGGATACTGATGCACGAAAATTACATGACAAACTCGTGCACGAGCACGGTAGAGATGCTGATGCACAACTCTAACATGATACACTCCTCCTCGAGCACGGTAGAGGTATTGATGCATCTCACGTACATGATACACTCCTGCTCCAGCACATTCAGAGATACTGATGCATCACACTTACATGATACACTCCTGCTCCAGCACATTCAGAGATACTGATGCATCACACTTACATGATACACTCCTGTTCCAGCACATTCAGAGATACTGATGTATCACACTTGCATGATACACTCCTGCTCCAGCACATTCAGAGAGGTACTAATGCATCACACTTACATTATACACTCTTTCTCGAGCACGGTAGGGATACTGATGCACGAAAATTACATGACAAACTCGTGCACGAGCACGGTAGAGATGCTGATGCACAACTCTTACATGATACACTCCTCCTCGAGCACGGTAGAGGTATTGATGCATCTCACGTACATGATACACTCCTGCTCCAGCACGGTAGAGGTACTTATGTACCACACTTACATTATACACTCCTGCTCCACCACATTCAGAGGTACTGATGCATCACACTTACACTATACACTCCTGCTCGTTAACGATAGAGGTACTGATGCATCTCACGTACATGATACACTCCTGCTCCAGCACGGTAGAGGTACTTATGTATCACACTTACATTACACACTCCTGCTCCAGCACATTCAGAGGTACTGATGCTTCACACTTACATGATACTCTCCTGCTCCAGCACATTCAGAGGTACTAATGCATCACACTTACATAATACACTCCTGATCGAGCACGGTAGAGGTACTGATATGCCATGAATGATCGATACACTTCTTCTCGAGCGCGTTAGAGATACTGGTGCTTCACAATTACATTATACCCTATTGAATGAGCACATTCAGAGATACTGATGTATCACACTTACATGATACACTCCTGCTCCAGCACATTTAGAGAGGTACTTATTTTCACACTTACATGATACACTCCTGCTCCTTCACATTCAGAGGTACTGATGCATCACTCTTACATGATACACTCCTGCTCAAGCAAATTCATTGGTACTGATGCATCACACTTACATGATACACTCCTGCTCCAGCACATTCAGAGGTACTGATGCATCACACTTACATGATACACTCCTGCTCAATCACATTCAGATGTACTGGTGCATCACACTTACATGATACACTCCTGCTCCAGCACATTCAGAGGTACTTATGCATTACACTTACATAATACACTCCTACTCGAGCACGGTAGAGGTACTGATACGTCATGCATGATCGATACATTTCTCGAGCGCGTTAGAGATGCTGGTGCATCACACTTACATTATACCCTATTGAATGAGCACGGTAGAGGTACTGATTCACACAACTGCATGATATACTCCTGGTCAAACACGGTAGAGGTAGTGATGTACACAGTTACATGATAAACTCCTGCTCGAGCACGGTAGATTCTGATGAACAACACTTACATGATACAATCCTCTTCGAGCACGGTAGAGGTAATGATGCATCACACCGACATGATAAACTCCTCCTCGAGCACGGTAGAGGTTATGATGCATCACACTGAAATGATACACTCCTGCTCCAGCACATTCAGTGGTACTAATGCATCACACTCACATTATACACTCCTTCTCGAGCACGATAGAGATACTGATGCACGAAAATTATATGATGAACTCGTGCTTGAGCACAGTAGAGTTGCTGATGCACAACACTTACATGATACACTCCTCCTCGAGCACGGTAGAGGTAATGATGCATCACACTTACATGATACACTCTTGCTCCAGCACATTCAGAGGTACTAATTCATCACACTTTCATGATACACTCCTGCTCGGGCACGGTAGAGGTATTGATTCATCACACATACATGATACACTCCTGCTCCAGCACATTCAGAGGTACTAATTCATCACACTTACATGATACACTCCTGCTCGGGCACGGTAGAGGTATTGATTCATCACACATACATGATACACTCTTGCTCCAGCACATTCAGATGTACTGATGCATCACACTTACCTGATACACTCCTGCTCCAGCACATTCAGAGGCACTGATGCATCACACTTACATGATACACTCCTGCTCCAGCACATTCAGAGGTACTGATGCATTACACTTACATGATACACTCCTGCTCAAGCACATTCAGAGATAATGATGCATCACACTTACATGATACACTCCTGCTCCAGCACATTCAGAGATACTGATGCATCACACTTACATGATACACTCCTGCTCCAGCACATTCAGAGATACTGATGCATCACACTTACATGATACACTCCTGCTCCAGCACATTCAGAGGTACTGATGCATCACACCTACATAATACACTCCTGCTCGAGCACGGTAGAGGTACTGATACGTCATGCATGATCGATACACTTCTTCTCGAGCGCGTTAGAGATACTTGTGCTTCAAAATTACATTATACCATATTGAATTAGCACGGTGGAGGTACTGGTTCACACAACTGCATTATACACGCCTGATCGAACACGGAGAGGTACTGATGTACACAATTACATGATACACTCCTGCTCGAGCACGGTAGATGCTGATGCATCACACTTACATGAGACACTCCTGCTCCATCACATTCAGAGATACTGATGCATCACACTTACATGATACACTCCTGCTCCAGCACATTCAGAGATACTGATGCATTACACTTACATGATACACTCCTGCTCCAGCACATTCAGAGATACTGATGTATCACACTTACATGATACACTCCTGCTCCAGCACATTCAGAGATACTGATGTATCACACTTGCATGATACACTCCTGCTCCAGCACATTCAGAGAGGTACTAATGTATCACACTTACATTATGCACTCCTTCTCGAGCACGTTAGGGATACTGATGCACGAAAATTACATGACACACTCGTGCACGAGCACGGTAGAGATGCTGATGCACAACACTTACATGATACACTCCTCCTCGAGCACGGTAGAGGTATTGATGCATCTCACGTACATGATACACTCCTGCTCCAGCACGGTAGAGGTACTTATGTATCACACTTACATGATACACTCATGCTCCATCACATTCAGAGGTACTGATGCATCACACTTATATAATACACTCCTGCTCCAGCACATTCAGAGGTAATGATGCATCACACTGACATGATACACTCCTGCTCCAGCACGGTAGAGGTAATGATGCATCACACTTACATGATATACTCCTGCTCCATCACGGTAGAGGTAATGATGCATCACACTTACACAATACACTCCTGCTCCAGCACGGTAGAGATAATCATGCATCACACTGACATGATACACACCTGCTCCAGCACATTCAGAGGTACTAATGCATCACACTTACATTATACACTCCTTCTCGAGCATGATAGAGATACTGATGCACGAAAATTATACGATAAACTCGTGCTTGAGCACGGTAGAGTTGCTGATGCACAACACTTACATGATACACTCCTCCTCGAGCACGGTAGAGGTAATGATGCATCACACTTACATGATATACTCCTGCTCCAGCACGGTAGAGGTATTTATGTATCACACTTACATTATACACTCCTGCTCCAGTACATTCAGAGATACTGATGCATCACACTTACATGATACACTCCTGCTCCAGCACATTAAGAGATACTAATTCATCACACTTACATGATACACTCCTGCTCTGGCACGGTAGAGGTATTGATTCATCACACATACATGATACACTCCTGCTCCAGCACATTCAGAGGTACTGGTGCATCACACATACATGATACACTTCTGCTTCAGCACATTCAGATGTACCGATGCATCACACTTACATGATACACTCCTGCTCCATGACATTCAGAGGTACTGATGCTTCACACTTACATGATACACTCCTGCTCCGGCACATTCAGAGGTACTGATGCATCACACTTACATGATACACTCCTGCTCGAGCACATTCAGAGGTACTGATGCATCACACTTACATGATACACTTCTGCTTGAGCACATTCAGAGGTACTGGTGCATCACACTTACATAATACACTTCTGCTTCAGCACATTCAGAGGTACTGATGCATCACACTTACATGATACACTCCTGCTCCAGCACATTCAGAGATACTGATGTATCACATTGTATGATACACTCCTGCTCCGGCACATTCAGAGGTACTGATGCATCACACTTACATGATACACTTCTGCTTCAGCACATTCAGAGGTACTGATGCATCACACTTACATGATACACTTCTGCTTGAGCACATTCAGATTTACTGATGCATCACACTTACATGATACACTTCTAGGCATGGTAGAGGTACTAGTGCATCACACTTGCATGATACACTCCTGCTCCAGCACATTCAGATACTGATGCATCACACTTGCATGATACACTCCTGATCCAGCACATTCAGAGATACTGATGCATCACACTTACATGATATACTCCTGCTCCAGCACGGTAGAGGTATTTATGTATCACACTTACATTATACACTCCTGCTCCAGTACATTCAGAGGTACTGATTCATCACACTGACATGATACATTCCTGCTCCAGCACATTAAGAGATACTAATTCATCACACTTACATGATACACTCCTGCTCCAGCACATTAAGAGGTATTAATTCATCACACTTACATGATACACTCCTGCTCTGGCACGGTAGAGGTATTGATTCATCACACATACATGATACACTCCTGCTCCAGCACATTCAGAGGTACTGATGCATCACACTTACATGATACACTTCTAGGCATGGTAGAGGTACTGGTGCATCACACTTGCATGATACACTCCTGCTCCAGCACATTAGATATACTGATGCATCACACTTACATAATACACTCCTGCTCCAGCACATTCAGAGGTACTCATGCATCACACTTACATGATACACTCCTGCTCCAGCACATTCAGAGGTACTGATGCATCACACCTACATAATACACTCCTGCTCGAGCACGGTAGATGTACTGATACGTCATGCATGATCGATACACTTTTCTCGAGCGCGTTAGAGATACATGTGCTTCAAAATCACATTATATCCTATTGAATTAGCACGGTGGAGGTACTGGTTCACACAACTGCATTATATACTCCTGATCGAACACGGAGAGGTACTGATGTACACAATTACATGATTCACTCCTGCTCCAGCACATTCAGAGATACTGATGCATCACACTTTCATGATACACTCCTGCTCCAGCACATTCAGAGATACTGATGTATCACATTGTATGATACACTCCTGCTCCAGCACATTCAGAGAGGTACTAATGCATCACACTTACATTATACACTCCTTCTCGAGCACGGTAGGGATACTGATGCACGAAAATTACATGACAAACTCGTGCACGAGCACGGTAGAGATGCTGATGCACAACACTTACATGATACACTCCTCCTCGAGCACGGTAGAGGTATTGATGCATCTCACGTACATGATACACTCCTGCTCCAGCACGGTAGAGGTACTTATGTATCACACTTACATTACACACTCCTGCTCCAGCACATTCAGAGGTAATGATGCATCACACTTACATGATACACTCCTGCTCCAGCACGGTAGAGGTACTGATGCATCACACTGACATGATATACTCCTGCTCCAGCACGGTAGAGGTAATGATGCATCACACTGAAATGATACACTCCTGCTCCAGCACATTCAGAGGTACTTATGCATCACACTTACATTATACACACCTTCTCGAGCACGATAGAGATACTGATGCACGAAAATTATATGATAAACTCGTGCTTGAGCACGGTAGAGTTGCTGATGCACAACACTTACATGATACACTCCTCCTCGAGCACGGTAGAGGTAAGGATGCATCACATTTACATGATACACTCGTGCTCGTGAACGGTAGAGGTACCTTTGTATCACACTTACATTATACACTCCTGCTCCAGCACATTCAGAGGTAATAATTCATCACACTTACATGATACACTCCTGCTCGAGCACGGTAGAGGTATTGATTCATCACACATACATAATACACTCCTGCTCCAGCACATTCAGAGGTACTGATGCATTACACTTACATGATACACTCCTGCTCGAGCACGGTAGAGGTATTGATTCATCACACCTACATAATACATTCCTTCTCCAGCACATTCAGAGATACTGATGCATCACACTTACATGATACACTCCTGCTCCAGCACATTCAGAGGTACTGATGCATCACACTTACATGATACACTTCTAGGCATGGTAGAGGTACTGGTGCATCACACTTGCATGATACACTCCTGCTCCAGCACATTAGATATACGGATGCATCACACTTACATAATACACTCCTGCTCCAGCACATTCAGAGGTACTGATGCATCACACTTACATGATTCACTCCTGCTCGAGCACGGTAAAGGTACTGATACGTCATGCATGATCGATACACTTCTTCTCGAGCGCGTTAGAGATACTTGTGCTTCAAAATTACATTATACCCTATTGAATTAGCACGGTGGAGGTACTGGTTCACACAACTGCATTATATACTCCTGATCGAACACGGAGAGGTACTGATGTACACAATTACATGATACACTCCTGCTCGAGCACGGTAGATGCTGATGCATCACACTTACATGAGACACTCCTGCTCCAGCACATTCAGAGATACTGATGCATCACACTTACATGATACACTCCTGCTCCAGCACATTCAGAGATACTGATGCATCACACTTGCATGATACACTTCTGATCCAGCACATTCAGATGTACCGATGCATCACACTTACATGATACCCTCCTGCTCAAGCACATTCAGAGGTACTGATGCATCACACTTACATGATACACTCCTGCTCCAGCACATTCAGAGATACTGATGCATCACACTTGCATGATACACTTCTGCTCCAGCACATTCAGAGAGGTACTAATGCATCACACTTATATTATACACTCCTTCTCGAGCACGGTAGGGATACTGATGCACGAAAATTACATGACAAACTCGTGCACGAGCACGGTAGAGATGCTGATGCACAACACTTACATGATACACTCCTCCTCAAGCACGGTAGAGGTATTGATGCATCTCACGTACATGATACACTCCTGCTCCAGCACGGTAGAGGTACTGATGTATCACACTTACATGATACACTCATGCTCCATCACATTCAGAGGTACTGATGCATCACACTTATATAATACACTCCTGCTCCAGCACATTCAGAGGTACTGATGCACACACTTACATGAAACACTCACGCTCCAGCACATTCAGAGAGGTACTGATGCATCACACTTACATGATACACTCCTGATCCAGCACATTCAGATGTACCGATGCATCACACTTACATGATACCCTCCTGCTCAAGCACATTCAGAGGTACTGATGCATCACACTTACATGATACACTCCTGCTCCAGCACATTCAGAGGTACTTATGCATTACACTTACATAATACACTCCTACTCGAGCACGGTAGAGGTACTGATACGTCATGCATGATCGATACACTTCTCGAGCGCGTTATAGTTTCTGATGCACAACACTTACATGATACAATCCTCCTCGAGCACGGTAGAGGTAATGATGCATCACACCGACATGATACACTCCTGCTCCAGCACGGTAGAGGTAATGATGCATCACACTGACATGATATACTCCTGCTCCAGCACGGTAGAGGTAATGATGCATCACACTTACATAATACACTCCTGCTCGAGCACGGTAGAGGTACTGATACGTCATGCATGATCGATACACTTCTTCTCGAGCGCGTTAGAGATACTTGTGCTTCAAAATTACATTATACCCTATTGAATTAGCACGGTGGAGGTACTGGTTCACACAACTGCATTATATACTCCTGATCGAACATGGAGAGGTACTGATGTACACAATTACATAATACACTCCTGCTCGAGCACGGTAGATGCTGATGCATCACACTTACATGAGACACTCCTGCTCCAGCACATTCAGAGATACTGATGCATCACACTTACATGATACACTCCTGCTCCAGCACATTCAGAGATACTGATGCATCACACTTACATGATACACTCCTGCTCCAGCACATTCAGAGATACTGATGCATCACACTTGCATGATACACTCCTGCTCCAGCACATTCAGAGAGGTACTAATGCATCACACTTACATTATACACTCCTTCTCGAGCACGGTAGGGATACTGATGCACGAAAATTACATGACAAACTCGTGCACGAGCACGGTAGAGATGCTGATGCACAACACTTACATGATACACTCCTCCTCAGGCACGGTAGAGGTTTAGTTTAAACATATTTTATTTGCTCAAATATGCAAATAGGATAAGACACAAGTTAATCAAACTTATGAAGTCTTCTCCAAATATACAGTATGTTACAAAAATATATTGATGGAGCAGCATACATAGTAATACAATTCAAATTATATTATGTTTGTTAGAAATTAACCTTAAGGGATAAAATAAAACATTTGACAGATATTAAAGAAAAAAAAGGGAATAGAGAGAAAATAGAGGATAGATGATAGATGATAGATGTGATGATGAGTGTGATTTAAAAACATTGTGAAAAGAATCAAACAATCAAACAATCGGGAACCTTTCTGACCCTTTAATATACTCAAAGACGTGCTTAAAAACTAGTTCGTTCTGCTCATTAGTCAAAAGCGAATTACCAAATGTAAGAAGTTCTAAATTTACTGGACAATAGATTGGCAGCCACTGAAGATTTTGAAATAATCTATTCCTAATGTTAGCATACTTCGAACATTCCAAGAAGTAATGATTTGAATCTTCACGATCAGATCCGCATCGACAAGATGGATCAGATAAAATATTTACCCTGTATAGGTCATAATTCAATGTTGATGCTGAACATCTTAATTGGGTTAGGACAATATTAAGTTTTCGGTGACCATATTCATAGTGTTTTGGAACTCTTCTATGTGGGTTCAAGTTTTTTAATTCAGATTTAAATTTAAATATAGAGTCAACATTACGGAGTGATAGATCTAAACGGTTCCACTGTCGAATAGTTGAAGGTATGAACGATTCATCAGCCAGGGAAAGTCTACAGAAGGGAGTCATAATATTGTTACCATTGCGCAAGGGATAAACTGCCGTGCTTTGTATTGTAGGAGGAATTAAGTTACACAGATATGCTGGTGCCGAGTTGTGCTGTATATTATAGAACATTTGTAACTTCCTGCGTTTCCTGCGCTCATCCAAAGACTCCCACCCAATTTCAGTATAAATATTAATTGCATTAGTAAATATTGGTAGGCCTGTGACTATTCGAGCAGCCTCGAGTTGTAATTGTTCAAGTTTATTGCAGTAGCCCACCCCCATGTTGTCCCAAACTTCACAGGCATATTCAAAAAGTGGTCTTATGAAGACTAAATATAGTTTTTCTAAGTTTTTCCGAGTAAGTTTATATTTAAGTTTCCTGAGTACGTTCAGGTGCTTTGAAACACTACATATAATATTATCAATGTGTGTATTCCACTTAGCATCACTGCTAAAGGTGACCCCTAGATGTTTATGAAGATTAGTAATGGGTATATTAATGTCACTTAGTGTAAATCGCATATCCGGCGTTATTATGTTTGAAAATAACATAATTTCAGTTTTTTCGGGGTTAAATGACATTAACCATTTTTTGGACCAGTCGTTCAGCTCTTTCAAATCGTGATCGATAACAGTCTGTATCTGCGAAGGGTCGCGACTAGAATAGCTGAACGACGTGTCATCAGCAAACAGTCTACATAAGGAGACAAGTTTTTCAGCTATGTCATTGATATATATAATAAATAATAATGGACCCAGCACCGACCCTTGTGGGACACCAGCAGGCACATTGCAAAGCTCGGATGACGATTGTTTGATTACTACTCTCTGTTGTCTATTATTCAAATAGCTTTTAAACCATTCTAATAAATTTCCATTTACTCCATACGATTTCATTTTATGTAATAAACCTTTATGCCAAACCTTATCAAATGCTTTGGAAAAATCACAAAAAACAAAGCAGTTTATTTCCTTCTTCTCGAGTGAATTTAAAATACAATTGTAAATTTCTATCAACTGGTGGACTGTGGAACAATTAGGAAGAAAGCCAGACTGGTATTGATATATAAGATTATTTCTTTGCATGTGGTTAAAAACATACTTATAAATAATACGTTCCATTACCTTGCCGACGCAGCTAATAAGCGATATTGGTCTATAGTTAGACGGGATTGAGCTGTCACCCTTTTTGAATATTGCAATAACATTTGCAATCTTCCAACCAGATGGGTAGTTGCATTGATGTAGAGATTTATTAAATATTAAGTGAAGTGGAATTGCTACTTTTTCAGGACAAAGTTTTAACATTTTGTGGCTTATTATGTCTGGCCCTGATGCTTTATTGGGTTCTAGAGTTTTTATAATGTCTACAATTTCTTCTATACTGATTACTATGTCGTGGAGTTGTATATTTGTTCTCGGTTCAAAATCTGGAAGAATAACATTTTCATCATTTAGTGTTGAAATTTGACTGAAATATGTATTTAATAGCTCACATTTCTCGTCGTCCCCGTAGACAACATCTCCCAAGCTGTGATTTTGAATGACATTTAGAAGTGGAGGTATATTACAACATCCTTTATTTGATTTTATTAGCATTTTCATAATTTTCCAATAAGTTCTGGGGTTAGCAGCATTATCTAATATAATATTATCAAGGTTTTTTTCAAAGTTGTAACAGGAGGGGCTTTCAGTTGTGTTTTACCGGAAGTTGGCTCTCTGTGTTATCATGTTCCTAAGTGGCAAAGTGGTTTTTTTAGCGGGATTCCAACACGTGTATGCTCAAGTGTCTCGGAATTTATTGGGATGCCTGGAAGGAAGGTTAACCAACGTCAAAGTATTGTGGAACAAGCCTTGGAATCAACCTGATTAAGACTGAAAGTTCTCCTTTTTACTTGTATACGAATTGAGTTCGTTCACAGGACCTGTGTTTCTACTAATTTAAATGAAGAAAAGACGTGGCAAAATATACATGTTTTATTTTACAAAAATAACAATATTATAACGTCTAGTTGTAACAATCGTAAAAAAATAAGCCCTATTTACATAGAGGGAAAACAATTGTGACGGTTAAAACAAAATCCTACATTTAAGCAATAACAGTATATATCATATCCACAAAAATCCTACTTTTTTAGATAACTTTAGTTAGTTCGATTTATTGGGACATTATTATTTAATTTGGACAAAAATCACCCCCCCCCCCCCCCAAAAAAAAAAAAAAAATAACCCTAACAAGGTGAGCAGAGCAGTGAACCGGAAAACATTAAAATGGAAATTATCCCCCCTTATATCTAGATTCCTAAATACTGTGTGTTAACACAGTGTACTTCACCTACCTTAACAGTCTAAAAAGACTATGGCTCTTAAGTAAAAAAGCACTTTTTAAATGAAAATCTAAGCCTTATATAGTACATTTTAGCAACAATTTATTCTGATTGGGAGCCAAATAGAAAAAGTTTTAATAAAAGAACAACCAATTAATTTATGTGAGACAAACATGTTATGTCTCGTTTTGAAAAATATTCACTGCTCAGAGCTTGCCTTTAGAATTAAAGAAAAACCCCAAGAGTTTAGAAAAACTCGGAACACCGACGACTGGATTTTCCCCAGTTTAAAAGGGTAACAGTTAAAGTGGACAGCATGGACTTCACGAAGTGAACAAATTGTGGTAGAGTTTCTCTTTACAATACAGAAATAAATAACGGTTCTAAAATTCATTCAGTTAAAGATAACATATTTTGTTATAAAATATTTCACAGCAGTGAGAAATAAAATACTACCCGTCACATTCCCCCCACCTTAAAACCAAGTATTTATAATTGGTTTTAAAAATACATCATAAATTCATTACATCATTAATAATGCAAAAAGTCAATGAAAATAAAAAATCTAAAGTCCAAAGTCTTTTCTGGGCACTGCCACAAACACAAATTCTCCGTCCGGTCCTTCTCTCATTTGGACATCTACATCCCTGGTAACTTCTTCCCCAACTTGTAATATATATTCACCTTTTTTGAGTACCATACTCTGTGTGTGTTGATTGATGGAATCCAGTTGGTCAGAAACAACCTGATGAGTTTTCACGGGAGGTTCCACACTTCCAGGTGCTATAAATCTAGCATTATTAATAACAACCTGAGGAGCTTCTGTAGATGCTTTCTTAGCTATTGATGCTTCGTAGAAATGGTATCGCATCAAGTGAGCCTTCAACTGGGACCTGGCTCCAAAAGTCGCAACACAGGCAGAACAAGAAAAGTGCTTCAGCACTTGTTTATGGAGTCGCCTCCAGTGTCGCATGTATTGGGTGTGCGACCTGAAAGGTGCTGCCTTACACCCAGCAACTTCACAAGTAAATCCTTCCTGAAAGATTGGTCTAGCCGATGCCATACTACAATAAAAATTTAAAGGGTGAGTCATCCATATATAATGGCAATACATATTTATTATATATTAAATTAAGCTTAGAGCCTATATGAAAGCTTTTTTTGAATGAAATACTTGTAGTGATAAGTATTTATTTATGACGTGTTAATCGTTAGAATAAAACGACTGTTTTTTTACAGTTATAAAGTTTTATTGTCAAATTTTAAAGCACATCCTGCTAAAAACGTTTCTGTTTGATACATGTATAATAGCAGCCCTTTTTTATGGGTTTATAGGAATATGCCATCACACAATCCTTCCACCATTTATTTCAAATGATCGTCTTTTTTATAGACTTAAGAAGATTATGCGTAGACAAATTCAACTCGGATTAAACAACGATATAACAGCGGTCATTATCACAGTAAGTATCACACTTTATAGCATAAATGTTTGTAAACAAACAATAAGTTAGCTAGTCATGTATATAGATGACTCAGTAGTGTGTTCGCTACATAACTCCGGCTTTATTATTTTGAACTAACTAAGGAAGCAAATGAGGTACATACCTTAAAGGGCAAATATTTTTCTTACTATACTTTCTTGCAGGAGTAAAAATTGACCGAAAAATTTTTCAAGAAATATGATTATCCCCAATTTAGAAAAACAATAATAATTACTGGTATATATATATATATATAAAATATGTACAAATATTTACACTAAGGGGAGTATTTCTTCGGTTTAATCACTGCTCTGCCACACCGAGTCTTACGGGGAGAAGGAGTTCGTAACAGGGACGGGTTAATTTCTACAGCACAACCATCTGTAATATTTTCTGACAGACCTAGCTCTGAATCTGGTATATCAGTGTCTGAATGCTCTAATTCAGAATTACTTGTCTCTGAATGCTCCAATTCAGAATTATTTATTTCAGGTAGCTCACCAGACCAGACCCGAGGAGTTGTCCCTAGGAAAGGTTTTAGATGGTCGACGTGAACATTAAGCGTCCTACTTATGGGAGTTTCTTGTATAGTATAAGGTCACATCAGTAAGTTTATTTTTAACTATATAAGGACCTATCCATCCCAAACCTAATTTAACAGCTGCTGTGGGAGGGTACCATCTCCAAACAAAATCACCTATTTTAAAAGTTCTAGGTTTTATGCCCCTATCATAGTTATTCTTCTGTCTCAAGGCAGCTTTTGCCAAATTTTGCCTAGCTAAGTTAAAAGTAACGTCAAAAGTATGGTTAAGCCACTGAACATATTCTACAGGACATAAAATTTCTATAGATTTTGGATTTCCAGCCATTACATCTAAAGGATAAGACATTTCTCTGCCAAACATCATTTTGAATGGACTTATGCCAGTGCTGTCATTTTCTGAAGCCCTATATGCCATCAATAAATAAGGTAAATGGTCATCCCAGTCATTCCTATTGTTATTTACAAATGAAGATAGCATAATTTGTAAAGTTTTGTTGAACCTTTCCACAAGACCATCACTTTGTGGTCTGTAAGGAGTAGTCCTAGTTTTATCAATACCTAATCTTTTACAAACTGCTGCAAAAAGTTCGGACTCAAATTCTCTACCTTGGTCGGAATGAATTTGTTTTGGGACACCAAATCTACAAAAAAATTCTGTAACAAGTTTATCTGCTACTGTTAAAGCATTATGATTGGGAACAGCATATGCCTCACACCATTTAGTAAAGTAATCAGATAAAACTATTAAATATTCGTTACCATTTATTGTTACAGGGCAAGGACCTACAATATCAATGCCTATCCTATCAAGAGGAAATCCTACCGGTGACTGTTGAAGAGGGAATCTACCCAAACCAGGACCTCGTTTAGCTCTAGCACAAACAGAACATTTTTTTACCCATGATGAAATGTCAGAAGTCATACCTGGCCAATAAAAACGTTTTTTTACAGATTGTAATGTTTTATCTCGACCAAAATGTCCAGCTATTCGTTGGTTGTGGAGTTCTGACAGAATTTTGTTTCTTAACAATTTTGGAGTAACCAAAACTAAATCTTGATTTTGTTTCAAATACAGAATATCATTTTGAAGTACTAGAAGTTCCCAAAGACTCCATAAATTTCTAAATTCATAATCATGATTGGCTACCACTTCACGTTTTGGTTTGTTTTTATTTTGACTTAATAATTCTATTATTTTGAAAATATTTGGGTCATTTTTTTGCCAAGATTTAATTTCATCATTTGACCAAATTCTAATCCAATTTGAAAAATTTGTTAATTCACTTTCAATGGGACTTCCATCAACATATGGATGGGTTTCATCTTGTTCTGTACTGTCCTCAATATAAGGAATAGTTTCATCCAAATGACTTTCATTATTTGTAAAAATGGGGTTAATTTTAACACAAGTTTTCTCAAGGCTTAAATGTTTACAGGGGCAGTCGTTTCGTTTACAAAGCCTGTATGGCTTTCTGGACAAACCATCTGCATTAGAATGCTGATTTCCCTTTCGATGTTCAATTTCAATGTTATAGGTGTTTAAAACAGTGATCCACCGGGCTACCATGCCTTCCGGATTTTTGAAATTTTTCAGCCATATCAGGGATGCATGATCGGTTCTGACCTTAAATTTTTGACCTATTAAGTAATGCCTATAATGTTTAATAAAAGTTACTACAGCCAACAATTCTCTGTAAGTAGTGCAATATTTTTTTTGGGAATCACTTAGCATTTTGCTAGCGTAGGCAATTACTTTTTCTTCCCCATTTTGTATCTGAGATAAAACACTTCCAATCGCATGCCCACTTGCATCACAGTCTAAAATAAACAAATCGGTTTCATTGGGGTAACTTAAAACAGGTGCTGAAACTAATCGCTGTTTTAGAGTATCAAAGGAACTTTGACATTCATCATTCCATACGAATGGAACTCCTTTCTTAGTTAAATTAGTAAGACTTGAAGCTAATTCGGAAAAATCAGCTATATGGGATCTATAGTATCCGCAGAAACCTAAGAAAGAACGAATTTCAGTGATATTGGTGGGTTCAGGCCAAGTTTTTACTGCATCAGTTTTAGCAGGGTCACAAGCTATTCCTTCAGAGGATATTACATGTCCTAAAAATAAAACCTCGTGTTGAAATAAGGCACATTTTTTGGCTTTAAGTTTTAAATTCGCTTGTCTGAATCTTTCAAAAACATATTCAACATTTTCTAAAGCTTTTTCAAAAGTAGGACCAAAAATAATAACGTCATCCAGATAACATAAACATCTTTCCCACTGGTACCCTTTCAAAACAATGTCCATCAACCTCTCAAAACAACTTGGGGCATTAGTTAACCCAAAGGGCATGACCTTGAACTGAAATAGACCCCTATGACAAGAAAATGCAGTTTTAGGCCTATCATTTTCATCAACAGCACATTGCCAATATCCGGAGGCTAAATCAACCGTCGAAAACCATTTGTTCCCACCTAATGAATCTAATGAAGTATCTATTCTGGGCAAAGGATAAGCATCCTTTCTAGTTAGTGAGTTTAATTTTCTGTAGTCTACACAAAATCTCCAGGTATTGTCTTTCTTTAGACAAAGTAAAACCGGACTAGACCAGGGGCTATTACTGGGTTCAATAATGTCATCTTTTAGCATTTTGTCTATCTCCTGATCTAAAATTTCTTTTTGTTTTATGGGAACCCGTGGAGGAGGTATTTTAAAAGGTTTTGCAGACCCAGTATCTATAGTATGCTTTACTAGACCAGTTCGACCCAGTTTGCCATCAGGTGCTAAGAAAATATCTTGAAATTTTATGAGCAATTTTCTTATTTTATCTTTTTCTTCAGCTGAAATTTTAGGGGACACTTTGTCTAATAAAGGTTGTAAATGTTCAGGTAATTGTGTAGAATTTAAATGATCAAATTCAATTGGCTCAGATATTTCCTCTACATATTGAATATTTCCAACAATTTTATTTCTTTTTAATACCATATCACAGTTCCTACAATTTATGGCCGAGATAATTACTTGGTTATCCTTAGCATTAACAACAGCATTTGATATTAATAAGCCATGTTTAGCTAATTGTAAGTTTGGTTCAATTAACATTTCCTCTTTTCTCATATGCCTAGGAACCTTAACTTGAAATATAGTTTCAGAATTTGCTGGTAAAAGAAGTTTTTGTTTTAATCTAATCAGAGCACAACTGTTACTTCGCCTTCGTATCAAGTGAATTTCAGTGTTGTCTGGTAACACTAATAAGGATTTGGCTATGTTTAATTGTGCCTGCGTAGACTCTAACAAATCAATTCCTAAAATACCTGGTATCTCATCAAGATCTACTATTATAAAATTCTGACTAAATTTATTGCTTTGAATACAAAAATCCAGCTGAACTTGACCATGCACATGCAAGTTATCTCCACCTGCTGATATTAAAGAAGCTGAAACAGGCTTAATCTCATAGT
Organism: Limnoperna fortunei; assembly: GCA_944474755.1. Classification (NCBI taxonomy): domain Eukaryota; kingdom Metazoa; phylum Mollusca; class Bivalvia; order Mytilida; family Modiolidae; genus Limnoperna; species Limnoperna fortunei. The sequence continues at coordinate 7,308,125 of OX104114.1, read as the reverse complement.
TACTATGCCTATTGATCTTATCAAAGGTTGTTTTTGAAATGCAACTGACTACACTTCCAGTATCGACTAGAAAATTAAATTTAAACCTTCTAATAAAAATATTGGCAAACAGACCTTGCTGTTTAATTTGATTTATTCTTAATTTGGGCCTATCGTTTATTTCTGGGACTGAGTCTTCGGCCCCACACCCAGCCCGTTGTTGTTTAAATCGTCAGCCTGTTTTTGAGGCTGTTTGGCTTTTCTATCTTTTGACCTACAATCTTTGGCATAGTGTCCCACTTTCTCGCACTTAAAACATATTGGTGTGCGACATTCCGACTTGTCATGTCCAAATCTTAAGCACCTTGAACATTGAACAGGAATTGCCTTACTTATCTCCTCAATTTTTTTCCTAGCTCGTCAAAACAATTTATAAGGGTTTTTGAGAGACTTGCCATTTCATTACTAACTTTTTCATTTTGACTAGGCTTTGCTTCATTGGTTCGAACAGATTGTACGGGAAAATCAAAAGTTTCTCTTGGCTTTCTAATTTCTTTGGCCGAACCAACAAAGGCTTCGTACTCAATTGCAACAGCAATGGCACTGTCTAGTGAACTGGGATGTGAAAATTGGACCCTTTTTTGTAATTCGAAATTATCAAGACCACGAATGAATTGGTCGACCGCCAGATCTTCCGTTTTGTCGTGATTCGGGTAAGCCAGACGTACTAATCGTCGCAACGCATATCCATAATCGGTTAAACTTTCATTTTTGCCTCTGGTTCTAGTATTAAATTCTACGCGATAGGCTGTTGTTCTTTCCCTTGGAGCGAACCGGCGACTTAACATTTCTTTCAATTTAGAATAACGCATCACCTAACAATTTCTGAGCAGGACCACGAAGACTCATGGAAAGCTGTTGAGCCTTTTCGGAATCACTCCATTCATTCCATTTAGCCGTCTGTTCAAAATGGACAACATAGTCTCGCCAATCAACAGTTTTGCCATCAAATTTGTCAGGCTCTTTCTCACGACGTGACATAGCTACGCTACGCGAATCATGAAAGCTAACTGATTTACTTGGCTTGGAGCTGCTTGTTAAATCGGACGCGCAGGATTTGGCTTCATTGCTGGTATGATCAGCAGATACTGCCGTAATCCTAGAGGGCAAGGGCTTGTTCGTGTATGAACCAGCATTACTCCTATAATCTGACCGACCTAAACCGTCTGTCTGGCTACATTCGTAATTTGGGAATTCGTAAAGCTTTGGTTCTCTTGAAAAGGAAGTGTCTAATTGCCCAAAATTAAGCGACCTTCTTGCTCCTGACGTAGAAGATTTAGACTCTTTACTAGTCGAGTCGGCCGAATCTCTGGTATTTCTAGAAAAATATCCTTAGTAAAAGAAAAACCTTTTTCTTCTGCTATGCGACGCGGTGTGTGTCTCTCAACTAGAGGTTTATCAGGTTCTGTTTCCAATACATGACCACCTCGGTTAAATTTGGAACCGGTCGACGCATGCGGCAAGTCTCTATCGGACAAAAGGGGGTTTTTCTTTCTTTTTATTGGGCTAAAAAGTAGAGAATCTGGTGTATAATCTTCTTCTTCGGTCAACTGGGTTACAGTTTTAACCCTTTCACCTAGACTATCCATTTTTTTCCTAAATCCTTGAACTAAATTCTCAAAATCTTTGGACATCTGACGAAAATTATCTTCTAATGGTTCTTTCTCAGCCATTATTATTTAATGATTTATTTAAAAAAATAAAATATGTTTCTATTTACAATTAGCAATTTACAGGTAAGAAATGGCCTAACTTCATAGAAATAAGTAGATTTATAGCAACAGGTCCCCACACTGGCCACCAAAAATGTAACAGGAGGGGCTTTCAGTTGTGTTTTACCGGAAGTTGGCTCTCTGTGTTATCATGTTCCTAAGTGGCAAAGTGGTTTTTTTAGCGGGATTCCAACACGTGTATGCTCAAGTGTCTCGGAATTTATTGGGATGCCTGGAAGGAAGGTTAACCAACGTCAAAGTATTGTGGAACAAGCCTTGGAATCAACCTGATTAAGACTGAAAGTTCTCCTTTTTACTTGTATACGAATTGAGTTCGTTCACAGGACCTGTGTTTCTACTAATTTAAATGAAGAAAAGACGTGGCAAAATATACATGTTTTATTTTACAAAAATAACAATATTATAACGTCTAGTTGTAACAATCGTAAAAAAATAAGCCCTATTTACATAGAGGGAAAACAATTGTGACGGTTAAAACAAAATCCTACATTTAAGCAATAACAGTATATATCATATCCACAAAAATCCTACTTTTTTAGATAACTTTAGTTAGTTCGATTTATTGGGACATTATTATTTAATTTGGACAAAAATCACCCCCCCCAAAAAAAAAAAAAATAATAACCCTAACAAGGTGAGCAGAGCAGTGAACCGGAAAACATTAAAATGGAAATTATCCCCCCTTATATCTAGATTCCTAAATACTGTGTGTTAACACAGTGTACTTCACCTACCTTAACAGTCTAAAAAGACTATGGCTCTTAAGTAAAAAAGCACTTTTTAAATGAAAATCTAAGCCTTATATAGTACATTTTAGCAACAATTTATTCTGATTGGGAGCCAAATAGAAAAAGTTTTAATAACAGAACAACCAATTAATTTATGTGAGACAAACATGTTATGTCTCGTTTTGAAAAATATTCACTGCTCAGAGCTTGCCTTTAGAATTAAAGAAAAACCCCGAGAGTTTAGAAAAACTCGGAACACCGACGACTGGATTTTCCCCAGTTTAAAAGGGTAACAGTTAAAGTGGACAGCATGGACTTCACGAAGTGAACAAATTGTGGTAGAGTTTCTCTTTACAATACAGAAATAAATAACGGTTCTAAAATTCATTCAGTTAAAGATAACATATTTTGTATTAAAATATTTCACAGCAGTGAGAAATAAAATACTACCCGTCACAAAGTATTCCTTTGCAACTTTTTTCAAATTATTTACTTTGTTCCTTTGTTTTTTATACTTTGTTAGATCTGCTGCTTTTTTAGAATTTAATGCTGTTTTTTTAAATCGGTCTCTTCTACGAATTTCTTTCCGAATTTCCTGGTTGAACCACGGTTTATCATTATTTCGAATGGTAACCATTCTGGATGGAATGCTCTCCCTTGCGATGTCTAGAAATTCGTCGGTGAATATGCTACACCAGTAGGACAGCAAAGGCCCCGATTTGACAGATAAAGGTCAATTTAACGCCGTAAAAGTTACCCGTATGTAAACCAAAAATTTCTTAACAGCGCCACCTATAAAAATTGTTTAGGTCAGGAGAAATTGGCGAGGTTATGTTTTTCTTAAATTAAATCGTTAAATTAAATGTAACAATTTATACGTAATACAGGAATCGATCAAGGGTATATTTTGATGCATGACTGTATGTATGCGACACAGATATAATCAACAGATTGCGTAAGATCTATGATACAATATCGTCATTTTTTACGTAAACATGGCGCGGGCCGTTTGTTTACAAATTTATTCAAAAGTAAAAGCTGACACAATTTTATTCCCGGCCCTTTTTATGTATTTTTACAACTGTTTATTCTTTATTAACCAATAGTTTTTCTCGTTATGCCAATCGAAATGTGTCACCATCTCCGGTAAAAAGCCACGAGGTTGTTTACCAACATGACCAAAACACGTGTGAGTTTTCATATGTTGACGAACACATTTCATGTTTAATCCACGAAACTGTCGTTTTGAAGAAGAAATGTTTGTTTAAATTTGACATTTAGCATGACTCGTTAAAAGTCTAGTATATAACGAATTCCCAAGAATTATTTTGTGCCAAAACACGGTGCAATTTGACAGGACATTGAGGAAAGCTCCATGTGCCTTCGTGTTAGTAGTGAATTTGTACACACAGCGTACGTAAGTCGTATAATAGTTTCAAATATGCTGTCTGTTGATAATTTAATGTTGATATATGTTTTTGGCATTTAATAACGTATATTACACGTAGAGTGACATAGGCCCCTACCCCCCCCCCTTTTCACACACACAACCACCCACACTTTTAAGAGGGTGAACCTTTAAGGAATGAAAAATTAATATTGAATTCCAACAATCACACAGTTTAATGATGCCTATAAAATTCTATAACCAACCATGTCATATACAGTGGCCTCCACAACTTCTAGTTGAATTAAGATTTTTTCAGCTGGCCCATACATGTAGATTACTTTTTACAACCGATGAAGTTAAATACCATACTGCAAAATAACTAGTCAATATTTCTGACATTTATTGCTGTCATTATTTTGCAACTTATTGCTGTTTAAAACAAGTATGGGTCTTTATTATTTATAACTGAAACTGTTTTACATGTATAGATGCATTTTGACTACCATATTAAGTCAAATGTAGCATTATGCAGTTAAAAACAAAGAATTTATTTAATTTTAGAATTTAAAGGAATTGCTTAAATTTATTTATATGGAGAAATTTATATACATGTCGAGTATTTTATAAATAGGCTTTGATATTTTATGTCTGAACAAAGTAAGCTTGGGAGATTAAATCTTGAGCAGTAAATAAATTTTTTGGACTGCATTGTGATAGTATAAATTCCATTTTTTACAAACATTATCGAGTTAGCTATTAGGTACAAAGTTTATCTAATGATGGTTTCTGCACTTGGTCTAGATTTGCTTCTATGATATTCATTGAATGTGAAGCTGATATTAAATGGCATAATTAACATTTCTTGATAAACCAATTAGTAAACTTAAGCATCCTTTCCACAAAAAATTTAGACTTTAAATAAACACTTAAATCAAACTGGTATTGTTTAATATTATTTTATAGTTTACAAAAATGTGATATTAAAATTTATGGAAACTTATCTCCAGCAAGAAGTAATATTTAAAAAACTGGCAGCTATTAACATAATTTTAAAATCTGTGATCATACCTTAACAAAAGAAAAAGGGAAATAAAATGTGAATTAAGTTCTGTGTATAAAAAGAACATTTTTAAAAGAAATTTATAAAAATAATAGTGTCAGTAGATCTATTTTATAGACAGAGATATAGTATTAAATCCTAAAAATGAGTCGTTGGCCCTAGCACGTGAGTTTATAAAGCAATCTAAATCACAGGCATTTGGGGTCAGTATAATTTGTTTCTATGGAATAAAATGCCAGTAAATGAGTTTTATAACATGTATTCACTCATTCGATAAGTTATTATCAGTCTGACATGTCTCAATGCAATATATTGCCCTCAGAAAAATGATAAATTTCTCATTGTAGTATAGACTAATTATGAGAAATTCATGCAAAGAGAAAAAATTTATAAACAGGCAGCTAATAACGCAATTTTGTGCTATCTTCTGTTAATTAAAACTGGATGTAAAAAGAAAATACCAAGACAACAAAGTCTCTGTAAATTATGAAATGCCTTAAAAGATGAATATAACTCTTCCTTAATTGTTCATGTTATTATAACTTAGGTTTTTTTTATAAAATTGAGATGGTCAGAAACTTTTGGATTACTAAAATTTGTATTATATTGTATTTCTGTTATTTCCATTTTTTTAAATATAATTTTGTATTTTACTGGACCATAGTTGTTATTATGCCTGAATAAATTAATATAAATTTAATGTTTTGCAAATAATATGTTTAAATCTTTTATAGTTTTATGTAGTTTATGGAGTTTTTTCACTATTTATACTGACTGAAATAAGTGTCGTGTAATTGAATAAAAAAAAGAAAGAAACATTGTTTCCATTCTGCTTATGGGTCACTAATGTTTACTGTATCTTGCATTGTGTCTAATTAGTCAATCTTAGTGGACTTTAAAACTCTTGCAAGGAAAATTTGCGACATTGAGAATTTTAAGGGTAGCATATCGACTGATGTGTTAAGCTAGGACAAGGAGTGCAACTTTCCTTGTCTGTACAAACCCTACAAGCTGCTGTCAGTGTAAAAAGCGTAGGATCTTTCATGCTACAAGAAAAAGGCATTTTTTGTCCTTTACTTTTACATTGTTTTCCAATGGCAGACAAAAATATTTGTCTACATGGTTTCCTGAATTGAAGGTTTAAAAATTTGTTCAGCTTGAATATATACATGTATATATTGAACAATCATGTTGATTTGGTATTTCTATAATATATTTTAATGATTGTTATGATTATACCACACTTTTTTTTCTCTAATGCACACACAGCTCCAAAAATTTACCATTACATTGCAAATGTATTTCAGCCTCCCCCCTTTTTGTACAAAAAGCTGACACAAATTTGTTCAAAGAGGCTTTGAGACCCACAAATTACACAAAAGACGTAATACTATTATATATTATATATTTTATAAGTACTGATATGTTATCTATTCTACTTTGGCAGACAGATGCTAAATATTTTTCGAAGCGTACATCGAGTTGCTTCCAACACCCCCCTTTTCGGCATTTTGTCACCGAAAAAGCTGACACAAATTTGTTCCCGGGGTGTTTGAAAGCTGAAAATTGGACCGAAGACGTAATATTATAATTGATTTAATAATTTATAGGTCGCGATTTGTCACCATTACTATTTATATATTTAATTTAGAGTTTTCTGTACGGCGAGTGCCGAGTTCAGATCAAAACATGCCACTTCAAAGTGCATTTTAACCTAGTAAATTAAAACTATACAGTACAAAATTTCTATAAATGACAGGTAATTGTCTTAGGACTTAGCTGTATTTTATTTTATTGATGTATGTTACGACAGTGCTACGTACGATAACGAAAACTGAGACACTATCACGCTTACAAAAAACCAACAAAAAGTTGACCTTTAGTCACGTGACTGAAGTCGTTAAAAATCGGCCATTACAGGCGTTTGCTTTCCTACTGCACATTTCATCGACATCCTCAACATTAGAAAGAAGTCCATTCCAATTTATAGAACCAAGTTTCGTAGAAAATTGTTCAATATCTGTTTTATCGTACAACCATATTTGTCTTTGAAATGAATTGGATGAATATTTGGGGCAATCTAAAAATATTATTGGTGAGTCGTGGTCACTTACGTCAGGAGGTACTTCGAAGACGTCAGAAAATAAATACTGAATTGAGTCGCTTATGATAATTGGGTCAAGTAATGTGCTACTATGATCCGTTGTCCGTGTGGGCTTATTGATCACATTCGTTAAATTGAACAAGTTCATAGTGTCTATTAATTTATTATTATCAACATTAAATAAATCAGAATTAAAATCCCCCGTAATCACAATGTTTTCATTAATCTCGTAACCCAACCCTATTGCATGATTAAGTCGTATCCAGTAGTTATTGTCCGTCCATTCGGGTCGATAAGTACAACAAAGTAAAAATAGCTTACCTCTACCTTTAATTTCTACCCATATTGATTCATCAATTTGGTTTTCGAGTGCACCTTTTCGCGTGATTGAAAAATCGTCCTTTACATAGATAAGCAAGCCACCGCCAAATTTGTTTCGATCCTTACGAATAATGGTTTTCGAAAAGGAACCAAGTTGCAGGTCTTCATTATTTACATTTGAGTCCAAGTGAGTTTCGGTAAGAGTAACTATGTCGAATTCGTCCGTAAAGTTTTCTAGGAAAGAAAGTTTGTTTCTTATACTTCGTATATTTAAATTACAAATTGAGATTGCATCTTCTGTGATATTAGACACAGAATTGGTAATATTTTTTATTATGGGGCCAGGATTTATTTCAACATTTCCGATTTCAAGGATATAATGAAGGATAACCAATAGAAAAACAGCATTTATATTTGGATTTAAACTTTGAAGTAGGGAGAGGGAGACGACGAGTAATGAACACTTTAAATTGGTAAGTAGTATTTCTTTATATGAGCTTTCATACACATTTACTTTAACGAGCCTAAAGGTGCATTGGATACGTAAGTTAAATAACCCGATGGCCGCCCTGTACATTTCAATGCAATTACCCATTTGGTTGTAGGACAATAGCTGTTTTACACGGGCTGCCTAACCTGTAACACAACGTTAGCAAATAACACACATCATCACTTAAAGAAGAATAAGAAAAATAGTAATAACAGCACAATAAGCAAGAAATAATCTGGAATAAGGAGATAATGCACATAGTAAGGAAGGTCATTTTCATTAGGACGAAATGGGATATTTACAATTTGTTCAGAACCAGAACTGCTATACAAGTACAATTTAGTGAATGCTAAACGATATAAATTTACTTGGACAGTGACTGAGACGAAGAAGAAAAAAAAAACATATGCAACAATAGTATGAATATATACATATAACTACAATTTAATTACATATGTACAGGCGAAACATTGATATTGTTTTATTTCTTACAAAAAGATGCACAAACAAGAGAAACAAAAAAGAAGCTATTAAGGAGCATCAATTGCCCTTGACATGCTAATTTTTACGGTTGATCAATACACCATATATTGTGGGGTTCCAATTGGGTGAGATCAGATATTGTTAAATACGTATTGAATATACAGTCGTTCGCTGGCTTGAGTCTTACTCGGAACAGATACAAGTTCTTGCTGATGATGAAATAGAAGTTGAAGATTGTGCACTTTAAGCCCATTTGGACATTAATTATACGGTTATTAAATATCAATATATAATGATGGGTGAAGTCAGAATACGCCAAACATATACACGGTAAAGAAATAGGACTTTGTGCACTTTAAGTACTAAGTGACGTCTGAAAGTGTGAAACACAATATTACCTTTTAAAAAAATATTTGCTCATTTCGAGTTATGATGACTACTATTTTCACACGTATATTGCAGAGATTCGCGATGATTACAGCAGGAATGTATACGGAAGATATATATTACTGTGTACCAGTATATAAAATTGTACCTGATAATAACGCGTATATCGAGCAGGTAGAAGATCCAGTTTTGTTTTTAAATACTAAAAGCAATATCATATTCCAGCTTCGTGATTTTGAATTACGGAAAAATGACCAATAACAGAAATACTATATTAAAAATAATTAAAAAAAAAACCATATGGATATTAAGAATAGAGTAAAACAAGCAGACATTTTTCTAAAAAGACCAAAATCATTGAAAGACTAGCTACCAATAATATGTACCAGCTTCATAATTAGTCATAAATGAACATTTACATAGATACACTATAGGTAATTTGTAGTGTTTAAGGAAGTATCCATATTATAATGGGATATTATGGAGGCTCAACAGGTAGCCTTTCATTATATAATATTACATCTTATGAAGACGACTAATATGGTAAAGTTGCAACTATTGAAGTGCAGTACTGTTTTTTTATATTTAATTTGAATTTTATACTTGAATCACCTCTCAAGTTTTTCAATGTCATCAAAATTGTAGATAAGTTTCTTTCTACTGTTTTCTGTTTTTTTTTTGCAAATATTCGACCATCAGTTGTCCAGTAGGCATGTATTTGTCCTCTGGACTTAATTTCGGCTAATCGCTTAGTGATACTGGTCCTATACTGGGTTAAATTTTCTGTGATGAAGATTCCATCAAGATTCCCTTTGAGTATTTTTTTGTTGATGTAAACCATGCTTCTTGTTCTGTAGGAGAGAAATCTCACAATAATCTGTGATTTGCCATTTTTTGTTTTTCCATCTGCGTGTGAACTTTGGGGACAATTATCAAAACCAGAGAGGCTGATGATCGAAAGGTAGCTCCACTATGTTTGCAAGAACATTCAAGGTCTCCCTATAGAACTGATATTTGCGTTTCATTAATTGGTTGGAACAGTATTGAAAATTATGCAAACTTTTATTTCTAGGCCGTGTGTGTAATTTTCCATCAGAGTCAATATACTTGAAAACTATGATCCTGTGTGTGTTTGATTCGAAATACAATAGGAACTCTCCCCAAAATAGCTTTGTTACTGACGTAATGAACATTTGATCAAAATGTGAATTGACCCAATACATCACTAACTCTTTGAGTACAAGAATATTTCCAAGCACTCTAGCATGGAAAAAAGTTTAGCGATCTGCTATTCAATCGGTAGAAACAAATGAGTGGTAAGCGCGAAAAAAAAGTGACCTTGATTTTGATGCTTTCAAATTGATTCACAAGACAATTACTCCACACCCTGCTTGTATCCGCACTTAAGATTTCAAGCGAACTTTGTCGTGTCAGTGTTATGTATGATACGCACTCCATCTGTTATGTGCAGCACTGTACCTATGTGACACGCGCGGAAAATAGTTCTATGACCGTGCACACACGCCATTTCTTCCTTTGACTATCTAATTGACATTCGGGACAATTTATGGTGAGAACTACTTGAAATCCACCATATTACATTTTGTGCACACATTGGAGAACTTTCCGACTTTGAACCTTACTGCCTCCTTGTGTCCTGTGAAAAGGACTTTGTCTTGGACGAGTTTGAATTAGAAACATTTCAACTTATTTGCTTACGTTATGTTCACAAACTATGTTCCATGCTTCGCTATCGATAGTCCTCTAGTTTCGTCATATTGAACATTTGCTTGATTTATTTATTTTGTTGTCTAAATTTTAAATGTATAGTATATTCAAATGATTATGTGCTAGACGGTCAGAAAAATTTGCAGCTTACATTTAGTACATCTGGTAGTGCAATGGTCGACTTTTTTCGACTAACTGATGGCCTTCTTCAGTGTCAATATCAATCTAAAAATAAACGATAAAATTTGGTTATTGATACCAAGGTGACAAATTCATTACGCCAGACGCGCGTTTTGTCTAGTTAAGACTCATCAGTGGCGCTTAACTCTAAATGCTAAAAGTATTTTTTTTCATTTGGAGATGGAATAATATAAGTCCACTGGGATCGTGTAAATACACAATACAGGTAGTTCAAAATATTATATAAAAAGTCTAAAGAAAGTGCCAACCAGTAAACTTATTAAGTATCGGATCGACAAACATGACGATACAGCATAAACAAAAAATAATAGACAAGTCTAGAAGATTATGCAACTATACAATTGATGATGGTTCTTGTAAAAAATATAGACACAAACAGACCATTACACGTCTGGCGCAACGAATTTGTTACCTTGGTAACTTTGATTACATCTTGTTGGAATATTTGAGCAAAGCCAAGTAACAGCATGGCACGTCCGCAGGTGCCTGACTTAGAAGCAACTGCTTGAAAGTTTTGGGTTCAGTTGGGGTGAGAAAGTTTAAGATCAATATGTTATGACTTGTTTACGTTATTTATTTATATTGACACTCAATGACTAAGGCTATTCGTTGGTCAGTTTGTGTCTATATTTTTGACAAGAAACACTGTCATTTGTCTCGAAAACTGACATCGCCCCTGTTACAGTTAAAACCATATTAGATCTTATTTACACTAGAAAAAAATTGCCTTTTTTTACATATTTTTTGTACAGCCACAATAAATAAAAATACAAAAGATAAGTTTCTTTTTATTTTTATGGAGCTGTTTATCTTTCTTGGTCTCATTAATCGTTTAAAAGTTTCACAAACATAGTTTCACGTTAGTAGAATGGCTTTTAATTCAATATTGGTTATTGTGACTACATAGTCAAAACATTTTAATCATCTACATTGCCACGAAATTATTTTTGTACTTAAATCAACACATTGTAATAGACATAAACTATTGAAATAAAGAATAAATCTATAAAATGTATACAATGGGTAAATTAACAAGAAAAGATACCGTAAATTAATGTGGAACTGTTGGATATTATCAAAACGCAAAACAAAAGAAGGGAAGCACAGTTGAAACATTCATTACAGTTTTGTTCTAATTGCTATTCTAAATAATTTATCGAGGGATAATTTATTAAAGCTGATCTTTTAGTTTAATACTTGATTTCCTAATTTGTTCGTCCTTACTAAAAAATTCTTGCGACCAAAGATAACTACGGAAAACAATTACGGAAGTGTGACTGTTGTAGTTATAAAGGAGAGGGCTTGAAGTCCAGGAATATGAACACTACCTATGACTCAGCGAAAATGTCTGATCGTCATAGAACTTCTGGAGAGATAACATCAACCTACGTGCAAAGATTGATTGATTGATTAATGGTGTTTAACGCCCGAGCAGCAATATTTCAGCTATATTCAGGCGATGAACATGAAATGGATGATAAAATGAACATGAAATGATGATGAATGAAAATGGGATGGGACACAAGGAAAAATAGGGGTAACGGATTTTAGATTGCCACTGGCAAATGGGAGGATGGATAGGGTGTGAACAATTTAGCCTCCTGTAGCGGGATCGAAATCCCTACTCATAGCGAATACTACAGCAGCGTTCTTTAACGTGCGAGGAACGTGGCATTTTCCCAACACGGTGCACTAATATGGTTTGCGGTCAGGTTTTCCGTATTATGGCCTGACAACCCCAGCTTGCCAGGGGTACCCCATTCAACCACCTGGGGCACACATCCCAGTCGGTCTTTAGGCAAACCGACCTGACACGCCGGTCAGGGTACTGGGCGCTATTTAGTCGCCTTTTACGACAAGCTAGCGCGACTGCGGTCTATTCTTTTAGCCACCCGGATCCCGCACGGGGCATGATTTGTATTTTCTCAAAATTTAATAATTTGGTTTAGTGTCGTTAAATATGCTTTATCAGTACTTAATAACAAGGGTATTCAAATGCTGTGTAAAATCCATAATTACACGTCAAAATGTCATTTGTTTTAGTGTCGTTAAATATGTTTTATCACGTAATTCGGCGTGATCAACAAAATACTTCTTAGATTTTTTAATGTATAGATTATTTAAGAATACATCTTTTTTAACCTAAATTAAAACTCCAACGTGTTGCTGCATTCATCTCATTTGTGTTATCATTTTATGTTACCGTACGTGTTTTTCATAGTGTTTATTTAGCTTACTTGACCCAAAGCGTCATTTAACAGTCCATTGATCGGCACATCTTTCGGACATTTGCGCAACTTTCAGAAAGGGAAATTTCTACTTTTTTCATATTAATGTCTTAATTTATGACTGCGTTTGTAACATTCGTATTCCTTTTTATTAATTAAATTTTACATATATCGCAAGTCGATAGGCTCATTGTAGCTCATCACATCAGGCTGTATACAAAATGCCCTTTTTTTATAAGCTAATCTTAAGTGCTATAAGTTTACCTTTTAAGTGTAGATCTGAGTGAAAGCTGTGCAAAGTTTTTATTTGTCTTATGTTGAATGCTTGCTAGGGAGAAATTACGACTGTATTACATATTTACGTTTTAAGAGTACTTCAAATTTTTTCATGTGCGAAATATGTATCTGTCAACTTTAATATAAATTCCACAGGCCTACAGCATTACGACTTTTTTATCACCTAAATCAAAGGTTGCCTTCTGTTGTAATCACAATATATTGGAACATTTATTTAACATTCATTTAACAACACTCTGTAATTACCATCGGACAACACACCCCTTTAGACATTAATGCATGTATTAAACATATTGACTATTTATACAATTGTGGTATACTAAAGAATGCTTAGTTGTAATTATTTTCAAAATTAGTTATCGATACTTTTACTAAAAGTCACAGCCCCTGTGTTTTTGGTTGTTTGTTTGGTTTTTGATTTTTTGGGAAGGGGGTTGTTGTTTTGTTTTATTTGCTCACATTTTTTATTATTCCATATTTTATATTTAATGTAAGAAAATCCATTTGTTTAACAATCTAAGCAAAATTGATTCACTGACTGTTTTAACTGTTATGCCATGACCTTTTGTCCATCGTCATTCCTTCCGTTCTGTGTCTATCGTTTGCTTACGGTTGACATGAAGTTGTTTTGTAACTAAGTTAAACTGATATACGTGAGATACTTTAAAATGTGCTTTTCGTCCTGTCTGACAAAAATATGACGCAATGAGAAATTCGAATTTCTGATTATCAAAATTAAAACAATCATCATTAATTTACTTTCTTTTGCCAGGAAGAGTACTGTAATATAAGAATACAACATCAGGTAGCAAGTCTTTTAGCAAAGGCAGAGAGCAAAAGAAATTCCGAATAAATTCAAAAAAAGAATTATTATCAATCAGTTTATAAATAAATTGATTTGCATTTGACTATATGTTTAAATATCTGTTAACAATAAAAAATCATAACAAATAAAACGGGACCTAGTGGTTATCGTAATTCGTCTCCCAAAGGACGGGGTTTTTTGCCGGGGACTCCGGCCTTCTTCCCGAATAAAAACCGGACGACATGATATAACTGGCGAATTTCTGAAAGTTGCGTTTAACAACAAAACAAACAACATGACATAAGGACGTCATATTTTATATTATTTCCGTTATATGAGTCAACCCGGTGATTAGTTGGTTTACCTTTGGTTTTGCGTTGTGTGTCCCCTTCGCTTTTTTTGTTAACCAAAGGTTTTGCAGGTCCTTGAATTATTTTCTATTGAATACTTCTCGGTATCTTAGACCAAAATCTGATTGACACAATCCCTACTAAAAACCAAAGGTGAATGCATGTGCTCTGGATGGGTAAGAAACTCCCAATATCTAGAGTAAGTCATAAAATAGTTCACATTATGGAATAAAGTTAAGAGAAACGAAACACATAAATGGTCATTTTTACCATAAATATTCTGTAACAGTCCAAAACGTTCTGATGTTGTGATGACTTCTAACTTGCGACTGTGAACCTTGGTTAAGTAGCTTTTCTGTTAGCAAACCATCAGTCAAAATCTGGAAAGGAGTACTTGATGGATTGGGAATTGAATACTATATATGCAGGCGATTTAAAACAAAATGAAATTTTGCAATAGTATAACCACAATCATCTCTTTTGTCGTAATTATGGTACTCAGACATTGACCTTCATTGTCTAGTTGTAGGTCAAGGTATGAGGTAGACATAGCTGTCTCTAGGATGTCCTTAACTTTAAGTTCAATGTCGTATTTTTGATCATCATAGTCACCAAATTTAGGACTATTTAATGAAAACACGCATTTAAAACTAAAGGAGGGGGCTTACATTTTGTCCTTGTTTTTAGAATTAAATTCTCATTTTACGCAAAGAAAAAATCATCAAGAAATGAGTAAATTTCGCACTCATTGTTATGTATATGTTTTGTTGAAAAAAAAACGTCCACCAAAATTACTATTAAGTTATCTATTAGAAAGTCAAACATGTGTATGGTTTCAGCAACATGAATCTCATAATTGACTTAAATTCCGTGTTTATAACTGTTCCTTAGAATGTATCATTATCTACATATGATTCCTACCAATTTAGGTTGTTACATACACTTTTTACTGTGAAAAAATAGATGTTAGAAGTTTGAAAAGTGGTGTGATTGATCAATATCAGACCTAGCGAAACAAAGGGACACTTGTATAACTAGAAATCCAATAAAGTAATAGAAGATCTAGTTCCTCATCATTGGTCGGTGAATATGATGGGGTGCCAGCTGAATTGTCAATACCTAATTCCTTCAACTAGCAATTAATTTAATGCATTTGTCAAACAAATGTTCAGTGTGAATATAGGCCTCAGGGTTAACAATGAATTTATCATGAAGGTGAGACAAGTGCAATACGACATGAGGGTCACTGAGAACAAATTTAGCACGATTACTTATATATACATTGAGTGTTTGAATTATTCTTTGTATTAACGAGTTCCCCTTCAGAAATTCGAAAAGGGAGTCCACGTCCAGTTCTTTACGATTTGTCCATTGTCTGTCATAATCCTCGATTGAATCCACAAGGTTTTAAAATATATTTTAGTAGTGATTTATGCTCACGGTATTTTGGTTCATGTGCTAGAGAACTGTTATCAGCAAATTTCATTAATTACGTGACCAGTCTGATTAATAGCAAAGTGTACTGATAAATAAAGGGCGCATAATTCATCATTATACAAAGTTTACAGATGAATAAAATAACCGATAATACATCATTATACAGTAGGTTGTACAGATGAATGAAAGGACTGTCAATTCGTCATTATATAGTAGAGTGTACAGATGACTAAAATGATCCATAATTCATCATGATAACGGAAAGTGTACTGATAAATAAAAGGACACATAACTTACCATTATGCATCAAATGTCACCGCTTAATAAAAGGTTCCATAATTTATAACTGTACAGCAAAAGGTTTTGATTGACAGGGGTCTTCTTTGTGCAAATAGCGTGGCACTCTTCAAAGACGTCATTCACAATGGTCCCCTCTCACGTTTTTTGTGACGCTTTCTGTGACCTGACAATCCCGAAACGAGATGGTCTCTACTATCCATCAATCGGACAACCCTGTGGGTCGAGCACTTGGAACCTCCTAGTTCCCATATGAAAAAATACAGCATAGTGTATCGATGAACCCGACAATGATTGGGCAAATGTGCGTAATATGATTTTAGAAAAAAAATATGTTAAAAATGTTGTTTGTATATTGTGTCGGAAAATCAATCAGAAAAATTTAAGGTTTGGTATAAAATCACGTGAATTCGTTGAATTGGGATAGAATAATCGTAAAAGTCAGAATGAGCAGTATAAGAACAAGATAAATAAATATAATTCAAAGGCAAAAATGTATGTACTGGGCAAATTTAGCTTCCAGTGGAAAGTATAGGATCGGGCCGAAAATTTAGCCTTTGCAGCGGCTACAATACGCTTACTGTATTTCAAAATCTACACAAGAAGTCGTTATCATGAAAGGAGCATGGTATTCTCCAAACACGTTACCTACTATAGTCCGCAGCCAGGATTTTGAATTAAACCGGACAACCCTACAATAAAAGATCCTTTCCTTATTTGTATGGATCTACTGTTTTAATACTGTTGGGTTTCGTTAATGAAAAAAAAACTAATTCTCATTTATATTATTTTCCATATCAGGCCTCGTATCATATGTCGATTTATATCGGCCCTCGTCTACATCGAAAGCCAATATAAGCCATGATAACAGAGCAGACGGTGAGGTGATTTAGTTTTTCTTCTTACATTTAAAAAAAAAATAAAAATTTTTATTGAACAGTTACAATGTTTATATTGCTTATTTTGACCAAAGTCAATACTGTATACTAGTTTTAACATTTTGATCCCACTGTTAGTTTTTGACTGTAAAAATACTAATTTGTTACAAACATTGAAATGTTTTTATCTTGGAAAAGTACACAAAACGTTAACCGCGTTTTAAAACTTAATTAAAGCTTT
Organism: Limnoperna fortunei; assembly: GCA_944474755.1. NCBI lineage: Eukaryota > Metazoa > Mollusca > Bivalvia > Mytilida > Modiolidae > Limnoperna > Limnoperna fortunei. The sequence goes on along the minus strand of OX104114.1, from coordinate 7,290,928 downwards.
AGCTTACAGAAAGAAAAATGAAACTGATGCAATAGGAACACAATATAAGAATTTACGTCGATTCTAAATAAAAACATTCTCGCAACCCGTTACTAGAACACAACTATATTAACTTTAAAGTTGTATCAAGTTGAGCGCTTTATACACATATTATCAAAGGGCAAAATTTGAAAATGTTCTTACTACATGTTAAGCAACTGTTCTAGAACTAAGTAACAGAAAAGTACCTTATTTCTTCCTGATGATTGACAAAAAATATTTCTTTGGTTTCAGGTTTATATGTGTTTCTTCCTTTAGGTTTTGGAGTCCCCCCCCCACAAACAGATTAGAACAGCAACGAAAGACCAAGGGTAAAGGTTCATCAATCGTATTATTATTGTGTGGGATTGTTGCTGGACCTCGAGTTTGACCTAAATTAACGAGGATTGTCAGTTTTCTTACCAATCAAGGTTTGTAAGTTTCTACGTGACCATGCAGATATGTAATCTTAATAACTATACATGCACAAGGACACAAGTGCATTGTCATTTTGTGGTCCAGTTTTTGTCTGGTCTGATTGCTGATTTACGGGATGAATATGTGGTCTGCTGTGGGATTGTTTCAAATTCTGTTCTGTATGTAAATTGCTAAATATTTTCTATATTTATAGTGACTGCAATAATTTATATTCGACTAAGATTTGCATTATATATAAACGTAACTATATGTCATGCACAATAACAAAGATTAATATAATGAATAATATACGCCACTTTTTTGAAAATTATTGAGGACCTTTACATATTATTGCGAACTAAATTTTTTTCCAGTATAATAGAATAAATTTATACCTCCAGCAAATGTTTTTCATAATACAAGTTTCTTATTTTATCATCATTTAACCATATAATTATGTGGTGATAAATGTTAAGCAGATGACTATGTTTTTACAGTATTTGTGCCATCTATGGCAGGCGGTCATAACCAACAGGTTCAGGAAATAATTCATTGTTTAAACCAAACTTGTCATAATGGAGAGGTAAGATAGATTTATTTCTGACACGCAAATTGTTTAATCTCCTAAAACTCACTTACACACCTCTTCTATATAAAATCAAAACAAGAAAACTAAACTGAAGTAATATATAAAACGTCTCACACATAGTTTTAAAAAAATTGAGGTCAAATAAAATAGTTCTTTATACAGCATTGATGTACTTTCCTTCCATTATAAATATTGATCCTGTTTACTTTCATTATAATGTAACTATGGGTCCTTTAATAAATATAGATGGACGGATGGATGAATGCTATTTCCTTGTTGAAAAAATATTCTTTAAAAATATGATGGCAGATAGTTTTGGTACTTAGGTTGGTCGGTTTCTAAGACTTTGATTTGTCGAGTGTTTTTTAAAGTTTCTTTGGTGTTCCTTTTTATGTATATCAGAACTTGATCGTGCGTTGTGCATATGCATCTTAAAAAAACATGACTTGTAAACATCAATAAATCTGTCTTTTAGCTGGAAATAAGCACTAATAATTTGCCCCCCCCCCCCTTTCGTGACCTCTACATCACCAAATTTTTAAATGGGCTCGTGCTGCTAATTTGTTTGTTGACTGTTTGAGTGATTGTTTCTTTTGTGCTCGTGAGTTTAATCTAGTTTTAGTAATTTTGAATTTTGTCTTCCTTTTTTCTTCTCAAAACATTATTTATGATCAAATGATATTGCAGTTTTGTTAAGGACAATCGGCACGTGGTGTTACTGTAAGTGTTAAAATGAAACATAATGTGTGTAAATTACATGCAATCATAGAACACTTGTTGCGATGCAATTACAAATATAGAACTATTAAACTCGATTTTTATAGACCTGTGTGATATCTCATAACCAGAATCAACTTCAGGGAAAATGTCTTCCACATAATCAAATTCAGGTGAGAGTTTTGTTTAAATAAGTATACTTTGTCATTTACAATACGCGTAAAAGCAAACTCAATATAATAGTACGCATAAGTTGATTGATTGATTCTTTAATTACATGGTAACTATTGGCCACTAAGCAACATTTCAGGTATATTCAAAACCAGAACAAGTAAAAAAGTATGTCAAGTAAACAAATAAGATGGACTAAAGAGCAGAAGAATTTGAATGCAATAGATTCGAAAAGGTGCGAAAAGTGAAACCTACTTTGTTTTCAAAACTACAAAAGATGCCTTATTATTTAGGAATATGCTGTCTTCTATCACACTATGGCCCACGGTCAAAATTTCCGTATTATACCCTGACAAGCCCCCCACCCCCCAAGAAAAAAAGGACCTCTTTTTTGGAACGTGCTTCTGGAAAATCTCATAATATGGTCCTGAAATTGAGTTAACCAAAAGAACAGAGCATTCACAGAACATGATTAGAGACACGTTTTTGCAAAGATCAGAAAAAAGGCACACAATGATAGATATCTATGTTAAAGTTATCTTTTTTTGTGATAGCATCATGAAGAGTGCGGTCATAAACTAATGAATAATGACATCTGTATTTGCAAGCATCAAGCCTGTGTTGATCAAGGTAAATAAATTGCTATTTACAAGATACATATATGTTTCTTTTAATCATTCAATAATGTTATTTTGTCATACACATTTTATGAATGTACACTGTAAAAAAAATCTTATGGTATCAAATGTATGAAGAATTTTTGGAACGGGAAATAGAGGATACGATATGTTTTTGTTCTTTTTTGTAAATTCAAAATACTTAATTTTGATTCTATGACATAAAGTACACACCAACTTATTTATATTCCTTTTAAAACAAATACGTTGCCAATTTGAGATACAGCACACAGTTTCCCGATGACGAACAGTAAACAAGAGGTTTATACTAGATGCACAAAATAATAACTAAATATTAGTTATAATATTAACGTAATCGGATGAAATTTGAAGAAGTTACGAAAACTCGTTTGTTAGCTTAAGATATGACTTTGAAACGATAGTAATAGTTTTTTAAGAATTTTTAGAAACAATCATCTTGTTTTAGTTGTGTTTTTGCATAGGTTTAGGTGCATTGCTTAATCAAGACTCACTTAAGGGTGAAAGCACTGTGGCAAGGATGCTCACGTTCATTGTCATATTGTGGTTCAGTGCTAGTCTGGTCAGATTTAAGGAATCAATATGTGGTCTGCTGTAGAAATTTTTTAATTATTTGCTTTGTATGTTTACTTCAATATTTTCTACTTTTTAATCAATTCAATTTTTAAACGTTATAATTTGTATTGAATAAGTCTTGTTTTATATATGCAGTATTCAGAAAAGTCCGGTTACACAAAAATGACCGATAAATACCAATTAAGACACGTTACATAAAAATCTCTAACGTGTTAGATTGTTTTCCACATAAATGTGTCCGATTTGATTCCGTGAAACTAAACGTAACATCCCGTCAAAGAACGCCGTAGTCTGTGTCAAACGTTCTATCTAGAACCACCGGTTTTATTAAACATATATGAATACCCGTAGGCTAGACAATACCCTGACTTTCATTAACTGGTTTTCAATCCTGCGTCACTAGCGCAAACAAACTTTTTTTCCTTCAATGACATTTTTTTTCGTTGACGCAGTCAAAATTAGTATGTTACAACGGCATAAACGCTGTATGAGTAAAAAATACCTGTCACAGAAATTTTATCCGTTGTATCAGACAAAATGCGACTATCACAACCTCTTTAATACAGGAAAGGGGAAACATAAAAGCTAAAAAATCGAGCAACACATCGACCAAAGAAAATAAACTGAAAACAGTAAAACTGTTCACATGTCCATATAACAAAGCAACTGCCTTAATGCACAGCTCCAGTCAGTATTTGAAAGAAAGTTAATATCCCATTTTGACATTTCGACAATTACAAATATTAAAATTATCACTAAACTTTTCTCATTTTAGTTGTAGCATTGCATTGTGGTACTCATCCCTGTAAACCCGAGGAGGTTAGTCATCTATATTGAAAATGTTTAAAATTAAAGCCTGCGCACTGTTTTGTGTACATTAGTAGAGCACTTAACTATATAAATGAAAATTTAGGTCATTTCAAAAATGTAAAGAGTGTAGATTTTTTATGGTGCCAGACACCGGATTAAATGTACACAGTTAGCAATAGTACTATAGGCTATAAAGATTACTGTAAATACCAGTTGCAGTCGTTTTTCATCTGTCACTGACTAAGATTGAATACAAATGACTGCAAAAATTGCAAAAATGTCTGCAAAAGACTGCAAACGTTGTTTCAGACAATAATGTCTACTGTGAGTCATGTTATGACTGTTATCGACATATTTTGTCTGTCGCAAACAATTCACAATTTTCTCAATTGACTCAGTCAACATTTGTCTGTTACAATGGCGTTTCAGTTTTATCAGTCACAAAATGTCTGTAGCAGTCATTTGTTTTTAGTCGACTCGGTCAAAATTTGTCTCTTACAACGGCGTTATCGTTGTGTCAGTTACTGTCACAGACATTTTCCCCGTTGTATCAGCCAAAGGCGACCGTTAAAATGCCTGGCAATTATTATTTTTAGTTTTTACTTACACCGGTCGATTTATATTTTTAATTTCAATTTATTTAATGAAAATGTTAGGAATTTAACCAAAATAAATTGTGCGTGAGAACACTTAACAATTAAGAAGCTTGTTAAATGTCCCGCTGCAGACATATATTCAGGTTTAAATATATCTGTTGTAAAAACAATAACTTTCGGAATTGAAGGCAGTTGTAATCATATTTTAAAATGTTGATATTAACTGAATTTATTACCACCTTACTGTTCCCTCTAATTAAAATAAAAACCATGTTTGAGACAACTTCTACATTTCTTCCGTAATATTTTTTGCAAACAAAGTTAAAAAAATATGATGACATCGCAAATTTATTCAGTTATGTCAAACACTTGCTGTTTTTATGCAGGCACATATACATTAAATTTTACAATTTTAGTCATTATAATTATTTTCAGCTTTTAAATTATAATATTTTACACAAATAAAATAATTTCCTATTGTGTTAAACGATCAGGTAGTTCAGTAAACATAAAAAGTTGTTAATGTCCTTCCAATTTTAGAGACATCTGTGGTTAATTAATTTACATGGAATTCCGCCTCAATGATCAACGTACACGCGTAATAAACATTGGCGGACATTATTCGGGGATTTTAGTATTATGTAATTATATGATGTTATAAATACATAACAGTTATGAATTACGAAAATGATAAGTTATCGCCCGTTTGCAAGTGGCGCAATGTTAGCTGGTCCATTTTACCTTTCGGTTAGCTCGGGGTCTCATAGTATCGCAGTGGCTAATTATAAATGTAATAAAATGACTTACCTGTATAAATTGATTATTTTTAGTGATTTCGACAGCAAAATCATTTCTAATATCTATGTAGGAATTTTAATTTGTGTATGGAGTAACTTTAGTAGTGTACATGTACGATATGACTGGTAATCCCAGTGTTTAATTGGTTTTTTTAATCCAAATCAAATCAAGAGTATAGACGTGTGGCACGTGTCGGTGTATAGGTTACTTGAGTAGGCGCGTAGCTCTCATACCAGCAAAAAATCATTTGCTTGCACATCAGATTGTCAAAAAAACATTAAAAAAAACAAAAAAAAACACCGTGAAGTGATCGGCGCTTGACGGACGTTAATTGATGCATTAGCTTGATATTGTTTACTGGTTCCCTTTAATTAACATTATTTCAATTGTATCCGTGGAAAAGTTTGTGTACCGCATGAGTTTAAAATGAAAACAATAGACTCTTATTTAAAGAAAGTCACGGACGTGCATGTGGACAGCCAGTCATCGAACATTGACAGTAATTGTATAGAAAATGACGTTCAACCCGACACTTTGGTTCGTCAGTCATATATCTTAACCTTAAATATTACTGTGTATAGTATCTTTAAATTAGATAAAAAATCCATCTTTGATTTATATTAGATCCATTTGCTAAGCATAATGCTATACATGAAAGGTAACATGTCATTTAATTTATATATAGATTAAACTCTTTAAAACCCCCAAATGCAGGGTCTTCCGGGAATCTTCGCCCCTCCTGGTCCCCTTAACTAAATCGGTCAACCGACCCCTCGCCTAATTACATTTGCTTGCACATGGCACAAGGGTCAGCTACGTTCCTGTTGAAACAATGTTGTTGATAGTGTAATGGAACATTGGCGTTTTCAGTACACCTCAACAAAGACTTAACGCTGATTTCCTTATTTGCAAAACCGAAACCTTTTTTAATCATCATATGATTACGTTTTATCAACTATTAACACATCTAATAAAAAATATGAGATGGGTCGTGACCTATCAGCCGATACTAAAATGAATGATCGTTATGGGTGTATGAAAGGGTAATTTGATGATACAGATAAACGCAGGGATGACCATAGAAAAGAAAATATATCAATGAGAACAACAATTATAATTTGAAGATAAGTTTCACATGTTAATTTATGTGAACAACTGCAAGAGTAATCGTATAGGCTATAAAAATGTTCACTGACCGTAACGTGTTACGAATTAAAATATTTGTTTTACCAATAATTAATGAGTGCATTGTGTAAAAGAAAGACGTAATGTTGACAATTTAATTTTTTGTAATTTGGACAGGAAATCATTTCTAATATCCACGTAGGAATTTTAATTTGTGTATGGAGTAACCTTAATAGTGTACGATATGACTGGCAATCCTAGTAATTGAGTAATAAAATATAACTATACGTTATCATTGATTGATTGAAAATTATATGGGATTGCGATGAATAATTATACGCCGCGCAATAATTATACACATTTTTTTACATGAATGTAACACAAATAGCAAATACTTAATTAATCCTCGTCGTCTCTGATGAGACCAAAGGCTGCAATCTATTTTCTCCACTTGAGTCGATCTATGGCTAGCTTCTGTGCCTCTCACCGAGTCAAACCTCCATCTTTCAACTCTGCCACCTCTATCCTTCACTATGTTGTTTTTAAGCTTCCATGTTTTCTTTTCCAGGTGGGTCAATTTAAGAACTACCTTTAGAAGTCGTTGTGGATCATCCTGAAGACGTGACCTAGCCACCTTAGCCTTCTTTCCTTAATTTCAGTACCTATGTCCAGCAGCCTGTTGTCTTGAATAGTTCTTGGTTTTATATCTGTTGTGTCAAATATTTTACTAATCTTTCTGGGGAATAATTATTAAAAAAATTGCTATCTATTTGAGGTCGCTTTGGATGATCCTTTAACACTCTGGTCTATAATAAAGCACTGATTTTATGTCGCTATTGGAAAGTTTAATCTTTGTTTTTAGCGAGTATAGGCTTGATTTTTAATTTGGACGCTTGATTAAAAAAGCTTTCCGTGCCTTTCCTAGTCTAGCTATGATGTCTTGTTTAGAAGCGTTGTCGGTGCTGATAATGCTTCCTAGGTTGATAAACTCTTCGATATATTCTATGGTGGTGTCTCCTATTGTAGTAGTACTTGCTTAGCTGGTGTTGATTTTCATTCCTTTTATTCAGAAGTGCTGCTATTTAGACCTGCTTTTTCGGAGGATCTGTTAAGGATTTCTTTTTTTTCCTGGATGAGATTGATGATTGTTAATAGGATGGTTAGGTCATCAGAGAAATCAAGATCTTCTAAAAAGTGAGATCAAATCCCATTGTATCCCTCTCGGTCTGTCTGTTTTTGTTTTCCTCATTACCCAGTTAATTGTTACCAGAAAGTGGAAGGGGAAATAATGCATCCCTGTCTGACTCCAGATTCAACTCGAAATGAATCAGATCTGCAGATGTTTATTATGATGCTGCATTCAAAGCTTTCGTAGAATTTCCTAATGATGTTGATGTACTTTGATGACAATCTATAGTTGTGTAATATGTGCCATAATTTTTCTCTATTAACACTGTCAAAATCTTGCCGCTAGCACTACTGGCTAAAAAAAATTACTGTAAATACAAGTTGTTTTTCGTCACTGACTGAGATTGACTGCAAATGGCATGGCTGCAAAAATGTCTGTAAAAGACTGCAGGATTGTTAATTTATTAGAAGCGGACAGTTAAAATTTTAAATTGTAATTAGTTTTATGAAAATATTCGGAATTAAACAATAAAATCTCTTTTTGGAAATTGTGCTCTCGCACACTTTACGACTGCAAATGTTTTAACGCCTGGTAATTTTATTCTTATTGTTGTTGCACCGGTCGAATAATTTTATTAAACAAAAATCATCTATAGTAAATTTGATTAACTTTTACATTTTTATAATAATATTTCTGCAAACAAAGTTAAACAAAATATGATGCCATCGGCTATTTATTAAGTTATCTCAAAAATTATTTTAGAATTATAGTTAGTATAAATATGTTTAGCTATTTTAAATACAATATTAAAAAAAATCAAATCATGTTTGTTTTCTTTTGTTTAAAATATCAGCTAATTCAGTAAACATAATAAAGTTGTTGATGTCCACGGGGCGCTTCCGATTTAAAGAAAGACACAAGTGGTAAATTATGTTAGAGATAATCACACCTCATTGATCAAAGTTCACGTGCAATAAACATTGTGCGGCATCATTCGATTTTAACGTTAATCCAGATCAAGTTTTAACATTGTGCAATTTTATAAATACAAACTACAAAATAAAAAAACAAAATTTGGTAAAAACTATATCTAAGCATTATTCTTTGCAATTATGTGTTGTTTGTTGTAATTACTGTTTTCCTTCATTTTGTTAGTACACTTTTCTCCTTGATAGTGCACTAACTAGTTGTTGACTACAGACCGTAATGCATTGACAGTTATAGATTGTACGGTTTGTCTTGTAAGTAAACTTCAACCCGAAACGATCTCACCTCCGACCTTCTGGACCAGTAAGCTATTTCGTGACTCCTTCCAGCATGTTAGACTGGCTAGTCATACGGACTGTTCATACAGGCTAGCCATACGAATTTCGCTTTATGAAAATAAAATTGTTACAAACTGGTGTCTGTATTGGCTTTTTATCGGTTATCGGTCAGCCGTAGTGGCCCTGGACCCTACAGGTCTCGAGACCTATACAGCCAACCTGGAATAAATACCAGGGCTAACACATATTCAGCCAGTTAGTAACACTGAAGCATGGTTTCTCCAGCATGCAAGGCTGGGTTTTTCGTTTATTCTATCGAAGTGTATAAGGTTTTTACATCATAAAACGAAATAAATTATTGCATGTATATATAATTTGACAATCAGACTCTTTTAGTTTTTACTAGTTCGAGTACACCACGAACATTGTTCCTGCGCATATGTTCACGAGTAATAAATACACTTCAAAGACATACGCGACCTGTATTGTATTTGGTTATTGTTATTAATAAAATTAACAAAAAAAATTCTCTAGTTCACATTTTTAAAAGCGACACTGAGAACTGACAACGGCCTCTGAATTATTTGCGTATAGGGGAAACTATTAACATTTTTTGCTCTGACCTAGGCACCAAGTTTTCTTTGAGTAATGAGAGACCCCTCAAAACGATCAAACTAATTTCAGCTATATCACATTAAACTTTCGGGGTGTCATGTAAGATAAAATATTTCGTAAATTTAGAAACCCCGATGGTTACTCAAGGAAACTCACAAACACCCATAAAATAGTCCAGAAATGGGCTTTGCACAATCAGCTAAAAAATAGCCAATACATTTAACAAATTATATACATAAATTTATTTATCAATTGTGTACAAAACTGCTTTTTAAATTCAGCTCTAATATCTAAATTCTATTGAATAATAAATCCAATGTCTATGCTACAGCTCGGCCCAGCCAAATATCAAAATAAGAGCTAATTTCCTATCCCTCAGTCAAACGTCATTTATATAGCCGTTGTCAACTGAAATAAAAAAAAACTTAAGTATGTTATTGTGCACACGGTCTTTTAATTTCTTAAATAAATATTAAGCGCTTATTAAAATACTTTTTGAAAACTTACACCTTTCAATGTGGTAATGAAATCCCATAAATAATATGTTAGAATTCAAACTAAATGGTATGACATCCAATTAATAACCGAAATAGATAGACAGGTTAATAAGTTAACAAACAATTAATCAAGGGATGGGACACCAGTAACACAATTTAGGTATAGCGGTAGTAAATGTGTACCAGTAACAGGTTACCAGATTGTGTACCCTACATTAAGTACAGTAGTCTCGACCACCCAGACGCATATATAATAGCGTCTGGGATCACCTTATTGTAATTTCGCTATCAATAGGTGGAGACAAACAATGATTCTATTTTTAGGGACCAATTTTTAAACCAGGAAAACCATGCAAAAATATCTAAACTTATAATATGACGTCACAGTAAGATTCACCTTGAATATGCATAACAATAATATCTGTTTAATTAATTGATAAAGTAAAATTTTATAAAAATATTCAAATGTAAACTTTGGTACAATTTGTTGTACACTTCGTGATATGAACGGAAGTAATTTTTTAGACAATAAAAATATCATCCAATCAAAAATTACGCCCATTTTTGGGCGTAATAATAACGAGTTCAATATAGAGATAAATCCAGACGCACAAATGTAATTAAGCGTCTGGGTGATCGAGACTATAAGTACAGTACTAAATTCTTTGTTGAGTTCTGATTTGGTCATTAGTCGTTACATGTGTACAATTTTTTGTCTGTAAGCTCCTGCATAAAGTAAGTTTTAAAAATTGGTAAAATTGTTCTCAGATCTTGCAAGATACAATTTTGGTAATTTTTAAACAATTTAGTATTTTTACTTGCCATGCGTTAGAAAGTGCATGTAAAAGTGGGAGCGTCTAAAAATGTTCTGACTAGCGAAAAAAGGAATTAGTCACGGATATATATGGCATTTATTTTTTTTAATGTTGAATGAAAGTGTATTTATTTCCTAGTACAGATGCTGATCTGATCAATGTTAAAAAGGTATGCAAATCACAGAAATGTTAGTACTTTCGACTATAGCCAAAATATTTACCACCGTTCTACCTATATGTTTGATTATGTTTTGTGGTTTTTTATTTATGAAGAGTAGATCAAGGTTATGTTTTGCTTAAATTGTGGTATATCCTTTTGAAAGTAACTGAAGGCAGTATTTAAAACAATGATTGTCTTATGCATACTATAGAAACTGCTTATTCAGCACGTTTTGCAACTTTTATACAAACACATATAAAAACCCCACAAAATCACAAGAAAGTGTTCTTCTGTCTTTAATTAATTTCAATCTGTATTTCTGTTTGGTCATCTTTACCTGTCGCAATGAACTGGGCATATCCATGTGCATAAAAATAAATTGCGATAAAAATAATCGTCCAAAACTAAGGTAAATTTTAAACCGTAATGTTCAGTTTTAACTTTGGATAAATTTTTCCCAGTTTTGATATCACAGTGAAATCCTTTGGCTGGAAGCTAGATTTTATCCCGAATTGCTGAATTTTGGACCACTAATAAGTAAATGAATATGAATAAGTTCAATTTTTTTAAAATGTTATTCCAAAATATGCAAATATTAGCCAAAAATGTTAATGTATTGTCTTTAAAAGTGATTATTGTGCACATGATTTAACAAAATCTGTTCAAAAGATGGTTTGTAAAGGCATAAATAGATTCAAAATAACCAATTTACAATAGAGAACTCAGTTCCTTTACTGAAGAATGATTTTTTGTGGAATTTATTGCTATTAACAGCCTTTGACAGAAATAGCGGTACTTTTATTTTGCACCCATAAGTAAAGGTATAAAAAAGGTTAAACTGAAATTTTACATTTATATGTACTTGCCTAATAGGTTTCTTGTCTAAAATCCATATCCTGTTAATTTGAAGCCACATTTAAACAATTTAGGGGACAACATGGCATAGTTAAAAAGATTGAGTGGTCAGCTAGTAATAGCCTCAAGATTATAGGGTGCCAGCATAGATTAGGCTGGCCAATAGTATAATGTAAGGCTAAGTGTATTTAAAAGGTGTCTGTTGTACCACTTTGATATTGTTTTCTTATTTAAAAGTGCAGGTGCAGTAACAAATATGCAAATTTTCATTCCGAAGATGTCTACGAACAGATGTTCAATACACATGCAGTTTTTCTCCTTGGGTTGGGCTAAAGAATAGAAGATTTTTTCAGTAACACTTTGAACACCAATATATCTTTTATTGTTTTTATTTCAAATATGGCTTATGAACTTCCTGGAGGAATCTTGGCTAAATTATTTCTCTTGTAAACTTGGTATAGGTATGAGTAGTAAATGTGTACCAGTAACATGTTACCAGATTGTGTACCCTACATTAAGTACAGCACTATATACTTTGTTTAGTTCTGATTTGGTCAATAGTGGTTACATTTACATTAAGTACAACACTAAAAACTTTGTTGTGTTCTGATTTGGTCAATAGTGATTACATGTGTACAATTTTTTGTCTGCAAGCTCCTGTATAAATTAAGTGTTAGAAATTGGTAAAATTTTTCTCAGATCTTGCAAGATAAAATTTTGGTAATTTTTTAAACAATTCAGTATTTTTACATCCCCTGCATTAGAAAGTGCATGTAAAAATGGGAGCGTCTCAAAATGTTCTAACTAGTGAAAAAGGAATTGGTCACGGATATATATGGCATATATATTTTTTAAATGTTGAATAAAAGTTTATTAATTTCCTAGCACAGATAAATTTACTACCGTTCTACCTTTAGACTGCCACTGGTTAGGTATGACGTTTTGGGTAGGGGCTACAATGAGCCTACTCTTTTTCGAAATCTACACAGGGGGCTTTATGGTATGGGAGTGGCGATCTTCAAACACGTAACCCACTACGGTCAGCGGCCAGGCTTTCCGTATGATTACCTGTCATCACCACATCGAAAGGGTCTCTCCTATCCGCCATCCGGGGACGCACTGGGCTGTTCTGTGCGTTGAGCACTGGGAACCCTCCCAGTTTGGTCACCAGAAACAACTAAAAGATAAAGACGAATTTGAAGGGTAGACATTATTTCAGCAAGTAACAGAATCATTTTTTTCAACAAATCAATAGCAGCTACTCATGAAAGACTGCGATGAAAAAAATACTAAGTAGAATTAATTGTATTAACAACATGTTCAAACTTGTAAAAGTTCATTTTTTATTATGTAGAAGTTATTATTTCATTTTCTAGTTAAACTATACCGATGGACTAGTAATTATAGAAGTCCCTGTGTAGTTTAATTCTTTTGCTTATTATGTTTCATGTTTGACATAATATTGTAAGACTAAAAGCAAACAACGGCGCACACGATTCAGTTGCATTCGATATAGTATACTGATCGTCGTGTCTTTCGGGGGCATTTCTTTGGAATAATTTTAATGATCTCTATTGCTTGTCGATGTTGAAAATAAGAAAAATACACCTTTACAATTGAGTGTTGTGTGCTGACAAAGGTACTAAGTTCATAATTTACTTAGGGTGTGTGTAGGGGGGGGGGAGCAGGAACAAGTAGTTTAGAAGACAGTTATCATTCGTTCATAACTATAAATGCATTTATTACATTATTAAATACACAATATCAACCCTTGTTCTGCATGGTGTCGCAACATGTTTAGTACACATTTTCTTGATCATCGAGGCGAGATAACCTGTAACCTAATTAACAACATGTATCATTCTTTGAATTGTACATGTACAATTTTATAGTCTTAACTAAATTACCAGATCCATTTTAACAACAGTAGATGCAGCTTAGAAAACAAACATTACTTTTAGGGGGTTTTTTTTATTTTACTTGAAAGACAGAAAAACATATAACGACTAAAATATCAAAATTTAATGTTTGTAGAGGTACTAACTAAAATACTATCAGTTTCCGACATAATAAAAGAAATTAGCGATTTTATTAGATGTATTTGTTTTGAACTTTGTCTGTGTTTTAAGAAAACATTTTGGTAAAAATGTATAAAAAGGCAATACTTATTATGGTTTTAATGCGGTTTATATTTTCACCAAATGTGTAAGTAAACCATTAATAAATTAAGTTTAATAATTATAAAATGCTAACATTTTCATTTTTTAGAAACAGATTTATTAAAACCTACATTTAACATTAATATTTGAAAAAATTTGTAATCGTAATTGTGCGAACGTACAATTTTCAAACAGAGATATTGTTTGTTTAATTCCGATCATTTTCATAAAACTAATTCAATAAAAAATATTAATCGACCGTTGTTAACAAATTAACAATAATAATTACCAGGCGTTGTGACAGTCGTATTTTGTCTGATGTTATGTTCTTATTCGTTCCTCAAACGCAAATAAAGTATTTATCAATAATAACACAACACATGTATACTATTGGAAGAGCTCGCCAGTTACGGAGCTAACGATTTTATTAATACAGTAAAAATAAACACTAGACATAGTCAATCTAGCGATCACTGATACCCCCGCTTTTTTGTAAAAATTTCTAACGTTTTTCGTGGACTGTGACCTTGAACTTTGACGGATTTCCCCCAAAATCAACAGGCTTTTTACCAACCTGATATATAACAATATCCTAAAGTTACATTCAAATCAGATGAAAAATTTTTGAGTTATTGTCCAGAAACAACTTTTTTGTTAAAATTTCTAACGTTTTTCGTAGACTGTGACCTTGAAATTTCACGGATTTCTCCCAAAATCAATAGGCTTTTTACCAACCTGATATATAACAATATCCTAAAGTTACATTCAAATCAGACGAAAAAATTTTGAGTTATTGTCCAGAAACAACTTTTTTTTTAATTTTTAACGTTTTTCGTAGACTGTGACCTTATAATTTGACGGATTTTCCTCAAAATCGATAGGCTTTTTACCATGCAACCTGATAAATGATAATATTCCAAAGTTTCATTCAAATCGGATGTAAACTTTTTGAGTACTAGTTATTGTCCGGAAACAACTTTTTTGTTAAAATTTCTAACGTTTTTTGTGAACTGTGACCTTGATATTTAACGGATTTTCCCAAAAATCCAACCAAAAATCCAGTTCACCTTTAACCTGGTCTAATCTTCGATACTTAACAAACTGTCCCAAGCTGATCTAGATTCTATAACCATGTAACAATAACGGGTCATCAGCTTCGTAACGTTACCTATTACAGGTTACATTGATATTATCCTTCCTGTTACCTGACCTAACGTTCTGGCTGTAAACAAAGGAAAATTAAACAAAACTTCTTTTAGAGATTCAATCTAAACATTTAATCGTCTTTTAGGTATGTGTTAAAAAAATGTTTGAGAATCCCAAACATTACCAAGCCATTCAAGACTATATTAATAGCATTCTTTCTCCAAAATGTAACCAAATCTTCAAGGCATTTAGTGAAGATATATGGAGCAGATAACAGTCCAAATGGAAGAACCGTAAAACAGTAAAAAAAACCAAATACTTCTGAGATCAAATTTAAACTGAAATGAATTTTTTCTAAATATCTGCAAAGCATCTTTCCAAACTCCGTATTTAAATATGTCTTATTTTAACAAATTTATTTAACTTGCTCAAATCTAAGATGAACCTCTTTTTGCCGGATTTCTGAACAGCTACGCTTAAAAGATTCACTACATGAGGCTCGAATGGTACTTGAACAACACAACCATTATTGACGTGTTCTAGCACTGCCTTATAAACAAGTTCAAAAGAATAAAAGCCGATATGTTATTTTGCTGTTCGGGTTATTAATAAATGAAATAACATTACCTTCAGAAATAGTACTAAAAATAAATTCGCTAGCCCTTATATCTCTCCAATAGCTAATGTGTCTTTTGAGATTTCCTTTTACACCTTTAAAACTATCGTGGAATTTACTATTCTCAAAAACATTAACTTGTTCTAAAAAAATTTATCGCATTCTACAGTATACTCATTACAACAATGACAAAATTGAGACTGTATACACTACTTATCATTAATAATGGTATTAACGTTTGGCGCGTCACTGCTTCTGAATTGCTGTGGTTGTGGAATACTGGATGTTTCTGGGGTTAAGCGGGCAGTCCTTTCTCCAATGCCCATACTGCTTACACTGAAAGCAGAGATCCAGAGGCACGCTTTACGGCGTGAGAATCCTTGACGAAAAGGCAGATGATAAGTGAAGCGACGAACGTAGTTGCTGTTAGGGTTAGGAGCCGTTTCCATTTTTGCTGGTTGCGCATATCTGACGTACGAAGATGGACGTGATCTAGACTTTTCCTTAATGGATTTAAGCGCTCTTAATTCTGCTGTCTAATTTTCTTATCGCAATCCGAGTTTTCTGCGATTTCGTTTGATTCATACTCGCTGACCGTTGCCCAGCCCCCTGCGGATTTATCAGCAATGCAAAAAACTTATTTCTATTTTTCAATTTAGTAGTAAGTTCAGCAAAATGGACAAACAAGTACTTGAATTAGACAGTTTCTGCAATTCAACAAGGCCGGCAAGAATTTCCTCATTAAAGCGGTACTGTATTTTGTTGCCTTCGCCCTTAAATTTTAAACTCGCTTCTTGTTCAGATAAAATGTCCGATTTCAAATCTCCAAGTTTATGATCTAAATACGATTTAAATAGCTCAAATGTGTCAACGAAATCTTGTTCCGGCTGGGCAGAATCCCTGTTTATTAGTAGGGCTGTAGACTCACATTGTTACGAATGCGTAAAGTAAGAAAACGAAAATACCGCGATATCATGATATGCAAGTATATATGTAAGAATAGCGTTTACAAACTCACATAAAGGAAATGCAATATAAATATTTTAACTATGGCTAGCACTTGTTGTTGTGTTGTGTTACTGGTTGCCATTTACGAGAAGCGAATGAATTTCCAAACGATGCAGAGAGACGCAAATGTGGATACACGGTAAAATTGTGGGTTCCAACTAGAACAGCTGTTGTTTGCAAGGCACGTTTTACGGAAAAAGACTATATACAGGAAACAATTAATGGTAATTTTTTTGATTATTTTACAATACATATAATCACCTAAGTTAAAAGTAAAACAATAATTATAATTGTCGCTTTAGTAAAAGGGGGATCGTCGACAACTTCACTACCCATGTATTTACTGATTATGTTTTTGCAGTGCCAAAACACTTTAAAAACTCACATGAAATAAAATTTATCTTGTTTTTGCTTGTACGCTCAATTAATTAAAATATACAATGAATTACTTGTACATATATCAATTTGCCAAACTGCAAGTAAGTGTACATATTTTAGCTGAAGGCAATTAATGTGTTAAACAACTTCTTATTTCAGGTCTCAAACCCACCGTACAGAGACTTTTCTGATGCCTGCTACTGTTTCTAGCTGTGAAGAAATTAAGAAGAAAGCTTCCAATGTGAAGTTTAATTTTCCGAGGATGTAATTTATACAGCTGAAAAGCTTAATGACTATACCAAATGCTGCTTAGCCCTTTTTTCATCGATGCTAAGACACAATCACCAGTAGTATTATTGTTTTATATTGAAAATTTCTCCAATGATGATGCAGCCATGTACTTTTATACTGGTCTTGAAACGAATGAAAAGTTTGTGTTTGTTTTACGCACATTTGGTCCCCCAGTACATTGAGATATATTTATTTTCAAATTGATAGTGTGTCAGTCGAAAATCAATGTTTTATTACCTAAGACGTTACAAAATGAACTTAAATTGTCTCGATTTTTTTCAGTATCTGATTAGAGCGTAAAATATATTCTATACATTGATTTTGTATAAGAACAAAGATTCCAACCACCATATTTATTATAAATTGCACAGAATGTCCTGTCAAAAAAACCTAAGTCACCCAGGGTTCAAAAGGCATCTTTTATCGTATGAGAAAAAATGTTAAAATACCTGTGGGATCAACACAAGGTGAATAAGTTTTTTATGCGTAAAATGCATACGGGAGTTTACCAGTTATTGTCAAATAGTAGAACGATGATGTAAAGTAGTTGCATTATGTGATCCAAGGGACAGTGTAAATGCTGATAAAGGATACAATGTGCAAGACTTGTTTGCCAGAATGGATGTTGCTGTAAATATTCCAATATTTTTTTATGAAACGAAACCGGATTAGTGGCAAAACCATTTTACGGGATACAAATGTAACCAGTAAAAGAGCACATATAGAACGGGATAATCTGGCTAGGTAAAACATATAAAATTTAACTAATATCATGAATGGTACTACAACAAAACTCACATCTCATAACATTTTGTTGTTTTGTGTTGTGTATCTTTTACTGTTAGTGTATGTATTTATAGAAATATGTTACTACTTTATAATTCTTATCTTACATTCATTTACGTTTATAGTCATTTTTGATTGGTCAAAAGCCTTCATCTGGTAATTCCCAGATCCGTTTATACTTTGATAAACGACTTTTGGGGAACTACTTTTTGTTCCTAAACGTAAACAAATATTGCGGCCATGTGCCGCGTACGCTTTAGAAAATAAATTCGAGCTAGAACATACGAATTTTAGCGATAAAAATAACTTTAGCGATTATCAAATAAACGGAAAGTTATTTACTTGAAGTATCTGTATATTATTATTATAGAATCATTTCTTTAGAGAAATGAATACAAGATAAAATTTAACATTACACTTTGCTTTAGATTCATTTTCACATTGCAGAATGAAGGGAAATAACCAAATTTGAGTGTAGACGGAATGCGAGTGTAAAGGCATATATACTTTACGATACTTTAAAATGTGCGTTCCTAGTAAATTCAATTCAAATAAATCATTTCAAATAAACACAATAGCCGTTACGGTAAAACTACCTTCTATATTCTCAGTCACAACAAATCAACGAAATGAACAAGATACACGGCTTTGCCACCAACTCCATGTTTCAGCACTGCTCCATTTTAAAAGATATATTCATCGAATAATGACACCTTTTTAACGTTCGTATTAAAGAAAGAACGTCTAGCTAAGTTGACGTTGGGTTTGAAATGATATGACGTCATATATGACGTTAGATATAAACCGCGGTACAATGATTGATTGATTGATTGATTAATGGTGTTTAACGCCCGAGCAGCAATATTTCAGCTATATTCAGGCGATGAACATGAAATGGATGATAAAATGAACATGAAATGATGATGAATGAAAATGGGATGGGACACAAGGAAAAATAGGGGTAACGGATTTTAGATTGCCACTGGCAAATGGGGGGATGGATAGGGTCGGGCAATTTAGCCTCCTGTAGCGGGATCGAAATCCCTACTCATAGCGAATACTACAGCAGCGTTCTTTAACGTGCGAGGAACGTGGCATTTTTCCCAACACGGTGCACTAATATGGTTTGCGGTCAGGCTTTCCGTATTATGGCCTGACAACCCCAGCTTGCCAGGGGTACCCCATTCAACCACCTGGGGCACACATCCCAGTCGGTCTTTAGGCAAACCGACCTGACACGCCGGTCAGGGTACTGAGCGCTATTTAGTCGCCTTTTACGACAAGCTAGCGCGACTGCGGTCTATTCTTTTAGCCACTCGGATCCCGCACGGGGCCGCGGTACAACGAGGAACATTATTAAACGGCATTCAAGGAAAAATTGCTTGTTGTTTTGTTTTCAGTAATAATCTATACGGCAAATCGTAAACATATATCTGTTATCAATGCCAGTTATTCCCTCCAAACCGACCACGTCTTCGTCTTCGTTGTTTATATTTTATACGCGTCTCACACATATAATGGAATTTCATGGAAATTATAGTAAGTATTTAAAACAGTTTTGGAAGAATTATAAGGATTAAACACCTATTTTCGGTAATTCATCGATGTATGAACGAGGTCGACTCAATCACAACCTTATCATAAACGGCCTTTTGTGAGTGAGTCGACCTCGTTCATACATCGCTGAATTACCGAAAATAGTCGTTTAATCCTATAGTTAAATCTGATGTGATGTGTAAAACAAGTTTTCAAGTGGAACCGGCTTAAAGTGTTCATTGAAGACCTTTGTTTGTTTAAAGACCATTTCTGAAATAAATTTATCATCTTTATAAACAGATATATTCTACATGTCATCTACTTTCGATAAGTAAACATTTCGGTACACAAAAGTTGAATCTGTATTTGGTAATAGTCTTTATCAGAGTCTAATTAGTGTAAGAGTATTTACCATGTTCATTAACACGAAGAAACGGCACTGTCTGTTTATTTACGGGTTAGTTCTGGCAACATAATGTCATTTGACTTCTATTATTAAGTTTTTTGATACTATGCCATCAGGCGATGATGCTATATGAGAAAAATTCAGTGAAACTATTAAAGGGATTTATACTTTCTGTCAAGTTTTAATGGTGCAACTGTAATATCGGTTACAAAAGTAAATGATGGCCACCTTAAACAAATAACTTTGTGCTGAAGCTTTACAAACCCTGTTAAATTTTGAAGAATGCAGTCGTCTTATTCTTTCCATGAGTAGTAATTAGCTTTGCCCCTTGCTATCTCTTCAATGGCATTCAAATTTTCTTTGGCTTTATTTATAAAAAATTGTTTTCTGATCACAGTGCACAGATATGCGGAAGTATTGAATGGTTTTTTTTATTATAAAACAGTTGAATGTGTTTATCTAGTTGTTTGTCATGCAAAGCCTAATAATTGGTTCGATCAGCATTGGCATGTAAAAATATCTTGAAGGGACAGTTAAATTCATCTTGTATTCAGGCTCTAACTATTCTATCTGTCCAAAGTTCTGTTTCTTGTCATATGCCACTATCCTAAAAAATAATAACAATAATTAACAAAATTAGTGAAAAAAATTGCAAAATATGCATTATACTATAATGCCTAATTTTCTATTACACAGATATACACGTACCCCTCCCCCCAAATTCCACAAATAAGAAATCAGTCAAGTTATAGGGAAAGATGTATCTCACTTCTAAAACAAATCTAGACCACCAGCAGCCCACCTAACTCCCTTTTATTTTATGAGATCATACACGTTTTTTATGTATAGACATGCATATCTTTGCAATTATTGCAATTGATATTTTATCTGCATTTAAATACGTTATAAAATAGTCATTTTTCACGGCATTGGAATTGTCCGCTTCCATCCTTTCTAACATCGTAAATAGACGTTACCTAGCAGTGAAGTAGTCATCGTTTGTTTTCCTTTTTACGTGTATTGTATTTAAGGAGCATGGGGACTGCGCGATGTTCGAAACGTATAATGTATATTTTAGTAATATTATAAAGAATATTTATTAGACTACAAAAATTTTAATTGACTCCTTTGTACTTCCAGAATGTCTCGCATTTCTCTTGTTAAATTCTTACTCAAAGCAAAATGGTTAAATACGCATATTTATCGTAGTAGGCTTCCATTGTCAATAGCGTTTTGCATGTGTTTCGGTTTGTAAACAAAAGATGCTGAACCGCGAATAGTCGTGCCATGTGGTAATTATCAGGAAGAGATTATTCACTATTGTTTCTCATCTTACAAATGTCTTGTAACTTTTTTGATCTACAAACACTGTATTATAAAGCAGTATATTTTTAATTGTCTACATTGAATATGAAATAATCCAATAGAAAGTCTTAGTGCCACAGAGAGACTTACCAATCGTAAACAAGTAACAGACACACTTCATCGAATGAAACTGAATCGAGTGTTTTAATGCAAGGTTAAAAAATTTTGGAAAATCATTCATTTCCAGAGCAGCAATAGTAAGAATAGAAATATTACCGTGTTTGCCAGTTTAGGTCTCCGTAAAAAGTAACGGAAATTTTAGGCAACACACTGTGTAAACAAATACATCAGTCAGGTCTGCAAAAGCTGTTCACAAATGTTGCACGATTTTATTTACAAATGTAAGTGCTACAGTCACAAGAACGCATAAGTTAACGATTTTTGCTTCGTTAATGAGGCATTTACCGCTCGTACATCGTTTGTGCATCGTTCGTACATCTGCGTATATCATTCGAATATCGTTAAGCGTAAATCGTTGTTATATTGTATAACTTATATTATAAAACAAAAATACGTAAACTCGGCTCTATTTTACTAAATTCGGCATGATTATTATTTGCTAACTGAATAAATATAACGAGGTTAATAACTTTCTCGTTCGACCCGCATGGCTATACGAAAAGTCGTATTGCTCTTTACGATCGCTTATCCGGTCTTCTTGATCAGTAATCTATTTCGTGATTCCTTCATGTATTTGTTAGACTGACCAGTCATACAGACTGTTCATACAGATCAGCCTTACGGACGACTGTTTTATTTATTTTATAAAACAAAATGCATTTAATACAGACTGATTCAACTTAAAATGATTCTCGGTCAGCTGTATTGACCTTTGACCTTACGGGACTCCGGACAGTATACAGCGAACCTCGAATCAATTCCAACGCCAATAAACATTCAGTCAGTTAGCATTTCTGCTTGTGTTCGCTTATTTTAATGAAACATTGTTTCGCACAACGTTTTACAAATAAAAGATTATTGTGGTAATGAAATCACATAAAACATTTGTAAGAATTTAAACTAAACGTTATAGTATTATAATCGAAATAAATAGACATGTTATGAGGTACACAATGCTCCTAAATTCCAACCCGACATCAGATTGTGTTCGACCTTCGCCGAAGGTCAGAGAGTTTCTCTGGATTCTCCTATGACCTCCCAAAAAACAAACCAGAAGATATGATAACGACGAACATTTGTTTAAAGTGAAAAAAATTACTTCAGCAAATAATATTTTTTCAACAAATTAATAACAGTGCCTCATGAAAGAGTGCAGTGAAAATGAAAAAAAAAATTTAAAGTGCTTTTTGCATTTTAATTTGTAATGTATAATTCCATTTTTTAATTAAAATTTACCTATTGACCAGTAGTTCTAGAATTCCAAATGTAGTTTAATTCTCTTGCTTATTATGTTTCGTGCTTCCCTTTATCTTGTACGATTAAAAGCAAACGGCGCACTCAATTAAGTTGCATGGGATAAAGTATATCGATCGTTTTTGCGGGCACTTTCCCTTTCTACTGAATAATTTTAATGAGCTCTATTTCTTCTCAATGTAGACAATTAGAAAATACACCTTTACAATTGAATGCGTTGTGCGTAGAAATTTTCTTAGTTGCAATCTGGAGGGGGAGGTGGGGTTGAGCAAAGAAGGTTTTTTTCCAAGACATTACCCATAAATGCATAACATTACACAATATCAATCTTTGTTCTGGATGATCGCGAAAAAACACCTCATGTCGTCGCCCAATGTTCTATACATATGTTATCTGTGATATAATAAGAATAAGAAAAATGCGTCATTCTTCAAAATGGACACTTCATTAGCATATCCATTTAAACATCAGTAGATGCAGGGGAAA
Organism: Limnoperna fortunei; assembly: GCA_944474755.1. Lineage (NCBI taxonomy): Eukaryota > Metazoa > Mollusca > Bivalvia > Mytilida > Modiolidae > Limnoperna > Limnoperna fortunei. The sequence goes on along the minus strand of OX104114.1, from coordinate 7,267,568 downwards.
AACATATATTTAATACATGAATGAAGAATTAACGATTTTATTATTATTTAACGTATATTAGTTATTATAATAAGTACAAAATAAGGATAAATGCTAACATTTTCGGAAGTCTTCATTAGTTTTCAAAAATGATATATTTAAACATACATTTACCTGTAACGTTACTATTTGCATAACATGTGCAAGCTTAAAGTGTACGTACCCATAATTTCAATTTTTAATTTTTTTTTTTTTTTGTTAAATTCCAAACATTTACAGAAAACAGAATTTTATTGAAATTAAGAATTAAAACATTTAATTACCAGGCGTTGGGACCTTCGAATTTTGTCAAAAATGTCTGTGACAGAAATTTGTTCACTGACACAACGGTAATTTTCGAGTCAACGAAAACAAATGACTGCAAAGTAACAGACATTTTTTGACTGATACAACGGTATCGGTTGCCGTTCATGTGACAATTGTGGTGTTTCTATCGCAATACTTGTAAAAAGCATCGCGATACTTATTAAAAGCATCGCGATACTTGTTAAAAGCATCGCGATGGAAAAAACGTATGCATAGTGTAAAACCTATCGTCTTGCTTTTTTCATCTACCTGACCCACTGTGTTTTAATTGTGATGTTCCTATCGACTTGCTTTTTTCTACCGCGATACTTATTAAAAGCATATCGATACTTAATACAAGTAACGCTATGGTTAAAAAGTATCGCGATGCTTTTTTATTTCATGCATTAAATTTTTTCATCGCGATGATTTTCAAAAGCATTGCAATGTTATTACTTAGTATTGTGATGCTTATAATATGTATCGCGATAGAAAGAAGTAAGTCGATAGAAATATCACAATTGTGACACGATCGGTCAGGTAGATGAAAAACCTAGCTGATGCTGTTAAAAGGTAAGCCGGTACGCTTTTACGTTTTGCAAGCCGATAGAAAGATCACAAGTGTGACAAGAACGGCCACGAATACAACGGAAACGCCTTGGTTACAGACAAATTTTGCGTAAACGAAAAACAATATGTCTGTCACAGACATAAAATAACTGTCCCATTACAAATACAGCCATTTGCAGTCAATTTCAGTCAGTGACAGACGAAAAACGACTGCAACTGGTACTTTTAGTCAATTTTATAGCCAGTAGTGTAGGCTGTTAGGCTGTTATCAAGCTCTTAAAGATCGATCTAGTAAAATGCTATTACAAGTTTGATGCTATTTCGTTTTAATTTTCAACCGAAACAACCACTAATATATTATAATGCACTTGTTTCAGGTGTGTCACTTTCATGTTAACAATAATCGTCAACTTCAGGCAGAATGTAAGAAATTGACAGATATGCAGGTACTACTGTTTGTAATATTTATAAGTAGCGACTAACTACTTTTTAAGTTTTTTAACTATCATTCTTGACTGGTTTGTAACTGTATCTTATTTAGAGACTATGTACAATTTGGTACGATTTTATAATGTTATTTGAGTTTCTGTCGGCTGCATTGATAACACATAATATCAACATTGTGGATGTAGAATGTTTGCTAGAGGGCTTTTTTTTTAAATATAACTTTGGCTGTTTTACCAACAAGTATGTGCACTTAAAACGATTATGTCTTGTCACTAAAAACAACTAAATTCTACAATTAATTAAAATAATCTTAAAAATAAAAGACCACTAATGCATTCAAGTCGGCTTATACTTCGACAGTTTTTTTTGGAAATATACTTAAAACATCTACAAACTAAATTTACGACAAAATTATTAAATGTTGAATTCTACCTGTATTGATAGAATCATTCCGAATACATCGGCATATGGTGTCTTCATTTCACAACTGTTATCTTATTTTATATTTTGTGATGATTATCTAATTTTTCTGGACCGGACACTACTTTAATTAATGTCATCACCTTAGTTGTATAGCTGTCTTGCATTTTTCTTTTTACTGTACATTGAGTATCTTGGTTGGTAAATTAGGATAATTTCAATTGATCGTCTTTTTACTATGTGTCGTTTGTATCTAAATAAGGACTTGTGATTAAATCCTTAGTTATTAGTTCTGGTTAGTTTGTTGCTTTCTGTTTGTGTATTGGTATTTTTGTTTTTTTTTTCTGTTTTATTTTGTATTTGTTTTTTTACATACGACTTACAAACAGCTATTTTTTTTAAAGTAACAAATGCATGGTTACAATGCATTATTTTATTTAGCATCATCATGAGCTTGTCTGTCTGGAAGAAAACATATTATTATATCAACATGGTTGTTATTGTATGGATGATTTTTGTAACAAGCAAGTATATAGTCTTGTGCACGGTCAACAGACTCAAGGTACGTTTTGTAAATATACAAACACTTAAAAAAATCTAATATATGATCTTCTAAGAACATTCTGGGACCATACTGGGGGGTCCCAGTGCTCGACCCACAGAGCAGCCCAGGGCGTCCCTGGGTGGCGGATAGGGGAGACCCTCTCGTTGGGAGGTTGTCAGGTCATAATACGGAAAACCTGACCGCGGACCGTAGTGGGTAACGTGTTTGGAGAGTGCTACGTTCCTTGCACGATAAAGACCCCTTTTGTAGAAAAAGCTAAATTTTCCGCCCCTACCCAAAACTCCATACTTTTCAAGTGGCAGTCAAAATTGTATTCCCTGTGATCCATCCCACCACCATTTTCCGTTGATCTATTGTTTGTTAACTTATTCCCGACCTTAATATAGCTGAAATACTGCTCGCTTGACGTAAAGCAGACATCCAATCAATCAATCAAAATCAAAGAACATTAAATAAACGTTCAAGACCTACCTAATATCGGTATAATTTACTAAACATTATCAAAATCATCAAACTTATCGTACGGCTGTAAGTAAACCGATTTTTTTTAAATGACAGCTTTTGTAGTTTGAACCATTCATTAGTTCCCCGCGCCTTTTTTCAAAATGATAATGGTTCTTTAGACTGGTTAATGTGTCAATTGTCTTATAATTTGCTTTGTTTTAAGTACTATTACTTTTGTGGTTAATTCATATAAAGCAAATAAACAGTTTGCAATAAAGGTAATAAGGTATATTGTTTGTAGGGTCTACATTCCTACTCATACATTTCTACATGTTGTGTGACGTCAAATCTCTATTATCATTGATTAAAAATACTCTATTACAATGTTGCAGTTTCGTTTAACAGTAGTTTTACACTTTAAATCTATGTTGCCTTTTTCGCAAACAAAAAAGATATTTTTTGACGAGCAAGACTAATTTGTCTTTCGTTTTCGTTATAAATTCATAGAAAGTATAATGTATTTATTTAATTTGTAAAAAGTTAATAAAGGACACTGATTTGGTGTAAATTATATTGCAAATCCAGTTATACATAATGTGTGTTATTCTACATGTAACACCACAAATTTTAGTCGTGTACATCATAAATATTCTTTTACAATAAGCAGTATTAAATACTTATTTAAAAAAACTTGCACACAAGATAGCTATATTTTGTTTATTATAAACAATCGCTTAACACTTACTTTAATACCACTGTAAGAGGAAAAAAGACGTTTGCATATTTCCAATGTTCTTACTTAGTTATAGATATTGGGTACCAAAAATATTACAAGTATACTATCGAAAAAAACTGTTCATGTTAATTGACACCTTATGAAAGAAATGTAAACGTGTAGTACGCATTGCAAGATAAATAGCAAAATTTTGATAAGCAACCCACGCTTGCATTTCTGTGTTGCCAGTTTTTCATAAACAAGGTTTTGATTGTAGGCAATTTGACAAAAGAAACAACCACACACGTTTCTACAACAATTCAGCAATCCTCGGTTCCAACGACGCAAAATCTTTTCTCAAACAGCTCCAGTGCTGTATCTACAGGTATTGCAAGTCCCACATCAGAGAAACATATATCATTAACAGTTGTTACAGCTGCATTTTTAACAACGAAGACTGAAAGTGCAATAATACATATTTTACGTTTATTATTGCTATGTAAATGAAATATAACTATTTAGACTACCACTTTTATTTAATTTGAAGTACGAATATTGACAATGTTCCAACCTTGATTCCTCTATATGTGATTTCGGAGGTTTTACAGATGTGTTGCCTATTTCATAGATTTGTCGTTTTTCTTTAAAAATTTATAGACTGTATAAATGTATTTGTAAAATTTGTGAAAACGTCATGAAGGAAATTCATTTGCTGTGAACAAAAATTGCACATCCAGTTGCTAGGATTAAATTGCATATTTATCTCTCCTGCAAAGATTCAATTAAACAAATACCACCGAACGTGGTCATATATATTATCCAGACAAGTGTGGTCATGACTATTGTCTTGTTACTCTGAAAAGGGGTACAAAAACGTCTAATTATGGAAAATGCGCATCCTTCTGACAATTTTATCTTTTACATTGACTTGTATAAAGTTTTTTTTTCTTTTTGAATCATTAAAATCATTGCATTCATATTTTGCAATGAATTTTATCGTACATTTCCAACCGAAATTCCATGGTTCGGGAATCATCCATCAATACAAACCGCAATTTTCGCTGAGTCATATGGAGTCTTTCTTATGTTTGGATTTGACTTTTTCCTTGACATGACAATGAATAACTTACGGACTGTCTAATTAAAGGCTGGAAGTCTGTTTTGTGTTATTTACCTTGTCTATATCAGGAGTTGTACTTACCACTTGACTTCCAGTTATTTTGGTTAATTTTTCTTGTTATTTTTCTATTTTTCTTTCTTTAGTTAAATAATTATTGCACAGAACAAAACTTCAATCTTCTAAATGTCAGAACTCTGATTAAAATCAATAATACCCACGAATGTAATTATCTTCGTGTTTTTTATTTGTTTGTTTTGTACCCTTACGCTTTGTTACCAGTTTTTTATAAACTTGGTTTAATTTGTAGACAAAACGACATCAGAACCAATCACAGAAGCTTCTTCAACAATTCTGCAATCGTCGCTTCCAACAACACAAATCCTTACCCAAAGCAGCTCCATGGCTACAAGTACTGCAATTATGAACAATAAAAGTACAGTAAAACATATTTTACGTTTATTATTAATGCTATATCACATTCAAATATTATTGAGACTCACACTATCATTTAATTTAAAGACGAATATTCGACTGTTTCGGTCTCGATTACTCTCTTTGATACTTCGAAAGTTAGAAAATTAACATATAGGTCCCCCTTTTTCATAAATAGAAACGAGGTATTTTACCAGCGAAACAAATTTGGGTTTTTTTTCTTTCTAAATTTCTGGATAGTATAAATGTTTTTGAAAATAGGCCAAATATTTGCTTTTAGCAAATATTGTTCATCCAGTTAGACATGTTTTTATCTAAATATTACAGAAGTACCAAAATTGTAAGTCGTGTACTGCGTGAGTATGTAATAACGCAAACGGTTGGCCTTTAACTAATTAATCAGTTAAATAATCCAGTGCACTGATTGCAGGATGTAATTATACATACAATAGTTCATACAAAATACAAACATTTACAAAAGCAGTTTTAAATATAAGAGGACAAAATCCGTCTTACTATTATTTCATGATTGTTGGTTAATTATAGATATTGGGCACCTAAAAATATTACAAGTACATTATAGAAAAACTTTTCATGTTCATTGACACCCTTGTATTGCAAACGTGTAGTACTCATTGTAGGACAAACAATAGGCGTTTAATAGACTACATTATTATATACTTACGGCCAATTATAGAATTTATGCATATTGAATATGACCTGAAATGACCGACCCGTATTTAAACACCCGGTCTGATAGCCTCGTTTTAGGTGCATCTCGTGCAAAATCCCGTATTTGGCTTTAGGAACGACAACACAATTGTTGAAGACCTCTTTTTCCCTCTTTGTTTATATTAACATAAAATCAATAAAAAAAAATTCCACCGATTTTATTGGCATGCCATTTGGTGGTCTGAAAGTACCATACCACTTTCAAACTATATCCAAAATTTAGAAAAATTGACCATTTCTAACTCTTTGTAAAGCTCTGGAAGCATCCCTATCTTCAGAGGTGAAGTCCGAGAGACTCTGAAAACAGGAAATTTGCAATCCTTCCACTAGACTAAATTACTCCTAATCCATTATATTTCATCAAATGTTTAATTTTAAAATTTTTTTCAAACATCCTTCTTTCCAATAAGCCCAAAAAAGTAGAACCAAAACAAGAAAAAAGCCAAAGAAAAAAAATTACAAAGAAATACACTATTTTATGGGGAACTACATTCGTGGACAACGAGTGTCAACGGTCATCAATTGTGTTGTCGTTCCTTTAGCGTGTACTTTACTTCCAGTACGTGTGCATTAATATAGGAATTGTTAATGGCTTACCGTTGATGGTTTGACGACGTTGGAGACACAAAGGAATTTTTTAAATCGTATATTCTTTGCTGGTTGACATTATAAATTAGCCTATATATTAATCTGTAAATATAATTTCCGTACAATGTGTGTATTAGCAAATATTGACCTTTCTTCTTATTTAGCAACATCCAGACCTGCATTTCAATGCGGCGATAACACTTGTGAAGGAAATCAGGTAATGTCTTACACATGTCATGTGTTTCCATGTTAATTAATTATTTCCTATATTTCGTTTTTTTCAGTCGGTCAAATAATAATAAGTTTATTATGCGCTAATTTTATTTTTGAAATCCATAACCAATTTGCATTTGCCAGGCGGTTTTTAATACGAGTAAACACATTAGTGTATGAAGATAAGTATATGCAAGAGCTTCTGAACAAAACAAGAATAAAACGTTTGCCTTCTTCAGTTTCACGTTTTGCTTTATAGGTGACGTGCTTTTATTAAATAATCCGAAATTCGTTGCCTATGTTGATCGCGTTTTCCCACTGAGGTTGAAATATAAGACACCACAGTTACAGATGGATTAGCCTCATTTCTTGACCTACATCTAAAATTGCCAATGAAGTTCGGTTAAGAACCAAAATGTACGACAAAAGAAATTATTTTAATTTTTGCTTTATGAATATGCATTTTTGTGTAGCATCATCATTTCAGCAGCACCATCTCCCAATGGATTAGATACGCAAGACCCTCTATTTCTATATTGATTTCATTGATAGAGGATGTCTCCTGAAAGAAAGGCAAATTAGCAAGGGGTTCGCGATGGCAAGATTAAAATCATCGCTTATCAAACTTTACGGTAGTCATCATCACAAATGAACATTTTTCCGTTTATCGTAACCACTTTTCCTTATTCGTATTTTATTATGACTACCCCAGGATACCTGACTGACATGATGGGGGCTACGATGGAACAGAAGTTGCTTACACTTCTGGAGTATCTTCACACCCCTACCCGGTTTTTAATGGGGTTCGTGTCAATTAGGTATTTGGTGTTTGTCCTGTGTATTACTGTTTGGTTGTCGTCTCCTCTTTTGTTTAACCATGGTTTCATCTGCCCCATGATTTATTTTCTTTTTTTTTCTTATATATGAAGATGAAAACAAATAATGAACACCAAGGAAACTGTAAAACATACAATCTATAAATCAAAATTCTCGATTAACGAAAACTTGGGAAATAAGTACCAAAATATAGTAACTAAAGGAACTTTAGAGTAATAACAAGACGACCACCTAGCTAAAGAAATTTTTCATTAAAGGACTTTTAACCATTTTCCAATTTACGTTTCGTCCGACCAAGTTTAGTTGTCAACATAGAACATTAAACACTTTCCCAAAAAACCATTGAGAGGAAAAATACAAAATAGCCAAAGATTCGTTTAAATGTAATTGCATTTTCAAATACTGTATAAGAAAGATGTGCTACTGTTGCATATCTATATTTATAGTTCTGCATATTGACAGAAGATTATCTCAGAATGAATGTTACTTTTATCTGTTCACACCCTCCAGGGGTATGTATATATCACATGTATTATGCATCATTTGAATACAATATACATAATTTGACTGCTGTAAACACCGATTTTCATAATTATTGCTATTTAAAAAAAAAAGATAATAAAATGACGTTTTGGCACGAGAAGAATAATGACATCAAAGTGCATGTTTGATAGCGCTCATTGCATATGAGAGCTTTACGGGAACATGCGTGTTTAAGACAAGTCGCGTGATCGATATGAACAAACATTTTTCATATGGTAGATGACTTATCCACATGAAATATTGAAGAAGAGCTCAAAGTTTAATTTGCAAGTATACGTAAAAATAAATTTGGACTTAATAAATATTAAGCGTTTTATTTAAAAATAACAACAAAGAATCAGAAAATGTGCGATTTTCGCATTTAGGTTGCGCATTATAGTCATATTTGCTAGAAACAATGCAACAAACTACACATGGGCCAAAGTAACACTTTCAAAATGTTGATTGTTTTCATTTCAGCCAGACATCCCGTACTGCCTGCCTAATCGTCTTACCCCAAACCATACGTGTTATTGTGAATCAAGGAAGTGCGTTGATACAGCTATAATTTATATCATGCAAGGTATATACCTTTTTGCAGATGCATTCTTGTTTATGTTGTAAGATATACAATTGTCATAAAATCTTAATAACACGGTATAGAACTATGCATCAAACAGAAAACTGTCTAAGGTTTCCAATGTTTCTAATAAACTCTGTGATATAACTTGTCTCGAGGATTTACAGAGCTCTCATTAGAATATACAAGTAAATATCTTAATGATTAAATCGTTTGATATTTTGCAGTAAATGTAACATGCCGCATTAATATTACTTTTAAGTAAACATGTATATTACATCGTAAACAATGAATGGACATACTTAACAAAACTAAACTCGAACGGCTCCAAATACCTAGTCTCTTGTAAAGGTAAGCGTTTTCTTTTGTAGTAAAACCACAGACAACATATTTGTAACCTAATAAAACAAGGTTTTAAGGTTTTTTATTATAGTTTAATAGGGTTTTAGTTACCGATGAAGGAAATATAAAATGTTTTGATTTTTTTACTTTATCTTGGGCTTATCGTGCTCGCCCTAACGGATTCATCAATGAATCAATGACTAGGTCAGTATCGAAAACAAAATGTCTCATATTTCATCATCGAAAATTGTTGCGGCAATTGAGGTATATGCAAAGGCAAAACTATACTTCAAATTTCAACTCTGTCATTATAATAATGTATTATAATAATAAATCACACGTTTTTATTTCCGACAGATGGTCGTGGTTGGTGGTTTTAATCTGGTTCTCCCTAATACAACTAGACGCTACGATACAGATGAAAAATTGCTTAAAGTGGCGTTAAACACTATTCAAATAAATAGAAATTTCACTAAAAATTCACACAAAAATCTGTCAATATTTCCACACTAGTTCCATATTTTTGTCCTGAAATTTATATGCTGATTTCTCTAATTATCATATATTTAAATTGACGCTAAAAAATTTCACAAATCTAACAGATGTGTACTATATTGCATTTATATGCACATGAAATATGGACGTTTTAAAATGCTTTAAATAAATGACACTAACACATCATTTATATTGTACATTTATACAATTAAATGATAACATATGGCGAGTATGTTGTATTTTTGATTTCTAAATGTCAAGACTTCTTGAATTTAAGTTAATAAGAACCACACATATTGCTATTTTGTATGGTCAAATATTTCAGGTTTTTTACCTTTCAGCATAATATACCATTAGTATCATAATCGTATTATAAACATGGCTTTAGTTGTAGACAACATAAAAACAGAACCAACAACACAAGCTTCCACAACAATTCAGCTATCGTCTGTACCAACAGTGCAAATTTCTACAAGCAGCTCAGTTGTTCCAACTAAAAATTCTCCAACATTAGGGCAACAGATGGTAGCATCACCACCTTCAACAATGATTACTGAATGTAAAGTATAAATATATTTTACGTGTTTTTAATGAAGTGTATAATTTAATGGAAGACATTGCAACTTACTAATATACAATGTTCTGAATAAGCGGAACATTTACATATATTGTGTCATATTTTCTGCGTATTCTTTACGAGACCTCTTAAAAGGCTCAATATTTTTCTTACTCTATATATGTGTGAAGGCACTTTAAACCTTTGGCAGATTTTATTATTAAATTGCCAAATAAAATATGACCCAGTTACCATAAACACTTTAGTATGTTTCATGTTATTTGTAGGGTTAAATTTTACTGGTGTAGAATAAGTTTATTATTTGTGTACGGGGCCTGTTCGAATTTTCTTATGCTACTATCTAGCTGGACATATAAATGCTATATTTGCGAACAATCTGGACTGTATGATGACCAATCAACCTTTCACTTCTTTAACATGTTGTCTAGTGGTATTTTTCTGCTATGTCATGTTCTGTAATTCATTATTTGACAAAATGTAATTATTTGATATCTCGTACACTTCGGCAGTAGAATTGGCCAAGATTTTTTCAATAGGTGTTTTCATGCCAAGGTAAGTACCAGCCTACCATACGAAATCATTGGCTTTATTAAACACAGTGAATAAAAATACGTCTTCACTTATTAAGAAAATTGTGAATGTGTTAAAGAGTTTTAACTCCTATTGCAGCAATGTTTCGTCTTCATGTGTATATCATGATGAACAGTTTTTTAGGAATCCAGAATGCCAAAAAAATGTTTTGACCTTTGTGGGGAAAACCGAAACCTTTCAGTTAAGTGAGTTTGGAGTCGAGAAAATCTTGCATTCTCTCAGTTTTGTCAGACGTGATTTATAATGAATAATAACTGCCTTAACCAATCGGCCACCTATGGCTGTTAAAGGATTAGATATGTGTGACGGTATTACTGCATATAAACTTTTGAAGTTATGAAATTGATGGACTTCGTAGCCTCAAATGAAAATCCCACAATCGATTTTGGATTGTTTCGACATACTTTACGACCATGCGCTTATTGTAATGAAAAAAGGTTTTGGAGGTAACATGACAACAGTAATTCTGCTTTAAAAGCGATTTTCCATTTTAGAAAAGTACTCATGAATATGAGGCCAAAGTAAAATAATGACAATATAATTTTTCCATGAGTGGAATAAATGATTTGTGGATATTCAAAACTTCAAAAGACCTGATAGACATCTTGATGCCTGGTCTGACATCTGGATCTCTTTTCCATTGTTATAGCATTGAAACATTTGGTTTTTTGACATTCTATACGGCCATCCCTCATACGCAGCTTAAAACCAGGCTAAAAGATCTTATAAAACGCTGCTTTTTCAAAAGAAACGGAAAGAGACGATATAAATACCTGTTAATTAGTCATAAATGAACTTACTTCTTTAGTAATGACTCTAAATATAATACTAAATTAGACCAAATCTGTCACATGTTAGATTTTATGATTGACAACATATTTGTCATGTTTTGAGGACATGTTTTTCATCTGACTTTTTCCAATGGGTACTAATTATGCTACTCTCCTCGCCGCCTTGTTTTTGTACTCTTATGCGGCTGAATTCCTAGACGTCCTTCTGAAGAAGAAGAAAAGACACTGGCCAAGACCTTACATTTAACATTTCGCTATATTGATGCTACATTTGGTGACTATATGCATTCAATTAACCCTAGCGAGCTTGAAATTAAAGTTACCACTAATACACTAAGGTCAGTCTCTTACTTAGACCTACTTCTAGAAATAGACTCAGGAAAACTACAAACTAAACTCTACAATAAACGTGATGACTCTAACTTTCCAATTGTCAACTTTACGTTCATCGACAGCAACACTCCAGCAGCCCAAGCGTATGGTGTGTACATTTTGCAACTTATACGTTATCCTAGATCATGCGATCGGTATTCCGATTTTCTAGACCGATCACTGCTGTTGACTGCTAAACTACTCAAACAAGGGTTTGTTGTACCTTGGTTGCTGTTATCTCTCCAGAAGTTCTATGGTAGTCACGATAACTTAATTGATCGTTATGAAAAATCAGTGTCTCAAATACGATCTGATATTGCCGCTGAGTCATAGGCAGTGTTACCTATTCCTGGATTTCACTTGTCCTTGGAAATGATAGTGAGTAACTCGACGAGTGTCTAATAAGAGGCAGGCACTGCATGCTCGTTCGGAGCACCTGAGTGCACCCATGGTTTTTATTGGGTTCGGGTTACTCTCTGTGTTTTATGTTGTTTTTTTTTGTTTTTTTGCTGTTTTCGTGTATATCCGGATTTGTAACTGTCCCTTGGCTTTTAGCTAGAGTTGTTCGGTTGGTTTTCTTTGCAATTGTCTTTTTCAATTTTAGCTCCAGACTGTATTGATGTTGAAGACCCGCTATTCAGTTGCTTATCCTATGAGCGGAGTTATGGTATGTGTGCTGCAACATCAGTGACACTTTTCACTATTGCCAACAAAAGATGTCAAAAATTTTGCAAAATATGTAAGTTTGATATACCTGTAGTACTTTTACGATTGTTACTTTTTGTAGGATATAAATTCTACCATTAAATTTTAAGTTTATTTATTAACATATATTTAAGCAAACGTTCTAAATTATCTTGTTGGTAATTTTTTTTTCTGTTGTATAAAAAGCACTTACCAAAATCAATTAAACACAAGAAACCTTAAATATATCTTCTCCTCCGGTTTTGGGTGAAGTGCAATATTTCCACACTCGTGATAGTAACAGTCTTTATTTTTAATATCGCGAGAGTAGAAATATGGTGATCTACTAGAAACTTAAGGAGAATCGGTTTCTCCAATTTTTTTCTTCGTGTAGTACCTCATTTAATCTTTTATTTATTTATTTTATGCGACAATTACAATGCATGATTGCTTATCGTGTATAGTACATTAGTATATATGTAATATGTCGTCAAAACCTTAAAGGAATTTTGTTTTGAATGTGCTTGTTCGTCAATTTTTGCTTCAATTATGTTTGCCAGTTTCACGGACTTTTGTTTTGTAGATATCGTTTCTGACAGTTTCGTTCTTATTCGGTATTTTGTTATTACCTTCAACTATAGTAGTGCACATTTTCATAAATGGGTTAAGAGTATGTTAATTTTCAGTAAAACAAAAAAAAAACGATTGATAAACTTTTTTAAACAGGCACAGGAACTAGTACAACACACGAAACATACACCCGTAAGTTAACTTTTATTGCAACATACATTACATTTTTAATGTGCTTTCCAATTTAATTTTAGCAAATTAGTTGTGTTACTATGTGGCCGATTAGTAATTAAAATATCTGTTATTTGTGTTGATGGCATATGATTTAAAAACAACTTTTAGTTGATTCTCATCCATAGATCATTAAATTGATATAAGAATGTGTATATGTAAGACCGTCTTTGCTTGTCTTATGCTAGTCCATACTAATATAAACGACACCACGTACTATAATAATGTGACAGATAGTTACATCAGCTACATGCTTTTTAATCGGATAATATGGTAAATTTAAGTCCAATAAAACAACCAATTGATAAGATATACTGCTGACAATGTGTTCCAATATACTTCAGCACAATCAGCATCCTTGGTACCTCCAGTCTGTGTAGATCATGATAGTAGATGTGGAATATTCAAAAACCATGTATGCAGTTCCGACGATTCACAACAATTTTTCATAGCAAATTGTGCCCTAACCTGTGGAAAATGTGCAGAATATTTTGGTAATTTTGTCCTTTATGATTCAACATAATCTTAAATGATTGTATAACTGCAAAGTGTGTTAACACTTTTGTGAATTTATATAATAATAATTTACAGAATAATTAAATAACCAGCATATTTATTTTCGTTAGCTTTGATTATATATTAATTATACTGATACAAATGATGTTCACTAAAGTACTTTAAAAAATACTTTAAAAATGTATGACCGGTCTATAATTAAATAGGCAGCGTAAAATATTATTTATATAGAGTTGTGATCATCCTATTTTTGTTATATTTTTCTACACATTTACATTAATCTATTTTCAGCTTCGCTATCAGGTAATAATAAAACTATAACAAGTAAATTATAGGTAGAATAATGGGTTCTTTACTGAATTGAATTAAAGTCATCCTGAAGGACTCGCCTTTTATTTAGCACTGTTGTAATCTCTTTACACCCCTTGTACTTAATGTGTGATTATTCTAACAGACAAGTTGATGATACTTATAAGAACCGCTTCGCCTAATTTTTCGTCAACATTGGAATGACCCTTCTTTACGGGAGTCAAATGGCAGCATCAATCACAGAAAATTACTGGTTTAAAACACCCGATAATAAACGTTCGAAACTAGGTAATCAATAAGGGGTAATTTCACATTTTGTCACATATTCGATTTCATGAAATCAATGACAACATATATATTTAGTCATCTCCAAAATATAGTGTGTGTTATTATTACAAGGTCTACATCAACACTAGGTGAAAACTCTTGAGAACAAGCGCTTGTAAATTAATAAACCATAACTTTTCATTTAAAATTTTGTCACATATTCATTTTATTTTTATTTTACGTTCACTCCTAGTCATCTCAAAAATGTTAGTTTTTAGTGTTATGATTATTGGGTCAATATCAACGCAAGATAAACAAAAATTATATTCTATTATGACTTTTACTCCAAATTGAATGAAATATGTCTCCATTTTCACGGTTCATTATATAAAACAACAACCGAAATTAATTTTGATTTTAAGCTGTTGTGTGTTTTTTAGTTGTTTTTACAAACAATCACTTTATTATTATAATGCTGTTAACAACATTGACCTTATTTCAATTGAGACATAGACGTCCACAAAAATTACATAAAGAAAAGTCAAGTATAAATATCCGCGCCAGCTACACCAACATTTCCAGCACAATAATCCGTTTTTTACGCCTGACAACTAATTTCAGATATTTTACGCATCACTGGCGCTCTTTTATACCTGTAAACATGAACTTGTACGATATGCACATGATGTTTGAAGCTTTAAACTCATCTATTGTGTGTGCCAATATATAGTTGTTATATTATTACAGGTCCAACTCCGACACCAGGTAAATAATAACGTGTATGTTTTCACTTTTTCTCAAGAAAAAAGAAACCTGCGACCAAATTATTATAACATTATTTCAAATAAACAACCTTTATTCATGTAGTGTTTAACCACGTGTAGTTCCGTCGTATTAAAAAATATATATAAAAGACGCCCGTCGCCCGACTTTGACCTACACATCTGCATTTTGTTAATGACCAATAAAAACTAAAAGCCAAAATATAGCTGAAAAATTGCTGAAAGTGGCGTTAAACATCATTCAAACAAAAAAATGTAAAGTGATGAAACTATATCATTCTATATTTTTAGAATTTATAATTTTAAACACCTTACTCGGTTAATTTAAGTTTTTTTCAATATACCAAAAAATAGTTATTATAGTATTTTTGTTTTTTGTTTGAATGGTGTTTTAACGCCACTTTCAGCAATTTTTCAGCTATTTCATGGCGTCAAGTTTTTATTGGGGGAGGAAGCCGGAGTACCCGGAGAGAACCCCCGACCTGCGGTAGGAAAACTGGCAATCCTTGTCAATTAAGATTGGAGTCGAGTACACCCTGCCTGCAGTGAGAATCGAACCCGCAATCTCAGTGTTGACAGACCACGTGATCAATAGTAAACGAACTACCTTGACCACTCGGCCACCGAGGCCCCGTTATTATAGTACAAACTAACACTAAATTGTAATAATTCTAATTACCAGCATTGACTTCATGACAATAGAGGGATACAAAATGCATAACAATCACATGAAAAAAGCCAAGTATATATACACACTTGGCCATAAGTTAGGGACCACCAGGATTTTAGCGCAAGTGAATTTTAAAACCAATATTTTTATCAATATATAGCCATCCATTGTTCATTTCACTATTTAGTCGATTATTAAAGAAGTTTATGATTTTAGTATTCAAAATGTATATAAAAGACCAACAAGATGTCGTTTGTAAAAATATGCAATAAAGCTGCAAAATCATAACTCCAACAAAGTTTCAGTTTCAACCGCTGGTTATGTTACATACAAAGAGTTGGCAGGTTGGGGGGTTATTAATATGTAAGAAGAAATTATTTTTAAACATTTATTCACAAGAAAAGTTTCAGGTGTCGTGCGTATCCAACACGATTCTAGTACAATTCTTGAACTCGTCTCCTTATGCTCTGGACAAGTCTCTGAAGTCTACGTTGAGGGAAGTGCCGCCTCTCCTTAATTCAAGTATCCCGCAATTCTTGAGTGTTCTGACATGGATGGTCACGTTCATTCACTTTCAGGCCGACATAGTCGGAAACATGCTCTCTAAGATTCATATCCGGAGACATTGCAGGCCATGGTAATGTCTCCATTGTCTTATTTGCAAGATAATCTTTGACAATGCG
This sequence comes from Limnoperna fortunei, assembly GCA_944474755.1. NCBI lineage: Eukaryota > Metazoa > Mollusca > Bivalvia > Mytilida > Modiolidae > Limnoperna > Limnoperna fortunei. The sequence goes on along the minus strand of OX104114.1, from coordinate 7,251,179 downwards.
TGCTCTATGAGGTCTTGCGTTGTCGTCCATGAACACAGGTATGTTTCCAAGTGGATGAGCATCCAAATGGGGCACAATACGGGGTCCAGAATCTGATAGCTGTATTTTAAAGCAGTTAGTGTGCCATCTAATGGATGCAAGTATAACTTTCAGTCATATAAGAAGCAGCCCCAAACTGTCACTCCGTCACCACCAAAAGCTGTAGTTCCCAGAACAAGTGCAGGATCAAAATCTGTGTTGCGTTGACGCCATACCTGTATCTTACCATCAACTGGTTTCAGAAGAAAACGCCTTTCGTCGGACCAATGAATTCTTTTCCATGAGTAAATATTCCACCCGATATTGTCACGCGCCCACTGAAAAAAGAAACCTGCGTCCAAACTATCATTATATTATTTGAAATAAACAACCTTTATTAATGTAGTGTTAAACCACGTGTAGGTTCGTCGTATTTTACAAAAACTATATGTATCCGACGCCCTCGCCCGATTTACGCCAACACATCTGCATTTTGGTTATGACCCCACCATGCGAGAGTTGAAAACAGCAGCAACAATCACAGAAAATTACTTGCTCAAACACGATCGACAACCAGCGTTCGGTTTAACATTTTGTGACTTATTCTTTTTACGACATAAAAAACAACAAAAACACTTAGTCATATTGTATTATTACAGAGCCAACATCAACACAAGGTAAACAAAACTTTTATTATGTTATGAATTTTACACTAAATTGAGTGAAATACGTCTACATTTTCATGATTTATTTAATAAAACAACAACCGAAATTAATTTTGATTTTAAGCTGATGTAGTTTCTTCATACTTATAGAAATAGTTTTTGTTCTACAAACAATCATTTTATTATGATGATGTTATTAACAATATTGACCTTATGCCGCTTGAGTGATAGAAGTCCACAAAAACCACGTAAAGAAAAGTCAAGTATAAATATCAGCGCCAGCTACACCAAACGCTTCCAGCAATATAATCCGTATTTTTGCGCGTGACATAACTAAAGTCATATATAATGTTTTGTAGCGTTTTACGTATATATTTTGTGTGCAAATATATAGTTGTTATATGATTGCAGGTCCAACTTCGACACCAGGTAAATAATAACGTGTATTTTTTTACTTTTTCTGAAGAAAAAAGAAACCTGCGTCCAAACTATCATTATATTATTTGAAATAAACAACCTTAAATAATGTAGTGTTAAACCACGTGTAGTTTCGTTGTATTTTACAAAAAAACTATACGTATCCGACGCCCCTTGCCCGATTTATGCCAACACGTTCGCATTTTGGTTATGACCCTACCATGCGAGAGTTGAAAACAGTAGCAACAATTACAGAGCCAACATCAACAAAAGGTAAACAACTAATGTTTTCCTTTTTGACTTTTACTTACAAGTGAAGAAACTATATGTACATTTTTAGAATTTATTATTTTAAATAGCAACCTACATTAATTTTCATGTTTAAGCTGATGTACTTTCTTCATACCAAAAAAGTGTTTGTACTACGTATAACATTGCACGGTTGTGATTCGTTGTTAATTGCATATATTTGTTATATAATTACAGGTCCAACTTCAACACCTTGTAAATAATGTGTATTTTTCACTTTTTCGAAAAATGGAAACTGCGTCAAAATTCTCCTTACATTATTTGAAACTAACAACCTGGAATTATTTATTATTCAATCAACGTGTTGTTTAAAGGGTATCAATTTGTATTACAAACTAAGAAGGCATAGTATCACTTGACATCTACAGTATTGTCGTCATGCCAGTTTAGTTACATATGCCCAATTATCACACATATATGGTATATATGTCGGCTAAAGTTTTTTTTTGGTTGTTAAATTACATATAACAGAGCAATGTCTTCATTTTACGGCTCACTGCCGATATTTTTTTCCATCTTGCGACTAACTTTTTTTGCTAATTAAAAATATAATGTAACTGTTTAGCTTTGCATTTTTTCAGCTGCTCCGGTGAAATGTCATGTTTGTGGAGATATTGACAACCGTATTCCATGTTATAATAAAGAAGTGCAAAACAGCAATCCAAGCAGTTCCGTGGTATGTCCAGCAGGACAGAGTTTCTGTATGACTGATGTATTTCAAGATAATAATGGTAATGTTGAAGTTTATAAAAGGTGAGATAAATACAAATTATCTTAATGTTGCTTTGACTGTTAGTATAATGTTTAGTACATGTAAGTTGTGGTAATTGTATTACTATAAACGTTTAGTTCCTTAAATAATTTTTGATTTTATTAATATAAATTTCAACGCAATGCAAACGTAAAACTGAATAATGTGCCTCATTTTTGTAAATAAAAACACTTCAAGTTATCGATAAATTGATAAATGAACAGACATTGTATCTTTAAAAAAAATTAGTCATTTGGATTTAATATGATTTAATGATTTCAGCCAAGTAAAAAGTATTGTTCTTCAGATAGTTATTAAAGTATACAATAAAGAATCTCGTGAGATTGACAACAACAAAGAATCCATTGCAAGTAACTGTCAAGTCGAGGCTTGACATGTTTAGGCGATTTATAAAGTTTTTCCGGACAGTAAAATTTAAATATAAATGTAGACAATTTCGAAAACGTAAGCAATTCTTTTAAACAACTGTCGAGTTGCTCGTTGGCACTTCAAGGTTAAAGTCAATCCTTGAAGAAAAATTAAAAATATATATGTTTCAGCAAACATCGCATTTAAGATGAATCTCCCATATAAATCAATTAAGTCTGGTAAAAGACAAAGAGTTGTAAAGAAATTTCTTCAACTTAGGTACAGCTATCACTTGTTTGAGTAGCTTACAGTACTCTCAGTATTTATCAGTATAAAAACATATTTACGCGTGCAGGATTGGCTACAAGAAATCTTTTAAACAAAATTCCCATGTTGAATAAGCTTACAAATGGTAAGAGGAATCGTTCATTCTCATTTGCAGATTTTGTTTAATGTCTTACCATATATTATTCTTTAGAAATGTGGGATTTGTTCTAAAGTAGCTTCGTATTTGATGATATCATATGTTCAACGAATAGTTTGCTCTTTTGTGGATTGGGAAATGAACTTGAAAAACATTGCCCATCAATAAAACAAGTATACTGTCTTTAACTATCATTTTTTCTATATGCTCGTTTTTCTTGTTAAGAGTACCAAATATTCTGTTTAAAATCCTATTCCATCTTTATCTGTTTAATATGAAAATAATTGTTTTTTAAGACTTGACTATTTTTATCTATTTTAGATGTATTACACGCGACGTTTGTGACAGGAAATGGATTAGCGAGTCTGCAGACTTAGATTATTGTGCCAGGTACGGAATGGTACACAACCCGAGTGCTCATGAATGTCATTTCTGTTGCCAAGGAGATCACTGTAATACAGAAATACAACCTCAAGTAGCAACGCTTGTAGCAAAGGCAACTGGCAAAAGAAATTTCGAATGAATACCAGAAAAAGAAAATTGATAAATAAACTTGTTTGCATTTGACTATATTTTAAAATATCTTTAAACAATAAAGAATCATAACAAATAAAATCCCCCATTATTACAAAGTCATACTTAAATAATTTTCGTTATATGTAATTCACCTGGGTGTTTAGTACGTTCGTGTCACTTTGTTTTTTTTTCTCTTGTGTTTAACAAAGGTTTTGTCTGTCCTTTAAATTGTTTTTATTTACTACTCTTCGGCATCTTCGACCAAAACCTTAGTGACACAAACCAAGTAACAACTGGAAGTGAGTTCAAGCGCTATGGATGGATAAGAAACGCCCGTCTCAAGCCTGGCAACCGTTGTATGAGTCAGGTTAAAATATTATATATATGGAGTAAGTAAAAAAGAGAGACGGAACACATAAATAATCATTTGTGACAAAGATGTTCAATTTCCCCTTGCGAGCCTAAAATAAAAGACACCACCAGTACACTACATAAAGACTCGAGAATACCACAAACTAGACTCTACGACAAACTTGATGACTTTAACTTTACATTTGTCAACTTTCCGTTCATCGACAGCAACAATCCAGCTGCTCCAGCGTACGGTGTGTACATTTAACAACATATACGTTATTCTAGAACCTGCAATCAGTATTACGATTTTCCAGACCGATCACTGCTATCGACTACTAAACAACTCAAACAAGAGTTTGTTGTACCTAGGTTGATGTTATCTCTCCATTCTATGATTGTCACCATGACTTCATTATTCCTAATGAGAAATCAATCCTTCAAATACGATCGGACATTTTTGGTGAGTCGTAGGTAGTGTTTCATATTCTTTTATTTGAGATTTTTTCCTAGACATGACAATGAGTAACTCGCATGGTGTTTAATTAGAGGCAGGTACTGCTAACTCGTCCGGAGCAGCTGAGTACACACATGGTTTTCATTAGATTCGAGTTATCCTTTTTCTGTTTTTGTGTTTTTGGTTTGTGTGTTACGCTGTATATGTTTGTTTATATCCGGTAATTGTCCTTGACTTTCGGCTCTTGTTGTTTAGTTGATTTTCTTGTATATTTTTCTTTAACATGAAACAAGTTCTGATGCGACCGAAAAAGTTTCGAAGAGATGACTTAGAAACTTGCAATTGTGAACCCGGGTTAAGTAGCTTTTCAACACATGCTGTATTAAGAAAATTTGGTTAGCTATAAAGGATCCAGTGTACCTGATCGATTTGGAGATGATTCAGGTCAAAAATTAAATAAACTTTATTATCCGTATTTTTCATGTTTATAGAGCTAAACGTAACCAGCGTCAGTTAAAGTTTAAAACTTTTTAAGGAGTCATCTGACAATATCGTTCTCAATGAAAAATATATTTATATTTTGAGCATGTTTTCTCTCTATAGTTGTCAACATATTGGCAATTATTGAATTGTACTCTTACGCGCCATTTTTTTCAAAACTACAACTCACTTACATGAAATACAGTAATAGAATTGGGAGTGTTGACATGCCATAAAAACCTAGTTTAACCCACCATTTTTTATGACTATCAAGTCAAAACCATCGTTGTAGATTTTGGTTGGTGGTTCTTAAGTTTTCCGGTTACTTGGGACTAGATTTTGTTAATTGTCTTTTTGATAGTTATCTTGGTTTTTTGACATTTTGTTATTACCTTCATTGTCAGGATACACGCAAGGGCAACGTTTTATGACAATATAGTGCTGATGACACTAAACATACTTTATGACAAACCTACATCGATAATCATTTGCGAGATAGACATCATGTACATGTATTGTTCTATAAGTACATAATGCATTCAATACAATCGAGTAGTATTTAAGTCATAGGGTATCCTTTTTCCCTCTCAGCTAACCTCTTTCTGCTCTTTATGACATCTGCCAGCTAAAACCAATAATATAATTGCATCTTTATAAAACTGCCTAGTCCATAGAACGGTGACATTATGGTAATTATTTAAGAAAGGTTCTCTTCACTTTAAGAAGATAAACATATATTAATGTTGGGTTTTATCTCTGAGATCGAATTTATCCATCAAGCCGCTTGTGGTGAGATGTATAATGAGATCGAGGAAATAAAGCAGTCTAATATATTTATCGCTGATTTTTATCAGTGGCCGTTCATTTCATAATTGTTATCTTTCTATCGCGATACTTTTAAAAAGCATATTAGCATCGCGATTGCAAAAACTCTATGCACAGTGTAAGAAGTATCGTTTACTTTGAAAAAACATCGGCTTGCTTTTTCATATACTTGACTGATCGTGTCACAACTATCGCGATACTTGTAAAAATCATTGCGATACTTGTTAAGATTTAGGACATTTACTTGTTGTTTTCGACATAATTCAGCATTTCTATCTCTCCATATCCACATCTTTTGTAAGAACTGGGGTTAAAAAAAACGATTAAATTTCGATATATTTAAGTCGAGACATGTCGAGAAAACTCATATCAACATATTTTAATGAATTTCATCATTGCGACATAAATTATATCGACAAAGACACGTTTATGCATTTTTTCGTTTTTTAAAACCCCAGTTCTTGCTAAAGATGTGGATATGGCTAGATAAAAATGCTGAATTATATCGAAAACAACAACAATTAAATGTCCTAAATACATGTCCATAGTTAAAAGCATCGCGATGGAATAAATTTATGCATAGTGTAATAAGTATCGGTTTAATTTTAAAAAGCATCGGCTTGATTTACAAGTATCGTGATAGAAAAAGCAAGCCGATAGCAACATCAGAATTGTGACACGATCGGTCAGGTACATGAAAAAGGCTAGTCGATGCTTTATAAAAGTAAGGCGAAACTTTTTACAACATATAGTTTTTTCTATCGCAATGCTTTTGACAAGTATCGCGATTCTTTTAATAGGTATCGCGATGCTTTTAGCAAGTATGGCGATGCTGTTAACAAGTATCGCGATGCTTTTTAAAGGTATCGCGATAGAAATGCAAGCCGATAGAAACATCACAAATGACATTTACGGCCACTGATAGATTTGTAACATGATGACATAACGTTTTCTCTACAACCTGAAAATAACATGTTATATAACGATAGTAGAGTGATATGAATTTTCTCAGCTTACACAGTCAACGAAAAATTGAGCTAAATAGTGATAATAAATAAATATTGGTGACATATTTAATAATCTATGTCTGTAATAAGATTTAAACAAACTTATCCGACTGAAAGGTCACTGAGGTTTATCTTTGTATGAATTATATAGGACAGGTACTGTCTGTAAACAGTTATTGTCAAATTGTATGAAAACTTAATTGATAGCCAATAATAGTCGTGTTCCTTATTTAAAACGGACTGTAAGATATGACTTTGTAATAAAATACATATGTAATTCGTGTTTCCGACATGAACTCAACTCATACTATGTCTGATATCTTAAAGTGTTTTATACGGTGCAGAGTAGTTTTCCTTTTTAGTTTTGGGTTATTTAGTGAGCTGGCATGAAAATGTAGCTAGTATAAATGTTTGTACAGTTAAATAGTCATTTTACAATTTTTATAAGCAGTAATTAGACAGGCATGTAAGGTGTATTCTTCAATGAAGACTATTGAAAAGTCATAGTTTATTAATAGTTGATGTAATGCCAGGCCCTAAAACATTGTCTTTATAGCGGTTCAGTTATAACGTGTTCATGTATTATATCTGTACGACATTATGCTGTACTAGTAACTCGTGTATTTGCTTCGTGCATTTTTTTTTCGACTTTAGATATATGATGGCATTCTTAACCGTTCTTCTATAAAACAATGAAACACGAACAAAATTATTTAAAGTAATACATCAAAATGCAAAAGCAGTATAAGGATTCTTGTCTAAGATGATTTTACAATTATTAATGTTTATATCAAATTTTTTCAGATAATAAATTATCAACATCTTAGATTTATTATATGCAATACATTTAATGTTAAAGGCTTTGCGTTCATCGGAAAAAAGGTATGTTTTACATGTACCTTTTTGAGCCAAATAAAATATCATCAAAGATGCCAAGGTTAATTCAAACTTAGATAAGTTATCTCAATAGAAGTACATGCACAAGGACACATTTGAAAGGCATTATTTGGTAGTTTTCGTCTAGTCTGCAAACTGATTACAGGAATGAATATGTTGTCTGCTGTGAGATTTTTCGAATTTCTGTTTCGTATGTTAATTACTTTTCCCTTTTATAAATCTATTTGCAGAAAACTTTGTTACTAAGTTTATAAATCTATTTGCAGAAAACTTTGTTACTAAGTTTACTAAACCGTGTATAATATATAAAGTTTTACAAAAAACAAAACACATGCGCCCATTTTCGGATACATATAAAGTGTTACACATTTCACTATTTTGAAACAAAGTTGATCAAAATAATTTGTTATGTAGAACAACCATAAACACGAGTGTGTTGGTAAAAGCAAAAAATATTTACGTTCCTGAAATAATTGTCTCACAAATGGTTTTTTGTTGTGATCAACTTTCAATCTATTTAACAATTTTTTATAACAATTCTTAAGTTGAACACATTGTTATTGTGAACAGTAATTGTGCCATCTATGAGCCCACCACCACCTGATCCACATCACGAACCACCACCAATTCATTGTTTTGAGCATGCCTGTCAACATGAAGAGGTAATACGTCTTAATTGCATGATTATTGTAATATATAAACATTTCAAGAAATGCTTGAAAAGTATATAGTACCGTCCGTCGTTTGTATTTGTTATGTAAAGTAATTATAACCTGTGCTAATTATATGTGACAATGTAGATTTCTTAAAAATACACACTCGTAACCATCTTGAGGGTATTGCCACATGTAAACAAATTGAAGCATCAATAATTGTGCATGTATATTAATAAGATAACCAGGTGCATGTACGTAAAAGCGTTTAAGTTATGTAACATGACCTGGATGTCTGTGTCATATTTTTTATTTTTGTTTTGTAAGGATAACCAGAAAAACATATGGTTGCTTGTTTGTCCATTTTCCATGGCGGTTTTATCCGGTATCAAAGCTTTCTACTGCAATAAAAGCTGGACGCGATGATAAACTTATTATTGCTTATAGTAGTGTAAAACACGATCAAGCAAACAAACAAACTTGTTGAAGAAAAGAAACAACAACAAATACGATAAATATGCGAGAATCAACAAAATGACAAAAAAGAAAAAGAACAATAAAATCTTCAGGCCTATATAACGAAAAGACTAATTTATAGTGCGCCATTTGAAATTCAGTGACGTTTTGAAGATTTTGTCAAGATTCTCATATGATTTCTATATACCTATTTATAATTTTTAAGTTGACGTCCTTAAAGCTCAAATATTGCTTACTAGACTTTAAACAGTAATCAATAAATCATAGGATTTCTAGACAAAACTGCTGGTGTATTGTGGTTTGATAGCTGTATACTTCGTTAGTATTCAAAGTCGAGCAATTAAATTTCCATGTTCAGCAGTTTATTAACCCCAAAAATTAAACTGATTCCGCTTCTAAATTATGTTCACATTATTTATCTTAAAAAAAATTAAAAGATGGTTGAATCATGTGGCTGTTTTATTATTTTTATTGTTATCATGATTCTCCTGTGATTATTACGAAAGCCTGCAATATTGCTTCTTTATAGTCATGAATCGACGACGTTTTCGTCATTTCATCAGCTGTTTTATTATTGGGTGCAAAATATAATTTTCGTGCAAACGCCAATATTTTGGAGAAAGCAGGAAATCTTTGTAAATTAAGTTTAAACTAATTTTTGTCTTGCTTGAAGTCACGCGTAAACTCATACCAATTAACTAAATAAACAACTGTGGAAAATTGTGGATGAAGTATCGTTTAGGTTCTTAACTGCACATAACATTCGTTAACCTTAAATTGTATAGCATCTAAATTGTTCTCTTTAGCTCTGTATAATAACCCGTTTCGACAATCAAGTTCATGGGCGTTGTTTACCGCATCAGCAGGTAAGCTGTTTTTATTATTATGCATCAATACAAGGTTTAAGATGCATCACAATTATTTGTAAAGAAAAGGTTTGAATACTTAAAATTAAATAAGTTAAAAGTCTTAAAAACTTCGCATAGTAGATAAATTTAATTTGTACAAGTATAGATATGTTTAAATATAATTGATATAGCAATCTTACTGATCACAACATCAGATATATATAAATAAATGAGATCTTAATTATTAAGATCATGTGATTAGCAAAACACATGATATAAAAAATAGTATAGACTAATTATTATTTAGACAAGAGCGATATAGACAATTTGTCGTTTTTATAACGCTTACACCTTACATTTTGCAAGTTACAAAAGCTAAAGCTCTAAAAGGGAGAAATATTTCCGAACACCGAATAGTATTGCCCGAGATTATTGAAAGAATGAAACAAGATTAGAGAAAATATTCCTTACAAAATGTGAAATTAAAGCGATACATAAAAACTAAAAAACGTTTCCTCTTTTTTAGAGTTTTGAGAAAGAATGTGTACACCAAATTATAAATCAAGAAACATGTGCTTGCCATACCCAAGCATGCGTAGATCAAATTGCCGCTGATATGAATGGACATGCAAGACCCCCTGTACACATAGGTTTTTATTTAATGCTTTTTCGTGAAGTGCAAATATTTCCTTTTATGTATATATCTAATTGTGCATATGGAAAGTGAGTTTCAAATCGCAAACACTCATTACAAGATAAAATATGTAAATATTGCAATAAGTTTGATCATTGTATGTCTTACTGTGTATAATTTGGTTCAGAACTGGAGATAAAAGCTCTTCAGCATTCCTATAATTTATGCGATTTGCTATGAATTTTCATAAAGTCACGATTAATTCTTGATTAAACAAATTATCCTCTAGTATAGTGACTACTTTGACCTAAGCATTTGTAGTGGCTTCTTGTATCTGGGGGAATACTAACTACTAATGGTTTAACCAGTTCAGTACGCACGGTTCAGTGCTGACATGAAACAATGAATGATAAAGTCATCGTTTTTAAATTTCCACCTGGAATAGCGAACATGTAACTAAAATTCGTGTCTGTGGTAACATTATTTAAAGTCTTCTTACAGTTAAGAAAGATCTTGGTACTTCAACTTTTCTAATAGATCTTTCATGAAAGATAATAGTGGGAAAACTGTCGAACATATTAATAATTATTGCAAATTGTAGTAATACTAATAAAAAATTTCTTGAATATAAGGTGTTCAGAAATGTGTTTTTTCAATATATTACTAAATGCACATTCTATATACATCTTTAGCTGCGTCGGGTATCAACAAGTTTGTTTCTTCGAAAGCCATGATGAAATATCAAATATTTTAATATATTTTGTCATTTAGTTTAAAAATTCTTGAAGGCAACAAAAATAAAGAAATGTGTAGATAAATAAGCAAAACACAATTCTTGTTTCGAAATTTGAAATAGTGGAAAAGCATCAAGAAATAACTTAAACCAAAATCTGTTAAAGGAAGTTATGATATTTTTGAAATTTCAGAGCTTGATCTCCAATGTGGGCCACATATTTGTCACCCAGATGAAGTAAGTTCAATTAAACCGTCCTCTATTGTAAAAGATTTTGAAGCATAAAATAACATTTACATCTATATATGTAAATCATTATTATATTGGTTATGCTTGGGTCTGTTATGACTTCTTCAATTTTAACATGGACCTTTAAGTTTATGCGTATTGTTATGACTTACGCTACGATCACGAAAATAACAATATTAATGTTGTCTTCACGGTTACACATGTTCTTGCTCATATGATCTATCGGAATGTCTTTCTGTTCGTTACAACTTTTTTGAAATGTACCAAAAAATAAAGGGTCGTTTTGCTTCACGTCATCCATAATGATAGTTGTTGCAAGATCATATTTTAAAGTTCTAAATGAAGGTAATAACTAAATACCAATAATAATATTATTATGCCTAGTCTAAAGCATACATGTTGAAATTATTGCTGATTAGGCAAGTACAGTACTTAGTAATTTATAGTGATAATAAATGAAATTAAAATATATTTTTTATTTTAGGGTTGTGAACACATAATACGCCACGATGGTATTGTAGATTCTCGCTGCAAGAAATTGCAAGAGCTATATCAGGTACGTTTCACGTGTGTTTTTTTAGTAATTTTGCTTATATTGTGGATCTTATTTAAATGTATATGTCTGACAAGTACAGCGTGCTCACATGTATCACGGCGAATGTTATGCAAAGCAAATGTACCTTGATGCGTTTTAGTTCATAACATTTGGCTCGCACTTTGCACGTACCATATTAGGGGTCATTTATCAAACTTTTGCCAACGATATGTTGTGTGCAAATTTAAAAAAAACTTCTTCTTCCAAGTAATCTGCACATCGCTTCTGGCGTACTATCGCAGAAAGTTATGCCCTACGAGAAACAGCATCAAGTTCAAATTAAAATTCCAAAGGAAATATGTACAATTAAAAACAGGGTTGAGGTCTAGTTCGAAATCTTAGGCAGACTGTTCTTGAAGGCATCAACTGTTGATGCTGTTACAGCTGCCAGTGCTAAGCCATTCCATAGTCTGATGGTAGAAGGTACAAAGGACTGCTGGTGACACAGTCTGGAGTATGGAAGGTGGAATATCTGGTTATGTCCCCTTGTTGATGTTGTTGGTACAGTTCTGGATGTGAAGTATTGGTCTAACGGTATAGCTACTAGGTGGAGTATTATTCTGTAAAGCATGATAACCTTTGCTCTTTTTCTTCTTTCTTCAAGGGTCTGCCATTGTAGGTGGTCTAGCATTGCTGTGACACTACTGGTGATCTTATAGTCTCCCAAAACAAGCCTTGCTGCTCTTCGTTGTACCATTTCTATTTGGTATATTTGGTGTTGCAAGACAGGATCCCATACAACGCAGACATTTATATAAGATGGGTCTTACTAGGGTTGTGTAACACTGTTCCTTGATCTTCTTAGGACAAGAGCTGATTGGTGTTCCAAGATAGACCTTCGTTGATGTTAAGCCCTACGTATTTTGCAGAATGTATGTAACCATGGTGAATCTGTTTTTTCTTCTTGGTGACCCGTAACACTTCACTGGAACAGCTGGCTCTCACATGGCCTGTTCTTTCTAAAACCATGCTGATAGTATATTGCTGTTTTCAAGGTAGGATATGATGTTACTATGCATGATGTGTTCCATAATCTTGCAGCTTATTGACATGAGCGAAACGGGTCTTTGAATAATATACCCGGTATGGAATCAGGACCTGTTGCTTTATGTGGGTTGATGGTACGTAATTGCTTCAGAACACCTGAAGCTGTTACAGTGATGTCTGGAGTTCTTGGATATGAGATTGGTCGTTTGGTTGGTAAGTCTCCTGGAAGTTCGTGTGAGAAGCTTGATGTAAACTGGTCATTCCATATGTTGGCTGCCAAGTACCCCATCTTTAGGCAAAGGTGACTCCTGTGTTTTCTGATCTTTTACTCCAAAACGTTTTGGGGTTGATGTTGATGTCTTATTCAGCATGTTTGAGATGTAGTCTTTTTGGGTGTTGCTGCAGATCTTTTGTGCTTCTTTTTTCAAGGATTTGAATCGATTTTAGTCTTTTCGTTTGTTGGTCTTAGTGGCTTTCTTACAGGCTTTTTGTTTTTTCTTCGATATTCGCTTTATATCTTTGTTGATCCATGGTTGGCTGTATCTGGTTGTGGTGTTCTTTGATGGGATATGCAACTCCATGTGTTCTGTACACTGGTTTCCAAACTCTGTACAAAGTGCGTTGATATCTGTGTCTGTAGTGTAGTTTTTGAAGGTATTTACAAACCGTTCCATTCCTTTCTTAAATGATGTCATATCTGCTCTTTTCTACAAATATATTTTCCTTTTAGCTGTTTTCCTACCGCAGGTCGGGGTTTCTCTCTGGATACTCCGGCTTCCTCCCCCAATAAAAACTGGACGCCATGATATAGCTGAAAAATTGCTGAAAGTGGTGTTAAAACCTTAAACAAACAAACAACCAATCCTTTTAGCTGGTCTTTTGTATTTTGTCTTAGTGGAGGATTCTACATATGGTATTGTATTATGCTCGCTAATACCTGGAAGGGGAATGTATTCTCTGTATGAGCGTTGGTATGTTGGTAAAGAATATCTCAAGGACCTTATCTTCTCTAGTTGGAAAGTTGATAACTTGGCTGAGTCCACATGAAGTCTTTGTTTCTATGAATAACTCTGATATTTCCTTTGGGTAGGCGTTTCTCTCTATTGTTTCAGTTTCCCAGTTGACATCTGGTAGGTTCATGTCCCCAGTTATCCATATAGGTGATGACTTCAACTTGTTGTGTATTTCCATTTTGTCTTGGCATACCTCTTTAATGTGTTCTATGTCTCTGTTTAGTTGTCTATAAACAATCAAGGGTGTCTTTTTGTATGTTTCCATCTGTACTGCTTCCATTTCCCTCTTAAGATTTTGATCTATCTGACTACTAATAAGGGTGTTCTTCACAGCGAGTTAGGATTCCACCACAGCCATCTGTACGGTCTTTTCTGTGTGGTTTTTGTTTATGGCTGGGTTTTGATGAAGATTTGTCTATTGGTTTGCCAATGGTGTCGTAACTGGACATAGATGAGTCACTTGAAAGGGAATCAAAGCGGTTGTTGCTGCATGTGTTGTCGATGACATAGGATTCGAACAGTGAGGTGCTAAAATTTGGTATTCCGCACTGGCAGCATATCCATGATGCATCTGGTCTTGACAATGCTGAATAAATTTGTGTGTTCATGTTCATACAGTTGATGTGGTACCAACCTTCACAGTAATCGCAGGCTTCTGCTTTCTGGTTCCATCTTACTGCTTTACTACATATCTGACAAGGAAATTTGATTGCTCTTGGTCCAGGATTGAGTTCACTATCAGCTGACTGTAGGATGATAAGAATGGAAAGCTAAAGTAAGAGATGCTTGTTGCTGTGTTTCATTGGGGTCTTCCAATGGGGTAAAGAGTAAAACAGTGATGCCTGTCTGGACATGCAAATCAATTAACTACTGTCATCCAGTGAGATGCTTTGTGGCCTTTGTCTGTGCACAGCTTGTTACCCAAATAGGATGATATATATCGCAATGTTCATCGAGAGAGGTGTTTTAGATGTTAGCATACTTGAAACTTTGTTTATTTCCTGTTTAGGAATACCTCGGGTGTTTACATAGGCAATTGTATTTGTTGTTGTTTACAAAGTTCTTGTAGGATATTATTCTTATTTTTAAGCAAATAAATGTGATCTCTGTAGTTTGTTAATATAGTTGAACTTTCTCTTTCAATATTATTCTAGGAATCGAGCTGTATTGTTCATAAATAGATGAAAATTTTGTAGAGATTTGAAAGATGGTGTTTCTCGCTGGGCATGCGTGGTCTTATAATAAGGTTTGTCGGGTGCATGTGACTGTTTATTTAAGCTCATAAAACTAAAGGATAAGGTTTAGGTTTAGCATGTGTACTAGGTTTTGTTTGTGGAAAGTGGTATATTCAAGTTAATCTCATTGAGTTCGCCTGTGCATACGTACCAAATATGTGTTTAATGAGTTTATTTGCCATATATGTGTTTCCTTGTGCGTTTGCTCAGTAATAAGGTGTTCGTTACTTTGTTTAATTTATATATTATTACTGAGTCTATTTAATTTAACCTTTGTTTGGTTCTATGTGTAAACTGTCGGGTGTGTTCATTAATATTGTTATCGGATTGGCCGTGTGCATGTACCATAATGTCTGTTCATTCATATTCATAATAAATTAATTCGCCCCTTACATAAATACCATAATATAAGTTACTTCGTCAAATTGCTATACGGTTGCATGAATTTATGTAAAAAACGTCACGTTATATATATGAACAACCCAATTCAGACCGTAGCTAAGCCATCGGAAGAAAATATAATAGAAGAGCACTAAAATTAATTTAAAGAGGACAAATATAGTTTTGAAATCGATAAAATTAAAGTGTCTATTTTTAAATAGCAACAAAAATTATCAGACAATTTTTGTGCATCAAGTTATACATCATACTAATTGAATTCATCACGTGCGTGTGTAGAAATATGTAAAGTAGTGTGTCAAACTGAATGATGAGACTCTTGGCTGTACAGTTGAACCGTGATATTACTTAATTTCACATGTTATTGAACATTTATTGGTAAAAGCACCATTATGTTTTCTTTTTACATATATATTAGAATTCCATTTTTACATATGTTGTTTTGTTCCAGGATCCAGGTTGTAAAATAATGCCTTATGAACCTCATTCGTGTTACTGTACGACAGCAGCTTGTAACCAAGTGTTATACAACAAAACTAGCCAAACACACCAAATTCAAGGCAAGTCATTTTTGTGATTACTGTAAGTTTATATAATTTAAAAGAATATAAACAAATGACATGCAAATGCTTTTAAATTTATAAAACCACAACAAATGACCAATGTTATATAAACCGTCATAATACTTTAAGTAACATGTATTTCATTATATTTTGTACGTTGGCGTTTAAAACATTTTGTATTGTAACTACTCGATATTCTTTAATTATGCGTGCATTTATCGTTGCTATTCGGATACCCCATATAAAAAACGACTTTTTATGCTTGCCCCATACTAAGTATAATGAGAAGAATTCATTATAAAAACTAATTCCTCGTAAGTTATCAGGTTGCCGTCCCTTTAGCATTCGAAACAAACATTAACATTTTGGGATGATTTAAAAATACAAATATGTTGTGTTGTTTGTCTCATTACTCTGGAAAATATTGCATGTTACTGTTGCTTTTAATTTCTTTTAATTAAAAAAATTCTTTATATTTAATTAGCAAACACAACTTTTGACATAATATTATCACCTTTGTTACAGTCATTCATTTTTACACACGTTAGACAATAAAAAATTGAATCAACTGCCTTTTCAGTGCCCATGAATGGTTTTACACCTGTAATGTGTAAGTGTAATTTTAAGACATGAAAGAAGAATTGCCAGGATTAAAAACGATATTGCAAACATTTCTGAATTTACAATAAGAAAACACATCTGGGGTAAATAAGCCAAACATAATTCATGGTTTGAAATTGATACCAGAGAAATTTAGGGAAAGCACATATTAAACAATTACCAGCAAAAGGCCTTCAACGTTTTATTTCCGACCCATTATTAGACCCAAAAAACAATTGTCTCATATTATCTTATATTATTATAATTTCAGATCTCCATTGTGGACCAACTATCTGCCATTCCGATGAAGTAAGTTGCACTTTTCAGAGTTCTCTATTTCTAAAGATTTTGAAGCATAAAATAGCATTTACATCTATATATGTAAATCACTATTATATCGGTTATGCTTGGATCTGTAATGTTTTCTTTCATTTTGACATTGACGGTATCATTTATGTTGTTATGAATTTAGCAACGGTCACGATAAATATTATTAATGTTGTCATCGCGGTTATACATGTCCTTGCTTATATGATCTTTCGGAATGTATTTCTATTCATTACATTGTGGTCGAAATGTACCCGAACTGTTTAGTGTCGTTTCGTTTCACCTCATCCTTAATAATTGTTGTTTCAGTATCATATTTTAATCGTTATTCTAAATGAAGGTAATGACTAAATACCACTAATAATATTATTCTGCCTATTCAAAGCAAACATGTTGAAATTTTTGCTGATTAGACAAGTGCATTACTTAGTAATTTATAGTGATCATAAATTAAATTAAAATATTTTTTTATTTTAGGGTTGTGAGCACATAATACGCCACAATGGATTTCTAGATTCTCACTGCAAGATATTGCATGAGCTACATCAGGTACGTTTTTCCTGTGGTTTTGTATTCATTTTGCTGATATTGTAGATCATATTTAAAAGTACAGCGTGTTCACTTGTATCACGGTGCATGTACTATGATGCGTTTTAGTTCATAAAACTTTATTTAGTTCGCCCTTTGCACGCACCATATTAAGGGATAATTAATAAAGCTTTGTAGTCTATTTGATTAAACCTTGTGATTTGTTTGGTACTATGCGTAAGTTGTCGTGTGTGTTCATCAACATTGTTATCGTATTAGCAGTGAACATGTACCATAGAGTGTGTTCATTAATATCAATAATAAATTTATTCGCACTGTACACAAGTACCATGATATACATTTCTTCGTCTGATTGCCGTTCGGTTACATGCACGTGTGTAAAATAGACACGTAATACATATGAGCATATCCAATTCAGATTGTAGCTGAGCTATCCGAAGAAAATAATTTAATATGGACATAATAAGTTAATTTTGACATCGATAAAATTAAAAGTTTTTGTAAATAGCAACAAAAATGTCAGACAATTTTTATGCAATTTGAACATATATTTTAGAATTCAATTTTAACAAATGGCGTTTTGTTCCAGGATCCAGGTTGTAAAACAATGCCATATGAACCTCATTCGTGTTACTGTACGACAGCAGCTTGTAACCAAGTGTTATACAACAAAACTAGCCAAACACACCAAATTCAAGGCAAGTCATTTTTGTGATTACCCTCAGTTTATATAGTTAAAAGGAATATAAACAAATGACATGCAAATGCTTTTAAATTTATAAAACCACAACTAATGACCAATGTTATATAAACCGTCGTAATACATTAAGTAAAATGTATTTCATTATATTTTGTACGTTGGCGTTTAAAACATATAGTCTTAAAACTACTCTAAATTCTTCAATTATGCGTGCATTTATTATTGCAATTTGGATACCCCATATAAAAACGACTTTTGATGTTTGCTCTCGACTGCGTTAAGAAAACAATTATAATACGAAGCATTCATTATAAAAACTAATTGCTCGGCAGTTATCAGGTTGCCGTCCCTTAGGCATTCGAAACAAACATGTTGTTGATATATAAACTTGTGTTTGGGGATTTAAAAATAGAAATATGTTGTGTTGTCTCATTAATTGTTACAGTCATTCATGTTTAAACACGTTACACAATAAATAACTGTATACAAGGTTTTTTCAGTGCCCCTGAACGGTTATACACCTGTATTGTGTAAGTGTAACTTTAAAAGATGAAAGAAGAATTGCAATCGTAGGCCGATCGCGCTATTTGCAAAAATAAATACATTGCAAAACGTTCTCAATTTACAGTAATAAAACAAATGTGGGGTACATAAGCCAAACATAATACATGCTTTGAAATTGATATCAGAGAAATTTAATGTAAGCAAACAGCCTTCAATGTTTTATTTACGACGCATAATCAGAAGCATAAAACATTTTTGTCACATCGAGTTGTAATTTTATCTTAATTACAGATCTCCATTGTGGACCAAATATCTGCCATACCGATGAAGTAAGTTGAACTATACAGTTCTCTATTTCTAAAAGACCTTGAAGTATAAATTTAAATGTACATTTTTTGTACACTAAAATTAATACAAAATTATTAGTAGTAACGCCATGTTCTGTAGTGCGTGCGTTAATATATACATTTACTATAGAAATCCCACCAGTTGCAAGACATTTTTGCTTTGGTCACGATAAATATAATTACTATTGCTACTCAGCAACTTGAATTCCAGTTAATTAGTTATTTGTGATTTTATTTCTATTTGTTTGTTATAAAGGGTTCAAAGTGTAACAAAAGGAAAACCATTTAGTGTCCGTTTCTTTGTTTTGCCTCAGCTTTAATGGTTGTTGATGTAGTATGATAATATATAGTTATTTTAAAAGAAGGTAATAACAAAATACCGAACACAAAGGAAACTGTCAAAAAACACAATCCAAGAAACACGAAAAAAACTTGAGAACTAACATCCATAAAAATTGCAACTAGATCATTTATACAGACTTGTTAACAGAACAAATGTGGAACTTATTGGTGACTAGACAAACACATTATTTAGTATAGCGATAGTATATAAAAAAGAAAAAATACTTTTTATTTTAGGAATGTGTACACAATATACATCCCGATGGTATTATAGATTCTCACTGCAAGAAATTGGACGAACTGCATCATGTACGTTGTTGCCTGGTTTTAATAGTTATTTAGCTAACATTGTGGGTTATATTTAACTTTAAGAACAGCATTTATCTCTGTATTACGGTACGTGCTATTTCTATACACTGTCATATTTTGTTCACCCTGTGCATGTATCATATTGCATTTTAGTTCATTAAACTTTATACAAATACATTACTTTTCGTATGACCATATACAAAGTTCTAGTAAACAAATGGTTTGATAAATGAAACTACAAACAGGTGACGAAATAGGATAAAATGTTTAAATAAAGCAGTTGATTACATTTCATTGCAGAAAAACCCTTTTAATCACGTTTTCTGCAACCAAATCTACATACATTAAACCGTCTCTTCATTTCGACGCTTAATTGATGTTCTGTATTATACAGACACTTGAAAAGATTGACATTTTGATCGAAATGATATTTGTGTTCCTTCCCATAGCAAAATATTGATTTGCCATTCTTTGAAATATGAGACTTATCTGCTATCTGCAAGTTCATCTTTTCTACTCCATGGAAGCTGATAAACAAAAAAGAATATTTGCCGTTTGGTGCTAATGTGCCTAATTTTCTTTTTCATCAGAATCATATTTAGGGTTTCCCATAGTTTAACACATTGTGCCACTGTGCACTTAACATTTTACATTTTAATTGGAATGCTGTTGAGAGTTTCCAATAGTAAAAGAAATAGTGAATTTTTTTTCATTGTCTTGTTTTGCTTTGTTCATATAATAAAGTGACTCATCGCCAGCGAGGATTTTACGGCTACACCGCGAAATTTTGTAGACAAATAGGTAGACCAATATGATTCACACAGATAATTGCAGCAGTTTTGTTCATTTTTGCACAACGCCAGTTGGGTTTAAGTGTGATAATAAATGAATAAGAAAAAGAAACAGTATAAGTTGTAAAGTGACAATATAAACCAAACTTTGAATGCGATGTAAAATTAAAGAAAACTTAAACGTTTATTTTTCAAATTCAATGTATAATTTAAAGAGAATAGAAATGAGACTAGTCAAACACATAACACAGAGGAGCAAATATTTCTAGTGCCCTTCCTGATAAAATGTTTGCCCCTTGAATAGCAGAATCGGAAAAAGGTTATAAATAAGGCCACGCTTTACGGAATAAAGCAGCAGATGACATCAAAATTGTTATAGATTATTTTCTGCATGATAATACGGCTGAATATGTCGACGATTCAATTATTACATCGGCCGACACGAAGTAAATGACTAAAACATCGTAAGACTAATTCCAACAATTTACTTTTAAAAACTGCAAAAATGTATTGCGTGTTAACATTACACATTTCTTTTTCGTGATATATCATATCGTAATGTACGGAGGTGATAACTTAGTATAGTTTGCTATTGTATATTTTCTTAAGTTCGAGTTCATATCTGACTTATGTTTAACAGATGCACACGATTAAAAAACTAACATTTAATTGAATTTGCTTATACTTCATAGTTCCAACGATTCCGACGTACGCTTTTTTTTGGCCGAAATAGTAAAACGGTTTAGTCTCGCTATTAACTTTTCTCTTAAGTGAACGCGTTGCGCATTTAGAAATGATGTTTATCTCAGACACGGTACACCTTATTGAGTTAATATTTACTAATTCCATTTCCCTGGTAATTACATGTATGTTATATGATACAGACCTAATTTAGCCTTTTATAATCCATACAAAACATCTTTAAAGTTCTTGTACTATTGTTTGTTTGATATAATATATACCTTTTTAGCCCCACGAAGTGCCGTGGTGTGATTCATATGTAAATCCATTCATCCAACCGCATGAGTGTTACTGTATGGATTCAGCTTGTACTCAACGCCTGCACAGTTTAGTTAGTCACCAAACTCATGGTAAGTTTGTAAATACGACGTATTTCAAACAAAACAAATATAATCTGAACTATATAAAGTTTTTTGTGATTTACATTGGGACCATGAAACATTTAGGAAGAAAACACGCGTTTTACTTTAGGATAAATTTATTTAAAATTGGGGTCCACTATAATGGTCGAAAATTGTATTCAGCCTCACTTTCATTAATATACAACAGGACGATGGATCGGTAGGCAGCAACAAACGTTACATTATTTAAAGTTTAAAATTAAGACCTCTGACATGTTTAAAAAGAAACACATAAAATACGTAATATTGGATTTATAAAGCATGCTATATTTATCTAAAATAATTTGATATTGTATTAGTCGAACATTATATATTTGTATGATTTGATTGTTATAGCATAAAGGAATATCTTTATTGTTCCAGTAACAACCACCACTGGATTTCAATGTGGAGATCATTTTTGTGCTTCAAATCAGGTAATGTCTTACCTACAACTATATATGATTAACATTACAGTAACATTGAGGCTCGCGATCTCGATTGCAGGTTGATCCATCAACAATTCGCATCAAAATGTTATTTTGGTATTTGCTTATGTGCCATAGCTGTACTATGTTTACAAGTTCGAATCCGTCACTATTATTTCATAGAGTATAAGTAAAGTTTGTGCTTGTACTACTGTATTTAATAAATAAAATTTCGTTTGAAAGCCACCGTTAAGAGAAAATAGCGCCAAAAGAACATTGTAACGTTGTTTTCCCGTAGGCATAAAGAAAACCAAAATGCCATTTACAAGTCACCTTAAGAGGCTTTTGCCAAAGTTAGCTGAGATAATATTACCTGTAAAACAAACTGTTTAAAACCACTTTTCAAAACTAGTTATGTATAATATTTAAATGCAGTCCAAGACATCAATCAGATAAAGTCCACACAAATCAAAATTTAATCGCATGAACATAAACTTTATTCAAGAACAGTTACTGTCTCTCATCATGTTGTAGTTGTAATATTTAAAAAAATGGAACACTTGTTGATTATATTTTAATAAATACAAATTAATTCATCTTTTAACATTTTCGAAGAAAGCAAATAACATAGTATTTTGCAATGGCTCTGTATCCGATAAAATTTACAGAGACTTCATTATTGTTTATATTTCGTCACATATCTCCTTTATCGAATATTCGTGTGTCGTTTTCATATATAGAAATGAATATATATTCATTAATTCATAACTATATTTAACTTGAGACTATCTTAAAGATTAAAGTTCTTTGTGGAGATTTATGAAATAACCGTATGAAAGGAACATGTTTGAAAAACTGGATAGCCTTGTTTTTATTTTTTTTAATAACTAGTTTGCGCATGCATTACATCGCAATACCTTTCTGGCACAGTGAGCATATGTTCTTTAATAATAACGATTATAGTTTATTTAATTTTAGTTTTGCGAAATGACGAAAGAACCCAATATCTTACGCCTTCATTTCATCTGTTTACAAAATATTCACCCGGTACGTAGATTGTATATCTCTATGATAAAAACTGTTAATTGTTTCCATTAATATAGTCAATTCGTATGTTTTTAAATGCGTAGCAATATAACGTATATTAGACATCAGGGATAAATTGATCGTGATATTTCTTTGAGATAAAGACAATAAAACCAAAAAAATATTAGCAAAATGAACATTTATGTATTTAAGCGACATAAGTTGATACATCATTATAAAGTAATGCTGTTTTTTTCAGCCTGACAATCATTACTGTCTGCCTTATCCTCTTACTCTACATAATAAATGTTATTGTGATTCAAGGACGTGTGTTGATAAAACTATAATGTTCATCATGCAAGGTATATATCTTAATTATATAGAAGATTTATTTGCATAAATTGTCATATTAAGTAAACCTTTCCAAACCGGTAAATGAAACCTTTCAATATTAATTATTCACTATTTTCATTAGTTTTATTTAAATATTGCAAAATGTGTTTATTATCAGCTTTGCGTTGCATATATGTTTGATTTTGTACAAATGCTTACTTAAAATTAGAAAACATCGACCTTGGTACAAAGATCATGTTCTCTACACCCGCTTTCTTGTCTTTTTTAAAATTTGTTTGTCTTATAAAAACGGGCTGTAAAATACCGCTTTCTTATAAAAATAACATGTATTAAAAAGGAAACAATGTCTACTACCCTTTGTCTATAGAAGAATCTGTTAAAATAATTAAAGATACCAACAATATACTGAAGTCGGACTCTTACTTTATTTTTTGTTGTGTGTCTGTTTGTTTTGTTGTTGTCCTCTTTTTTCTTGTTTAACCATGGTTTTGCCTGCCTTGACTTATTATTTTGAATACTTTTGGGTATATTCGATTCTTTTTTCTCTTCTGGAAAAAAATGAACATTTCAAAACGTTATGTTTTGTCTAAATGAATTCTGGTTTTCTAGGTGGGACTTCTTCAGAAGTTATATGAAAGTCAAAAACAAAAATACCTGGTCTTGATGGGAAATCAATTTCTTAAAAACCATAAGATATATTTCCCATAAGTAGTCCTTTCTTTAGATTGACCTTTCCTCTGACATGTAACCCGATGGGTTCTAAATCACTAATCACTGTTGCTGTGGATCTGTTCACGTTGCTTTTCTATTAGCACGACTACAACTGTGCAAGCATATTCGTTTGTTAGAAATTCCGGACTTCTCAATGTATACTATGTATTTAATTTTTCCAGCTATATTAGCATACTCATTGCATTAAATGAAATGTGTATTGTGTAGTATTTATGAGTGTAATGCACATAATCTAAAATTTTATTATTGTTTTGATCGTAGATATACATTCTGCTGGTATTATTTGTGGTGTTAATGGTGGTAATGATTTGCAACCGTGTCCTTTAAATCAGGTATTCATGTCAATAGGTGCGACATAAAAAAATAAACTGTACATTCACAATGTAACGCCCAATTGTAGAGCAAGCAAACCAACAATAATACAGATAGTAAGCACTAACCGACAGAATTTGACATTGAAGGCGAAAAAGAGTCAAAAATGAAATAGACTACAAGTTTTGAATATTACCAATGGGTAGAGAACTATACCAGACAACACAGAAAGCTAGTAATTTACGGGAAATATTGTTGACAATCGTTATGTTACTGTTGTGTTAACTCTATGATATATATCTGTTTTACACTTATACAATGTAGGTACACCACTTAAGATTCAAATAGCAAAACTATCAGCTATGTCATGGATCACTCGTCAATCGATCGATTAATTTATGTTTAAAAGACTTTTTGATTTTGTTAGATTAGAATAAAATAGACAACTGCTTTCGCCATTCGTTAGTGTAGAGTTTCATGTTGTTAATACTGTGCTATAAAAATTCATTCAACTTTCTGACTATGTAAGCGTGGATAACCTACAGATATGTCAGAGATAGAATTGGACACAAATTTTTTCTTGACGTTTGCCTCATATAGGCCCGTAGAAAGTTGTTATTATAGGTATCCACAACGATAGCAAGACCTTATACGTGAGTAATGGTATTTTTTACAGGTTTGTGAAATTCGACATGAAAGATATGCAATGTTTAATAGATATTGTGTAAATAGTTATCAAGTAAGTCAAACAAATCTTTAACAATTTACTTGGAATGTTCAATTATCATGAAATATATAGTAATATTATTTTTACTTGGATTGATACTAGTCTCTGTATCTTATTCATTTTGTGCTACCAGTAACACCAAACATATAGGATAATCAATTGCGCAGAGTGAATATTGAAAAAAATCAAATTATTATAAATTAGTTGATCTCACACACAATCAGATAATTTTGATCGTAAAACGTTGATTTATTGCAGGCAAAGGAATGTACAGGTGCACCTTTGTATGGTGAAGTGTGTTATTGTTCAACACAACAATGTGTATATGACAGCTTTTTAGGTAAAATGAACGTAGTGTGTGTCTGTGTATATGTGTGGACAAATGATTGTATGGATAGATATAATTTTCAGCCAAGAAACATGCTGTATTAATAATAGCTGTAACATTAGCAGACGACCAAAGAGATTCTAATATCAGCAAAAGTAATAGCCTTCATAATATTTTTATATTGGGACCGACATCAAATAATTCTAACTACTGCTTAAACTTATCGATGTACTCTGTAAACGACTATGTACGACAATGCCAGAAAATGGTTAAAACAAAGGTCGATAAGGTCGATACCTTGTCGGAATGGATTAAGGGTGTTAGACCTTAAAAATTCAAAAGCATAAATTTAGATTTTAAGGTTGGGTTCTTGTTTACAACGCAACAGCAATAAAAAACACTGGATACTACAATCCCTCATGTGCAGCTAAAATCCAGACACAAAGATCTTGTCGTTGATTTGTGTAAAATTTGAAACAGGAGATACAAGAACTTTGGAATTAATTATGTCAATATGTATGTGTCATTAATGATACAACAATGTAATGTTTGAGCACAAATTTTGTAAATGAATCGGCATTCAAATAGTTGCAAATTGATCTCACTGACGACTTGATTTTTGTACTCTTATGAGGCTGGTTCTTCGAAGGTCTATATTAAGGAATATTACAAATTTCTGAACAGGTTATACGATATAACATGATTTGGGTCTGTTTACGCCTTATAAACCGCGAACCAAAGCCAGGTTATAGAGTATATCCAGTTTTTTGGATAAAAAATGAAAACTGCTTGCCGCGTATGGTTCAGCTTATGCTGCTTTTATAGATCAAGAAGGGTACTTTTTGAAATCAACAATTATTTCCTCGAGATATTCTGAGTTTTCCAATATTGCGGATTTTAATTTTTGATGGGGCGATTTTCCATACTAAGATTTGAGCTTAATTAGAATGGAAGTGTACTTTACGAACAATTGATTGTTGTCTATTAGAAATCCTGTGGATGATGTCGTGTTCAGTTAAGGCGGGAAAAGGCCGAATACCATTGAACGTCACGAAAGCAGACGAACAATTGTAATCAACCATAGGTCACTGAAGAAACAAAAATGGCTGTCTTATTTTGTAAAATTCCCGTAACAAAAGTCAGGGATGATTTGTAACAACAAAACAACAGAGGCATATTATAAAACATGGACAGGTTATCGTATCTAAATTTTTTCTACTGGATGATTGTAATAATAATAAAAGATAAGTTTGGAATAATTAAAAAAATGCGAGCAAAAAATTTTTTACAAGGGTGTTTGGCATTTAGTATAGATGCTTATGATTGAGTGATTATGATTTAAAGATCAGTCGTATTCGTGATTTTTTCACCGCTTTGCTAAATCATATACAAATCCAGAAGCATTGTACCTATATTAATATTTTGTACATTTCTTTGAAGGATGTCTCGAATTTTTCAAATTGTTGACTTCATCTGTAGTATTTTATAAATCTTTTTCTTTGGAATCTCGTATATAGTGAAAATAAGCCCAAAAATGAGTACGAACCAAATATAGAAATGTCTTCGCTCTGTTATTACCTTAAGCGTTATTACCATTTTTATATTCCTGATGTAGATAGAACGACGTCAGGACCAACCACCCAAGCTTTTACAACAGCTCAACAATCTTCAGCTCCAACAACACAAATGCCTTCTCAAAGTAGCTCCATTGCGCCAACGACAAACACTCCAACACAAACAACTGGGCAACAATTAACATCAACAGTTGCGGCATCTACTTCAACAATAACGACGCAAGGTATAGTAAAATATTTGATTTATAATAGTTCTAGTGTTGTAATTGCTCACCTGTGGGTAATCCGTTTGCTTTATTTCTCATGACGGATATTTAAAATTTACAAATACACAATCTTGTGAATAAAAAAAAACCTCCAATAAATTTTCTTATGTCTACAAACGCCGTGTATTTGCACATAAAGGTATACTTGCAAATAAGTTAAGTTTAAGCATTCAGAAAAATGTTCTATAAATTGGCAATTTTCTTATTCCATCTCTGACTGTTCTTAGATTACATATATGCAGTCATATATGACTGGTTTTTTAATGATGTTTAAAACCACTTTCAGCTAGGATATATCATGGCGTCGAGTTTTTATTTGGGAAGACCTTCAGTAAGAAAACTGAAGATTGTCAATTAAGATTGGAGTCGAGTACACTGACTACAGTTAGTTTTGAACGTCAGTGTTGATATCTCAAAAGATCAATAGTATACGAACTACTTTAACCACTTGGCTGTCGAGGTCCGCTATCCGTTTTTGAAATGAGTAGAACAGATCTATACGTAGTCGGCAAAAGAAATAATACAGTACAACTGTTTTCAAACACACATTTATAATTTATTCTTTTATTTTTCTATGTATATTCAATTACAATAATAAAAATAACTATTGATCTGTATTATTGTTCTTAGAAATATCTTATGTCTTGAATCGTGGTTGATTTGAAAATAAAATAAATAAAATAAAATAAATAAATAAAATAAAAACGTTATTGTTTACCTACAGTCATATTAAGAGTTCGACAGCTACATTTTGACCGTTCGTATATTTTTGTGCATAGAACACAAGGTATAATGTGAATGTGAATGTCGAAACTGGCATTTTGTGCATTGATTGTATGACTTGATTGGTATATGAAAAGATGGTGGCAGGTATGCATGGAGCCATTCATTGGTTGATTAATTGAATGATTGATTTTGTTAATTGTCTTCATGATTTTTTTGCCTTTTGTTATACAGATCGGCATATTCTGGTTTCTTTAACCTACTGTGAAGAGAACCAGACACTCACATTCATTTTTGATATTAATTTAACAACAGTAATATATGTAAATACAAAGAATCTGGGATAATGCTGTATGTATTTAATGATAATACATTATAAGTGGTGGGACAGATACAGTTTGTTAGTTTAACAGCGTAAAATTAAGAAATTCAACTATTTTTCTATATAAAAACATAAATGATATAAAATGTGTCCTTAGAAAAACAATAATCTAGTGTACTACCATGTAAAACATGAGGTAGAGACATATCTATATTAGTGTTGTATTATGTTTACAGCACGAAAACAACGTCCATAACTACCATTCTGTTTACAGCACGAAAACAACGTCCAAATCTACCATTGCTTATATCAAACAAACGACCTGCATGTTTTAGTCAATTAGTTTCAATTATTAAAAACTATTTAGATGATACTTCAGATTGTACTGCTGTCCAAATGTACATCGTACTGCTTTTATTATTTAAACACGGATGAAGCACAGACGTGGCCGGTTAATATTTCCATTCATTTGTTCTTTATTTGGCTCTATTTTTGCCCTCCTCAGATAATAAATGGGTTAATACAATTACTATTTGCAGGTCCTCTAGCTATATGTCATGTATGTGGCGACATTGACAACCTTATTCCATGTTATAATAAAGAAGTGCAAAACAGCAATCCAAACAGTTCTGTTGTATGTCCAGCTGGACACAGCTTCTGTATGACTGACGTATTTCAAGATATGCATGGTGATATTGACATTTTTAAAAGGTAAATACACATTTGCTGTGTAATATGCCGCAACGGTTTTATCACCTACAGTTGTGTTAACCGTTTAAATGTGATATGTAGTTCATAGGCACGGGAGGTCATTTGCCGTATTTAAGTTTTCTTAGTTCATGCCGAACAATTCTAGTTTTAGTGTCAACTGTTTATCAGATGAGAGATAATGAAATATAAAGCAGAGATTTTGATAGCTTGTTTTCTTTTGCATTTTAGAACTACTGCCATTTATAACACATGAATTATTTTGTTATATTTTGAAATGTTTCTCAACTTTATGACGAAAACTGTATTAGCATCTAAGCTTTGAGTATGGATTTAAGCTGCTTATAAAGGATTTTAGGATCCACTTCGACCACGGTTTTATCACTACTTGGCATAGTATTTTAAGGCTGATCTCTAGTGCTAAGTTATTATGATATAATTTATAGAGAACTTAAATAATTGAATGCATATTTTTGTATCAAATGCCCAATCAGTACTGCTTAAATGAAAAATACAACACATTATATTACTATGTTTCGCATTTACCGATTTCAGATGTGTCACACTCGACGTCTGTGAACGGAAATGGACTAGCGAGTCCGCAGACTTAGATTATTGTGCCAGGTACGGAATAGTACAGAACCCGAGTGCTCATGAATGCCATTTCTGTTGCCAAGGGGATCACTGTAATACTGGAGTACAACCTCCAGTAGCAACTCTTTTTGCCAAGGCATCCGGAAAATAAATTCCAAAATGGATATAATATAAGATTAACAACAGTATACTATGAAAAAAGTGTGTTAATAAATTCTTCTAAATTTAACGATAGTGTTAATATATTTTAATAAATAACCAATGGTCAGCATATTTAAATACATTCATAGATATTTCACGTTTCATGTTGTTTCTGAGCGCCACTGATAAAATCTTATTAACTCAAGTTTTTACGTGACAAAATGCAAGTCTATCATTGTAAATATTATTACAATGACAATTTTGTGCAGCCACACGATTTCGACTTCTGCTGGTAACTGTTAGTCTTCGAGAGTTTCACCAGCACAGTAGTAATATTTTGGTCTTATCTTAGGTAACATGATATTCAATGTCATGTGCTAATGTCTGGATTTTCTTTATAAAGGTTTGATTTTGAGAAAGACCGGGGAAACGGCATAAACAGCGATAATTAAGGGTGACGTCATCAAGAACGCGGCGTTGCCACATATCAGGCAATAACTGCTTTCCACATTTGGAGTACCCACTTCGTATTGGAGTTCTTACGGCTCAGCATTTGTTGTTTGTGTTACCTTGTTCTCGATGGCCATCATTTCTTGTTGTCATGGAGACTTTAGTTTAGCTTTAAAACAATTTGTATTAATACAACTTAATACAACACGAAAAAAATGAGTTTGTATGTGTTTTATACAAACTGTTTTAGGGGGAGGGGATGATTCTTTTTTCAATATGTTCGCTTCGAAAACATATTGTAGCATGAAGGTAATAACAAAATACCGAACAACAAGAAAACTGTCAAAAAAGACAATCCACGAATCAATGTCCAAGAAACAGACAAACAGGAATTAATAACCAAAATAAAGGAACTGCAGTAATGGTCCTGACTTGGTACAGGTATTTCAAAGGCAATAGTGGGTTTTACATCATCCTAAACCTCCCGCTTTCATGACTGTGGTGTGCGACTAGGTGTTTTTATGAAAATGGATGGGTATCGTATAACACTAGTCAGAAATAGTGTATTCAATAATCATCGCAGCACAATCACTGTGTACTGGTCTGTACTGAATTCAAAAATTGGAAAACTATCTGCAATCATATTTCTAAAGAAAAATAGGAAAACTTATTAAACTCGCGGAGAAGTCGTTTTTTCTTGTAACCTTAGTTATAAGTTGATCCTGGAAAAGTTTGTGATGTTTGTAAATATCGGTTTACGCGCTGAAGAAGCTGGAATATTGCTGCATAAATAAGGAAAATTTATAATTTTGAAATAAAAGTAATCTCGTTTGTCGTAAATTCTTGTTCTAAGATGACCGTTGGTGTCATATTCGAGTTGTAAGTTAAAAAATTATATAGATGAAGCTGTTTCTATGATTTCGTTTATCTCTATTTCTGAAGGATATAGTAACGAAAGCCACTTATTAAATTACAGGTTAGTAACAGAAATATATCTACATATGCAATTAAAGGGCCAAGTTTCTGCTATCTTTTTGTCTTTAATAAGACGTCGAAGAAATTCAGTTGCAAAAGAATACAGGAACAAATCGACAAGGAATGGGTACAGTTTGTACCGATTGAAACTCCGATTGCCAGCTGAAATCCTCAAAAAGTATAAAAATTGTTGTCGATCAGAAAATCTAGTATACTATAAACATGTTGTTTGCTGTAGCATAATTTACGTTGTAGTTCTGCAGTAGAAAGAAACGTTTTGTTGCAACCCAAAACAACATATGCATGCGAAAGCGAAAACTTTATGTATGCTTTCTTTAAGACGGGATTTTAATTTCTCGTTCGGCAAGGTGGTATAAAGAGTTTAAAATCAAAGGCACTTAAGCTAAAGGACGAAATTTTAGATACCGATCTTGATTTTACGTTGTTCAAAAGTTCTTTGAATTTTTTATTAATCCACATATGATTAATATTCGCGATTCTAATATGACGTCCTTCAAACGCTGTGCAAACAAACCTCTTTTTAAATATTCAACAAAATATGGCTCTTCCAGCCATTTCAAAAATCACACCCCGTGTACTGATGTCTTTGACTGCCTTTTTTATTATTCCATATTGTACCATTGTAATACGAAAATCCAATAGAAAACATGTTTTCACGATAACAAATCCATATTCTTCCATATTCTATTCGATGTCTTTATTGTTTACATGTTACAAGTCTTCCTCTACTTTTGCTACGTTGTGTTTTTAAGGGACGTTGCGTTGTTTACAATGAAGTTCAATGCAAACCGCGAGACTTTTCCCGCCTTTACCGCAAACGATTTTACCTTATTAAAATGAAAACGCAACCTAATTTCAAAATGTTGATTAAAAATCCATAACATTAAGGCAGCCATGAACTGTTTATGAAATAAACAGTTTCATAGTATGTTTGTTTCCTTTTACTGCAGACAATGTTCTAGTCAACTGTTTTGACAACTCTTTGTTATAGCACGTAGATGAACCGGCAATACACCTTCTACGTTAGGATTTTTATGCAACTTTGGAATCCAATACAAGAATGGTTACTCTTTGAATCAATATATTTAAAGAACATGAAGAAGTCATACAAAATTATGGTTAGCCAGGAATTTATCTAAAATTAAGTATGTATTTCGTCAAAATCCTTGTATCATCTATGTATGTGATACAGGATGTACTTTTGACGGAATTACTTTTTGACGTCACAGTGTATGATATAACCAAGATTCGGTGAATGACTTTCATTCTATGAATGAGATATGACGTCATAATGCGTGTGACGTTAGGGGCTATATTGTATCTTTGTTGAATGTTAAATATTTTAAATCTTAAACATTCAGCTTTATTCGACCCTTTTTATACTTCTTAATTTTATTCTTGATGCCTTGCTCTATAATTATAAGTATTTATAGTAATGTGACTTTCATACAAATACAATGTTGTTAAAAGCCTTGCCTGGTTAATGATCTCTCAATTTTGGACCGAGAAATAATGTTTCTGAAATTCTCGTGGTCAATAATGTTCAAAACACCTTTAATGACAAGACCAGAGAGATTGTAATTGAAAAAAGAATGAGAACAATGGCATTGCTGTAAGTTGTTTGATGTATTTTCAACGTAAATGTCGTGTAATGCTTATTATTGATTGATTTCTGTGTTGGTATATTTATAAGACACGATGATTAATTGATTGATTTCTGTGTTGGTATATTTATAAGACACGATGATTGATTGATTGATTTCTGTGTTGGTATATTTATAAGACACGATGATTGATTGATTGATTGATTGATTGATTGATTGATTGATTGATTGATTGATTGATTGATTGATTGATTGATTGATTGATTGATTGATTGATTGATTGATTGATTGATTGATTGATTGATTGATTGATTGATTGATTTCTGTTTTGGTATATTTATAAGACACGATGATTGATTGATTGATTTCTGTGTTGGGATATTTATAAGACACGATGATTGATTGATGGATTTCGGTGTTGGTATATTTATAAGACACGATGATTGATTGATTGATTTCGGTGTTGGTATATTTATAAGACACGATGATTGATTTATTTCTGTGTGATTGAATATTGCTGATGTTAATTTTATTTATGCCTTTATTCTTGAATTTCATGTGAAGGAATTTTCTTTTCTCAAGAACAGGCTATGTACGAGCATGTTTTAAAAGATGGAAAGAAGCTATTTCGCAGATGCTGTCAATCTATATTTAGATGTAAATGGATCTATTCGTCCAACCTCAAGCGCATAATTCCTAACAAGTTTTACATATTTGGAAAGCGTAGAGAAAAGAGTAGTACCATGGCTTCTTTTGTATCTATATTTGGTGTTAAATAGACTCATTATATTCACTCCATTGCATGCTGGCATGAATAAATTTCCAACACAGTTCATATTATCATTGCAGCCGTATGGTATTGCAGTACTAAGTTCCCTGATCTAAATATCTTCTCTCGGTTTGCGAAACGATTTTCTGAGTACTGGAATATTAGCATAATAGTAATTTTTTTCTATGAAGATGCCTTCGATGGACAAACACTGATCATGATCTGAATGATTAATATGATTGTACATCATCATGTACTAAGTATCGTTAGCGTCATATCGATTTTTGTTCATTATGTGCCACAAAGTGAATAGTGTTTCACCTATATACAAAAGTCCACAAAACAAACACTCAATCCCATACAGTAGGACAGCAAAGGCCCCGATTTTACGGATAAAGGTTAATTTAACGCCGTAAAAGTTACCCGTATGTAAAACAGAAATTTCTTAACAGCGCCAGCTATAAAAGTTGTTTAGGTCAGGAGAAATTGGCGAGGTTAAGTTTTTCTTAAATTAAATCGTTAAATTAAATGTAACAATTTATATGTAATACAGGAATCGATCAAAGGTATATTTTGATGCATGACTGTATGTATGCGACACAGATATAATCAACTGATTGCGCAAGATCGATGATAGAAAACGTCATTTTTTTATGTAAACATGGCGCGGACCATTTGTTATTATTTGAAATTATTCAAAAGTAAAAGCTGACACAATTTTATTCCCGGCCCTTTTTATGTATTTTTACAACTGTTAATTCTTATTCAACCAATAGTTTTTTTTCGTTATACCAGTCGAAATGTGTCACCATCTATCGTAAAAAGCCACGAGATTGTTTACCAACATGACCAAAAACACGTGCGAGTTTTCAAATGTTGTTTAATCCACGAAACAGTCGTTTTGAAGAAGAAATGTTTGTTTAAATTTTACATTAAACATGAGTCGTTAAAAGTCTAGTATATAACGAATTCCCAAGAATTATTTTGTGCAAAGACACGGTGCAATTTGACAGAAATTAAGGAAAGCTCCATGTGCCTTCGTGTTTGTAGTGAATTTGTACACACAGCGTACGTAAGTCGTATAATAGTTTCAAATGTTCTGTCTGTTGAGAATTTAATGTTGATACATGTTTTTGGCATTTAATAACGCATATTACACTTAGAGTGACATAGCCCCCTACCCCCTTTTCACACACACACAACCACCCACACTTTTAAGAGGGTGAACCTTTAAGGAATGACAAATTCATATATTTATAATGTCATAATGTTCATACTGAACTCCAACAATGACACAGTTTAATAATGCATATAATTCTATAACTAACCATTTCAAATACTGTGGCCTCCACAACTTCAAGTTGAATTAAAATTTTTTCAGCTGGCCCATATATACATGTAGGTTACTTTTTACAACCGATGAAGTTAAATAACATACTGCTTGCACCAAAAAAACTAGTTAATATTTCTGACATTTATTGCTGTAATGTTAATTTTGTATCATTATTTTGCAACTTACTGCTGTTTAAAACAAGTAGGGTCTTTATTATTTATAACTGAAACTGTTTTTCATGTATATATTCATTTTGACTACCATATAAAGTCAAAGGTAGCATCATGCAGTTTTAAACAAAGAATTTATTTAATTTTAGAATTTGATGTCTTTGCTTATATTTATTTATATGGAGAAATTTATATACATGTCAAGTATTTTATAAATAGGCTTTGCTTTTTTATTTCTGAAAAAAAGTGAGCTTGGGAGATTAAATCTTGAGCAGTAATTTAATTTTTTGGACTGCATTGTGATAGTATAAATCCCTTTTTTACAAACATTATCGAGTTAGCTATTAGGTGCAAACTTTATCTAATGATGGTTTCTGCACTTGTTATAGATTTGCTTCTATGATATTCATTGAATGTGAAGCTGATATTGCATGGCATAATTAACTTTTCTTGATAAACCAATTAGTAAACTTAAGCATCCCTTCCAAAAAATTTTAGACTTTAAATAAACACTTAAATCAAACTGGTATTTTTTTAATATTATTTTATAGTTTACAAAAATGTTATATTAAAATTAATATGGAAACTTATCTCCAGCAAGAAGTAAGATTTAAACAACTGGCAGCTATTAACACAATTTTAAAGTCTGTGATCATCCCTTAACAAAAGAAAAAGGGAAATAAAATGTTAATTAAGTTCTGTGTATTAAAGGAACATTTTTTTAAAGAAATTTATAAAAATAATAGTGTCAATAGATCTATTTTATAGACAGAGATATATTATTAAATCCTAAAAATGAGTTGTTGGCCCTAGCATTTGAGTTTATAAAGCAATCTAAAATTCATCACAGGCATTTGGGGGCAGTATAATTTGTTTCTATGGAATAAAATGCCAGTTAATGAGTTTTATAACATGTATTCACTCATTCGATAAGTTAATGTCAGTCTGACCTGTCTCATTGCAATATATTGCCTTAAGAAAAATGATGAAATTTCTCATTGTAGTATAGACTAATTACGAGAAATTCATGAAAAAATGTATAAACCGGCAGCTAGTAATGCAATTTCGTACTAGTAACTATCCTCTGTTAATTAAATTGTGTAATGTCTTAAAAGATGAATATAACTTCTTCCTTAATTGTTCATGTAATTATTATTAAAGTTATTTTTTTTATCAAATTAAGATGGTCAGTAACTTCGATTACTAACATTTGTATTATTTTGTATTTCTGTTATTTCCATTTTTTAATATAATTTTGTATTTTACTTGACCCATGGTTGTTATTATGCCAGAATAAATTAATATAAATTTAATGTTTTGCAAATAATATGTTTAAATCTTTTATAGTAGCAGTTTTTTGTAGTTATGGATTTTTTTTCACTATTTATACTGACTGAAATAAGTGTCATGTAATTGAATCAACAATAAACAGAAAGAAACACTGTCTACTTTCTGCTTATGGGTCACAAATGTTGCATTGTGAGTACTAAGTCAATCTTAGTGGACTTTGAAACTCTTGCAAGGAAAATTTAAAATTGAGAATTTTAAGGGTAGCATATCGACTGATGTATTAAGCTAGGACAAGGAGTACAACTTTCCTGCACACATCCTACAAGCTGCTGTCAGTGTAAAAAGTGTAGGGTCTTTAATGCTATAGCAAAAAAATTTTTGTCCTTTACTTTGACATTGTTTTCCAAATGCAGACAAGAATATTTGTCTACATGGTTTAATATTCCTGAATTGAAGGTTTAAAAATGTGTTCGGGTCTTGAATATATACATGTATATATTGAACAATCATGTTGATTTGGGAGTTCTATAATATATTTTAATGATTGTTATGATTATACCACACTTTTTTTCTCTAATGCAAACACAGCTCAAAAAATTTACCATTACATTGCAAATGTATTTCAGCCTCGGAGTCCCCCTTTTTTGTAGAAAAAGCTGACACAAATTTGTTCAAAGAGGCTTTGAGACCCACAAATTACACAAAGACACAATACTATCATATATTATATATTTAATAAGTACTGATATGTTATCTATTCTACTTTGGTAGAAAAATGCTAAATATTTTTCTAAGCGTTCGTCGAGTTGCTTCCAACACCCGCCTTTTCGGCATTTTGTCACCGAAAAAGCTGACACAAATTTGTTCCCAGTGGTTTTGAAAGCTGAAAATTGGACCGAAGACGTAATATTATAATTGATTTAATAATTTATAGGTCGCGATTTGTCACCATTACTATTTATATTTTTAATTTTGAGTTTTCTGTCCGCCGAGTGCCGAGTTCAGATCAAAACATGCCACTTCAAACGGCATTTTAACCTGGTAAATTTAAACTATACAGTACCAAATTTCTATAAATGATAGGTAATAGTCTTATGACTTTGCTGTATTTTATTTCTTTGATGAATGTTACGGCAGTGCTACGTACGATAACGAAAATTGAGACACTATCACGCTTACAAAAAACCGACAAAAAGTTTACCTTTAGTCACGTGACTTAAGTCGTTAAAAATCAGCCATTAGTGGAAGAGTGATATTTTATATTAATTTTTAATTAGTATATTAATAGTATTATTGTATTAAAAATGATTTCTTAGAAGTTAATAAAATATTTATAGTTCTATATTTATGGTTATTTGATATATTAAGAAAGTAGAGAAACTTACTTAATAATTATTTTAACAAATAAATATATATAAAACAGATTTAGTTTATTTTATATGTTAATTACTGTTGATTAAAACCGGTCTTATTGGTCAGTAGAGGTCATTGTGTCTTGATTGGTCTGTTAAATCACATGCTTAGTTTTGGCGGGAAATTCTATTGTTTCTTAAGTCAATTCTGGAAAATCTATCTATCTGAGAAGACATGTTTTTGAATGAGTAGAATTTGATGTTGTCTCCATTATTGCATTCTGGTGATTTCCATTTCTGTTTAAAAGGTATTTATTCCTACTAATAATATCTTTCTAATAATTTCAATTGTCTTTAATTAAACATTTTCATTTCACGTAAATGACTAATTGACTAAATGACAAGACATTTAAAATTGATAACAAGATTAAATGTTTTAAAAACATAACTTGCAGAATGAAAAATAATAATCAGATCTTTTTAAATAAATAAAACCATTAAAATGATCTTGTGAGTAAAATATCAAAATAAATATAAGTTTTATTATTCTGTGTGTTGTATATATGTAAATCTGTTAACTTTTGCTGGCAGCAAGAGTTATGAATCTTATTTTTTATTCAGGTTGTACCATGATATAGCATGACGATACATATATATTAATTGTTATCCTGGATTCTTGCAGCTCATGTGAGGTAAGGATTGTGTTGTATTTTTATTTGTGCTTATTAATGCTTTGTTTAACTGCTGATAGCTTTATTTTGGCTTAGCAGCTTTTGCATTTGTATTTTTGTGCTTATTTAATTGTTGTTAATATTTTTGATACTTCGCTCATGTGAAGCTATTACTTTGCATAATATCAAGACATATTTGGCTAGTATAATCTGTGAGCTACAGATCACATAATTAGCATACAACAACATGTTCTATTTCAACAATGGAATAAGGATATTAGTTTAATCATTAGAATATTGAAAACCTTGATTTTAATATAGATTGTCTATAAGTTCAATAGTGTACTTTTCGTTCTTGAACTATTATTAGAATACTTTTATTGTATTTTTCAGGATCTGTTTAGGATCTAATTTTGTATTGTTACGTTTGATATTTTCCACTCATAATAAATGGACTCACGGAATTGTTGTGATTTATTTCACCTGGTTACAATTACAGGGCGTTTGCTTTCCTACTGCATAGATGACTTTTTTTAGTTGAGCAGTCGATCGCGAGAGAGTCAAATGATTAAGTAAAATACGATTTACAAATGACATCACTTTATTATACAAACCATACGTGTTATGTACAGTGGAAGCGATGTCCATGACATTTTAGTTGAGGCAAATAGTATCTACCACAAGTGGAAAGGTGAGACAAGAACATCTCAAAACCAAAGGCAATGTTTCCTCTACATCCCAAGAATATTAGTGCAATACGTTAATATCCAAAGCTGAACCAAATGCTGCAAGTGTTATCTTCATACATACGGATATGAACGTGTATAACGAATTTATCCCCGGTTTTAGTCTGAATTGCTAAATTTTAAGTATTTTGACACCGCAATGGCTGACGTTCCGGTAACGTTTTCTTTATTACGAAGAAACGTACTTTATTACTGAAATTTGAGGAAAACTACGACTTTTTACAAAGTGTAGTGTTATTCTTTTGTATCTGTTGTTCGGTCGATTTCTTTGCTATTTTTCTTAATCTGCTATTTAACAATTTAGAACCATAAAACCTAGTGGCCTACCATAACTGATTTGAACAATTCATAGCATATATAACTACTGTATACAAATTTGGAAGGAGCCGCCCAAGGCTTACTTGTACATATATGTACTACATTTAACTTTCTGATAAATTTATCAGCCAGCCTTCAAAGGCTTATGGAGCACTTCGTCATTGTACCATAAATATTGTCCGTTTTGTAGTTTCAATTAAATCAAGATTACAAGACTTTCTTTAACTTCAAATCAAAAAGAAAATTTTCTTAAACTTTAAATCATAACGAAAACTTTCCAAACTTTAAATTAACCGATCTCTAACAAAAGAAATGTTTACAATATATGAGAAAATAAGTTTACAGTCTGTTTTAAGTAGAATGGCTAAAATTTCAGACTCAATTAAAGTCGTTTCTTAATTGAAAGTCAACAAACGTTCTGTTCCTATCGTCTTGGTATGATGGACATTGTATTAGAAAATGGTTTTCATCCTCTATCGACTCTCTGTCTTTACACACTTTGCAGAACCTTCGGTTAGCCGGAGTCCCACGACATCTGCCTCGCTAAATTTCAAGTGGATAAGTCCGCATCGCATTCTCGCTATCGCCGATCTCTGTTGACGGGTAATGTTGGCTTTGACGTAATCCTGAGCTTTATAGTTCGAATTTAGTAGTTTAAAAGTTCGTAGTTTCGGCATACTTCTTACTTCGACTTTCCATTGTTTAATATGTTTTTCCATCATCATTGTTTCTGCAAATTTCACCACAAATTTCGCACTTAGTCCATTGGTCGTGTTTGAATCGAAGAGGTCCTTCAGTCCACAAGAATACATTTATAAAAAGAGAATAACTCAGACATAGAGCTCAATAAACCAAAGACTTCTATTTAAGAATTGGCATCC
Organism: Limnoperna fortunei; assembly: GCA_944474755.1. Classification (NCBI taxonomy): domain Eukaryota; kingdom Metazoa; phylum Mollusca; class Bivalvia; order Mytilida; family Modiolidae; genus Limnoperna; species Limnoperna fortunei. The sequence goes on along the minus strand of OX104114.1, from coordinate 7,210,902 downwards.
ATTTTTTGTTGAAGCCATTAAAACTCACGTGTTTTGAGAATCTGTTCATATATGTATTCATCCATATACATGTAAAGCTAATTTGCATATTTCAAAATACACAGAACACTATTACATAAATTCTCTTTAGGAGACCAGATTTTCTGCAATTTCATTATATCAGACAAATATTTAACTTGCAAAGCATTATATTTGTATGATAATAATTCACCTGCAAGACTGAAGTAATGTTATCAATGCATCTGCTTACCTAGAATTAGGTAATGCAGGTTAAAATGTACAATGTTAACAAACGTGAGACAAAAAGTAATCACAAAGTTTTATTATTGAACTTGTATAGTCGATGATTGTAACAAAGCATTCAAGTGTGTTTGACAATTAACAACGTTTGAAATGTTATATGACAATAATAATGTGCAGAGACCCAACACGTAATCAACTTTTTTTGTCATTTTGAAGTATAAAGAAACACTGAACTTATTTACTATTAAAAATTTTCTGGATAAACATAATACCAGTGTACCTATTTTACATATGAGGGTATCTAATAAGATTTATAGTATGTTTTATTGATTAAAATATTTTCTACATATATAACAAAGTACTTGTTTACACGATTTACTTAAAAAGAAATCTATGTATCTTTCAAACAGTTATAGTTATCTTATATATATATAAATATAAAGTTTATAAGATATCTTAATAATCTCAAAATTAACAAAAATATAAACAATATATCTTACAGGCATCTTATTAATTTTGTATGTTTTTAAGTTTACAAATTTGATTTTAATGGAAATAAATTTAAAGCTTGCAATAAATATAGGTAACAAAACAACAAATATAGGTAACAAAACAACCAAGAAAACTGTTACAAAACAAATTGAAAAAAACAGATGAAGAAATATTCAAGTGTTAGATTCACAATTAAACATGTGTGCCAGACTGTTTCGTTGCAATCATATTACATTGCAATGTCAAGTTCATATTACCTTCAGAATAGTCTACAAAAAAGAGACTAACTCAACGTATTCAGGACACTAAATCCAAGCTAGGCGACCCAGTTTAGGATCCTACATCTTCTTCAATTTCCTCATCTGAGTCAGTAGTAAATTGTGGAAAGACAAATTTAGATCTTAAATTAAGAGGTTCATAATACTGAGGTAATGATTGACCAGAAACATTACCTAATAATAATTCATCTTCATACCACTGTGCATGACATGATATATGATCCTTAAAATTAGCTCTAGGGGCCTTTTGTATATCTGAGGAAATTCCAGAACAAAGATATTTATAGTTAATTACAAACCAAGAAGATAAAACTGCCCTCATACTTAACTCTCCTTGAGAAAACAATTGAAAAGCAGGACTTTTTAATAAAACATCATTCTGGGAATCAAAAAAATGAAATATAATTTCTTTCTTTGAGACACCAATAGAAGGAACCAAAAAATGTTCATACTCTGGATGTCTCTTCTTTAGCAAATAAGAAAATACAATGGTTTGAGCCAATATTTCACTAATTATTTCATTTTTCTGAATATTGTCATGAACTTTATCCTCTATAGACGATCTTCGTGAACGTGTTATTGGTTCATCCTCATCAGTACCAACTTTTACAAACAGATCACCGCCACTCAGCAAAACATCTAAATTACCATGCCAGCATTTAGGATTTCCTGAAAAATGTAATCTAAATTGTATTACTTAGTTCTGCATTAATAATGGAATAAAAAGAAACAACATAATGAGACTATCATTATAATGAATAAATAAACATAATATTGCATGTTTTTAATTGGTCGAAAAACTCTTTTCGGGGCATGTTAAATTACAGCAGTACTACCATTGCATCAATAAATTTTTGTTTGTTTGCTGCACAAGTATTCAAGCAGAATCCAATACTAATTTGCTGCTTGATCTGATTTATGTATGCATTTGTAACACAAAAATCTTGTCCACAACAATTGATGTGTGTGATGTTAATGGATTTGCCACAGACAAGAACATTGGTATTATTCATGTCATAAAACAGTAACTGACTTTGATATGTGGCTGCAATCAGTTTTTTTTTCAACCGTTAAAAACGTGCATTCACCTTGAACATTACATTTTCTATGGTTGATAAATCCAATATCAAAGTAAGCATTTTGACAATATGAAACTGCATGCAATATCCGGCTAAAAATACCTCCAGAACCCAAAATTATAATTTTTAATTTTTATTTTTCTCAAGATGAAAACAATATTTTGTAAATAAACAGTTGTATTAATTGTTTTCTCTACATGTTCTTTAAAAACATCTACCTAACGTTACATTCCAAATTGTTAAACATTATAAAATTTAATTCAGTGGTATTTCAAGACAACGTTTCCATTATAGACCAATTAAAGGCTATGATGGCCACCTTGAATAGTTCATTATACACAATTCTGGGGTGTATTAGTAACCAAAAAATCTGGTTTGAGCAGTTTAGTTTTAGAATTCTTTATCATTTCACCTAATCATAAGTTATGATTGCCATCTGGGTTATCCCACAATTCAGAAATGACCACATATTTTAGTCATGTTTGGTTCAAGTTATATTAGTGGTTTAGTGTCATGTTTGGTTCAAGTTATATTAGTGGTTTAGTGTCATGTTTGGTTCAAGTTATTTAAGTGGTTTAGTGTCATGTTTGGTTCAAGTTATATAAGTGGTTTAGTGACTTAACCTGAGGCTCTGGAAGCCATTTCCAATTACCTGCAAGAAGAGAACCCAAGAACCATCTATTCAAGATTGGTTTAACGTTTTGACCAAGTGGTTACCCATGAGACGTAACAAGGATGAATATTTATAGTCTACAGTTGGAGGAGCAATGAGATTACATTATGCAACTATAGCGGACCACATGAAACCTTTCCTGAGTATAAGCTGGTGTTGGTCAGGGTATTTAAACTTTTGAAAGATGAACTGTCCCATTGTTTGAATACAATACCTATTGTTCTCTAAGCAGTTTATTCAGTGGGTACTTTAAATCTGACAAGAGGAGTCAATCATTGATTGATTAATTTTCATATGAAAAAATCTAAACACCCCTATGAAAATATATATGCCTATACTTAATTGTATTATTACTAATGGTGTCCAAATAATTATTGTAACAATTTGATCGATGTCAATGAATTCTGAAGAAAACCATATTTTATTTGAACAGTACATGCAGTATATGCATTCTTTTTTCACTATTAAATACATCTTGCTGCCAGTCTAATTCCCCATAATTCTTTATTTTAAAAAAATAAATAAATGGGGTTTTCATTAAAAACAAGCATTTACAAATGAATGTGGGTTTCCAGACAGTAATACAGAAAGCATAACCACAGACAATAATGGGTAGCTAGTGCACAAGTTATAATTTAGTTGCATGCCGAAGAAACCAAACTAATGTGTAGATGTTAAAAGAGTGGACTAAGCAAATTGTAACAATTAGAAAAGCAACACTATTTAATCCATCTTATTTCTAATTTTTTTTCAGTCAGAATGTTCTTTTCACTGGTTTATTCCCATTTCCCTAATGCGTTTTTTATCTGGTGACTTGTTATCATGAATACATGTGAATACTGCTTTCATATAATGAAACAGATATTGAGATCAAACAGCGATTTCACTTTTGATTTCAAAAGAACTGAAATTTGTTATGCTGTGTTAGATGGAATAACTCATGAAATATCAGAGAACATTTTTAAACGTGGATATTTTCATTAAAATTATCTCCCTTGTAGAGTGTCAATTTTCAGTTATTGTATTAAAATGGTGTATTTATTTTATTTTAAGGTACTACTAATTTTACAATTTAGGATTTAATGTCTGAAAAAAAAAGGATAAAAAAAGTTATTGTCATTTTGAGAATTTTCACAAATTTACAGGGACAGTTCCTCACATAATGACACATAAAATTAATAACATCAAACACAGAATTAAAAAAAAGAAACATAACATGTAACCCTACTATTGGGTAAGGAATAAACACTATGAAGGACAAACAAAACTGTATTTGTTAGACATATATTCTGGAGTGAAACCAGGTGCTCCAAAATTGTGAGCATTACAAGCATTACCAACAACCCTCATGTTTTATTTTTGTATGTATACTGAGTGGTAAGTCTATTTTGGTACTAGGAAAGACAATATTATTGAAATATGATACATATAGATATAAACTGTGTAATACTAACTAATCAACAAGCCCATGATTTCATAAGTACATGTAGTAGTTGGTCAAACCAAATGTTAAATACAAATTTCAATAACATAATTGGTTTGAATAAAAAATATGTCTGTTTAAAATACAAGAAGAAATAGAAATAAATTGGAATTGGACGACAGAAATTTTTCGATGAGTGATTGACTTTTCCTTGTCAGATTTAAAGCTCCCATTGAATAAACTGCTTAGAGAACAATAGGTATTGTATTCAAACAATGGGACAGTTTATCTTCCAAAAGTTTAAATACCCTGACCAACACCCGCTTATACTCAGGAAAGGTTTCATGTGGTCCGCTATAACTGATCTGAGTCATTGCGACAGGGGAGAATGAAAAATATTTCAGCACCAAGTTGCAGATATAAGCTGGCTATTTCATTAAACCACACAGAATGACAGAATGGTCAATACACAATATCATTGTTACACTCCTACCAATTCACAAAACACCAATATCCACTTTTATGGTACTAGTAGTTAGTCATCTACTATGAATCACAGAAGTTGCAAGTCTCACTGTGGGTAGGGCCTACTCCAATCAAAATAGACAAGGATTGCCAGTTTCCTATCAAAGGAAGGGAGTTTTCTACAGGTACTCAAGGTTCCTTTCCCAATAAAAGCTAGATACTATAATACAGCTTAAAAATGTAATCAAGTGGCATTAAACACCATTGAAAGTAACAAACTTCCCATTGTCCACTAAAAAAAAATAGGGAACAAAATGCTTATTCCACCACCTGAAATGAATTATTAATGAAAATCATAGGATAAGCAAATGAAACAGCCAAACCAACTGTAGTATATGGCAAAATCTATCAGAGCTGTTCAAATGATTTCCTAAAGACTGAGACTAAGTTAGAACAATAAACAGTTGCAATCCAGACATAAAAGGTATAGGAAACACAGTTATGAGTTAGTTTTTTTATATTTGTAATGATGGCAATTTAACCTATCATCTTAAAACATGTGTCTATTTACATGTCAGGGGCCAGACATAGCTATGCAGAGGCATAGAGGGACCTGCTTCCACATCATTTTCACAAAAAAAACCAAAAAAGACGAGATAAACAACAAGATTTATAATCAAGGCAATACTTATTACTAAAAAAATGTTCACTATCCACAATGGCCTAATGGTCTTTCTTAAATCGATTATACACCTTTTCCGTCTGCCCCCCCACCCACCCCCCCCCCTTACCAGGATTTGCTCAGGACCTATCTGGGATTAAGGCAGCCCCTGGACCACTCTCCCTAATTGTGAGCATACACTTCATTTCCACTATAGCTATGTCCCATGCATGTATTCATTTTATTACCTATACTTGTATCTCCAAATTCCCCCCTGAAGACTTCATTACATCCACAGCAACATCTCTTGTTATGGCAGTCTTTGTTGAGGGTATAAATGGGAGATGCTGCAAGTTTTGAGAAAAAATGTTGTGACAACCCAACAGCCATGTCAGCTTTCTTTATATCTTTACAAGTGCTAATTATTCTCTTGAGATGCTCTTTAGAATCTGAAAAAAAAAAATATAAATAGAGTTCCTAATAATAAGAAAGTGGCATACCACAATACATTACCTATGTCTTTCATCAATATCCTAGATATCTATTGGTTCAAACCGTAACAGATGATGTAAAAATTATGTTTTGAATTTCTCAATAAAACTGGGCCCAGCGCCATAAAACCTACCTGAGTAAAAAAATTTTGCTCAGCATGAAAATTTACTCAACTACTATGACAACAAGGGAAAAGGATAGATTTGATTGGACGAAATTGAGAATAAAAAAGTTCTCAGCAAAGAAAATGTTTCTGGCGCTTGGCCCAGGTACATGTAGTCCTGAAGAGCATGTGCTTCATTAGCTACATTTTTCTAGCTAGTGCATCATTCACAACAACCAATGCCTATAATAATTAAAATCAACAAAAATACATCGAGCAAGATTTAAATCATGACCCTCACATTTTGCAAATGAAATATAATATAAATATATAATTGAATGCATTCTTTTGAAGTTTCATAGATGTGGTAGCTCTTTATTGAAGAAGTGCTTCTGTCTATGCTATATCAATTATAAATTATATAACTACATGCATGCACTGGCATTTATTTTCATTGTTTGGTTTCAAATATAGATAAAAGAAGGAGTGAGCTTTAAGTCAAAAACACTGTACCTCACAACAGCAACATTCATAATTAATATTATAACCAAATATTACATAAAGTTAACTGACTAAGTTTATTTCGGATCTGGATGGCAAAGAATACTTAAAATACTCAGTATTTCTAAGTATTTTTCTTATTGTGCAAATTCATTTTTTCTTTTCTTAATTGACAGCTGAGCATTTCCACTGTGGTGCTTCTGATGTTATGAAAGAGTGGTCAAAACATCTCTTTCAATAAATGTCAGAACCTAAAAACAGAAATAACCAGCCATGAATGAAGCCAGATAATTTTTCAGAATCATTTCTTTTGGAACCAATAACCAGGAAATAGACTTAAATCAACGTACTGGTACATCTGTAGATAAAACAGGGTATAGCTAGTAGCTACGAAGGGGTAGAAGCCTTAATTTAATGTTGCCTATATTTGAAGTCTGATTGGCATAAAAGAAGAACCCCTGTAAAGGATGTCTAATACAAGTACAAGTACCTCTATCCTGCAAAGTTATCCACTTGTCTACAGAAAATAATAATTTTGAAAATATGTGTCAATTTTACTTTGATTCAGATTGAAGCTATGCTCTAATCCTTCAGCAAGAATCCATGACAACTTTAAAACAATGGAAAAAGAAGCACAATCCTGCATTTACACCACTTGTAGTTTCATATGTTAAAATAATTCTATTCATGCTGTAATTTATTTATATAAGGTGCTTTGATTGGATAAAAACACTTAAATGGCGTCTTCTCAAATAATTTATATATCGATATTTCCTCTGAGCGGACTACTTTCAGTATCCAATGTAAACAAGATGGCGTCCTCCTAGCGTATAGTCAGGGAGAGGGGACAATTTTTTCTCTGCCCCAATGATTTCCAATTAAATATTTCAAATAAAATATAATATAAATACAATTTAGTCTTTGAGATTCCCAATTGGTACTGCAACCACCCCGGCCCATTCCTTGACCACTTAGCAACCACTCCATTCCTTGACCACTTAGCAACCACCACATTCCTTGACCAATTAGCAACCACCCCATTCCTTGACCAATTAGCAACCACCCCATTCCTTGACCACTGAGCAACCACCCCATTCCTTGACCAATTAGCAACCACCCCATTATTTAACCACTTAGCAACCACCCCATTCCTTGACCACTTAGCAACCACTCCAATTCCTTGACCACTTAGCAACCACCCCATTCCTTGACCAATTAGCAACCACCCCATTCCTTGACCAATTAGCAACCATCCCATTCCTTGACCGCTTAGCAACCACCCCATTATTTAACCACTTAGCAACCACCCCATTCCTTGACCACTGAGCAACCACCCCATTCCTTGACCACTGAGCAACAACCCATTCCTTGACCACTTAGCAACCACTCCATTCCTTCACCGCTTAGCAACTACCCCATTCCTTGACAGCTAAGAAACCACCCCATTCCTTGACCACTTAGCAACCACCCCATTATTTAACCACTGAGCAACCACCCCATTCGTTGACCACTTAGCAACCACCCCATTCCTTGACTGCTTAGCAACCACCCCATTCCTTGACCACTTAGCAACCACCCCATTATTTAACCACTTAGCAACCACCCCATTCGTTGACCACTTAGCAACCACCCCATTCCTTGACCACTTAGCAACCACCCCATTCCTTGACCACTTAGCAACCACTCCATTCCTTGACCACTGAGCAACCACACCATTCCTTGACCACTTAGCAACCACCCCATTCCTTGACCACTTAGCAACCATCCCATTCCTTGACCACTTAGCAACCACCCATTCCTTGACCACTTAGCAACCACCCCATTATTTAACCACTTAGCAACCACCCATTCCTTGACCACTTACCAACCATGCCATTCCTTCCCTAAATTCAGAGACAAATTATAATTGAAAGAAATACAGATTGTAAACTGCTGCCATGTTTTTCTGTAGAACAAATAATCATACCCTCGCTTTTTTTCCACACAAATCACAAAACAAACATCCGATTATAACGACAGTAAAATTTGGCAATAGTTTTTCTGCTCAAGAAAAAATAGCAGATTAATCTTAGTAACAGATCTCGCAAACACCATACATACTAGTAGTTACATTATCAGCCAATCATAAACAAAGAGTGGCCATACATGTATATTTTGCCTAATCAAGAACAAAGGAGAAATAAGTCATCACAAACATCATATTCATGAAAACTTTTTACATAATAAAGTTTATATATTGAAAAGTTATGTCATTAACTCATCTTGTCTTGTAGTCTTGTTTACTAAACAAGCAAATTGCTCACCTAATTCCAGTTCAACATTGTGTAAAAAGAATCAATAGTTTGCCTTGTGTGTTTGGATCCTATTATAATTTGGCATAGTAATATAGGTAATATAATTGGCATTTTCCAAAGGTTATATTACCTAACCCCTACAGAAAAAAAATAAATTGAGGGCCAATCGTTAGCTATGTGGTTGCCAGTTGAGGGCTAGCTGTTTTAAGCTAAAAAGTTGAGGGATAGGTGTTGAGCAATTTTGCTCAACTTAAACCTGGCCAAAAACAGTATTTTGGACAGGTGTCCCTCAACTGGTCATCAACTGAAGGTGGCCAATCAGTTGAGCATTTGTACTTGAAGTTATATATATAGTTGAGGAAAGGTTGAGCATTAGGACTTCAAACTTTATATAGTTGAGGAAAGGTTGAGCATTAGGACTTCACAAGTTATATAGTTGAGGAGAAGTTGAGCAATAGGACATCAAATTTTATGTAGTTGAGGAAAGTTGAGCATTAGGACTTCAAAATTTTTTTGGTAGAGGAAAGGTTGAGCATTCTGACATTATGTACTTTAAAAGTTGACAAACGAAACTTGTCACTTATGTACCTACACTATGCACTATGTTTATATAAAAACCTGTATTTGGCTGACCTTCATTACTAAAACAAATTTAATTCAGTGAAATTCTTAGTTGATCAGTTATGTCCAATGTGTTACAATTTTGAAATTCAGTTTATTTATTGATTTTTTAATTTAATTACCAAACCATGTTTATAATTGTCATCTTGTTATCATAGATATATAAATTTAATTAAAAAATAACATATAAATAATTTATCGAATTTTTCTTTTTCATTTATATATATGCGGTAATTTCCGGATATGCGATGTCTTTCCGGTGTCGACGTTGTTTTATCAATACGACTTCCATTTCCGCAATGTCACAGATTTCAAATTTTTGTATTCCTTTGTTGTGATCGACAATCGAAAGAATAAGTATTTAATAAAATATGACGGTAAGTAATGCTTAGCGAAGTTGTTTATTGATGTTTTCATGCATTTATTGAGAATTTTTCATCTTATCTTGAAATTTAATTTTGGAAATCGATAGTGATATGTGTGTCTATTTTTTATTGTTTGAAATTTGAGTTTGGACTGAGTGATAATTACTTTCGGATAACAACTATTTTATGTAACATAAAAAGATACAGATTTTTGCGAAAATGATACTTTGTGGTTAATTAATATTTTACAGATAAGTCATCTAACGAATGAGAATGCAGTTTTGGGGAGACTGAGTCAGTCACTGACAATGAGAGCATTACAAAAGAGGATGTAAACAATATTGTGAAGATGGCATTTTAACATGAAGGAACTGAATTTGCTAGCATAAACAGGAAGCATGATGTAGGTACATGGTTCTAAGATAATTACAGGAGTATAAAACATTGTATAACTTATTTTTGATGTAAAAATTATGATACATGTCATTTTTATTGATATTCAAATGTAAATAAAATTATAATAACTTTACCACTAACACTGAAAAAGTACCAATTATATGACCATGTATATTTATAAAAAATAATTAAAAGGTTAACACTGATCCACACATGAACAAATGATTATTTTTGGAAAGGCGAGCAATTCCAATGTAGCAATGCTCATTTTACTCATGGGTTGATTTGAAGTCAAAAATGAGAAGAGGACTAACAAGTACATACTGTTGAGGTGTTATGTTTTTCAATGAATAAACTTACAACTGGCAAAATTTACACAAACAGTTACTAGTATGAAATAAGTCACATATAAAATTTATAAAACATTACACATTTTTTCCAGGAAAACTGACAAGATGTTTATGCTGACAGTTGTGGAAGTGAGGGACAAAATGTTATACAGATTAATACTTTAAAGGAGAAGTTAGTGGTTAAAAACTGCAGAAAAGGACTATTAAAAAGCTCTTTGAAATGAACTATTTTTATTTCATCATGTGATTGCTTTCACTGATATTGACTTTAACAGTTAACACTGATCATATACATGAACTAACTGTGTCTTCCATGTGAATAAAAATAGCAGAATTTTTAATGTTAGTTTTTACATGGATGGACCATGGAACAAGTTTTCAGCTGAATAGCTGTTGTGTCTAGCTGTACACTAAAAAAATTTGTTATTTATTATTTAACACCAATTACACAATTAAAACATTGGCCAGCTGGCCATCAACTATAGGCCAACTATCACTCAACTGTTGACCCTCAAGTGTTGGCTAACTGTTCCTCAACTCCTGGCTGTCAACTATTGGCCACCTGTTGCTCAACTACCTGCCCTCAACTAGTGTAAAACCAAATAGTATAATGCTGTTCAACTAATTTGCATAAAGTTGAGCAAATTCATAGTTGAGGGATACCTCATTTGCATGGCAAAACCCCATGTAGCGGACAACTGTCCCTCAACAGTTTATTCAACTGGCTGCCAGTTGAGCAGTTCAGTTGGCCATCCTATCATTTTTTCTGTATGGGTAGTCTTCTAATGCCAGCGATTATCAATTTCTGACAAGCAGAAAAAAATCAAACTTTCTAGACAACCATACAATAAATATTGTTGTTTGGTTTCAACTGGTTCCATTGTTTTAAATAAGAAGCCATTTTAGATATTTTCAATAGGTTTCTATGTTAATTCATTAACTGTTAGCAATCTGCAATGTTAGATTTCTTATCAAATCAAGAAACAAAAACTTTGAAGAGGACCATTCAACAAACATTCTCCTACAATATTTAGCTTCAATATCAGCTTTGCAGTTCATGAAGAGGGCATTTGAAAATTCTTCCTATACGGTTCTAAGTTATACCAAGTGTTAATGTCTAAAGCAGGTCATATCCCTTCATTTCATACTCTGAAGCAGTACACTACACATGAACTCTGCCACACTCTGCCATAAAAAGAAATATTTACTTTTACTGACAGGGAGAAGTGGGAATAGAATAACGAGTAGCAAGACAAACAGGGAAATTTTAAATTATATGTTGAGTTGAGTCATTTTTTAACAAGAAGGCTTTGTTGTGTGCCTTTCTTTTAAACACTTTAAATTATTATGGATACAGTATAGGAAGACCAGAACAAAAATGGTTAAATTCACTTATCAGTCATATTTTTGTCATATAAATACATGTTTTCACATATTTTCATTAATATTCAATGTTTAAATAAAAAAGAATCACAGTTGCGAAACTCTACAGTACAATAAATTTTTCATTTTTATAAGTATTTTTATAAGTACACAAGTTAATTTAATTATAAACATGATAAATGAAGCAGAAGTTAAAATGACATCAATGTCTGAAATATGGAATGTATAATGCCCTAATGCAAATACTGAATCATTAAACATGGATACTTTGTATGTACTAGTAACTTCTATATTTTTGTTTATACTGTTTTTGCAATAACATGTCAACCTATTTTACAAACAGCACTGAATGTTTTACAGTTTTGTATTATTGAACAAAATCAAATTACATTATCATATTTTCAAATTCCATCAAAGCCTAATATGATATGTAGATACTCGTATTTTATGTACTGACTCTCAACTGGTTTCTGCTAGTGATTTTGCACTATGCTCTATAATATCAGAATAATTCAGTCGAGAACCAGCTTACACTAGTGTTTTATTATAAATAATGGTACAATAACTGTAAACATGATGGTTTTACAAAAATACTACGAATACAACTTCTGTACTTTTCCAGGAAAAACAACTTATATTTAGTCTATCAATTTATAGCGTGTGAGACTGTGCATCAACATTGCCATTTTATGAGTAATTTTTTTGTTTTAATGGCAAAATAACCCACTGCACATCTTTATCCTATTTATGTTGATTTTCCAACACATTTCATACAATTTATCATCATCTTCAAAGTGTTTTGAACACAACATCATAAATACCAGAAACATTCATGAAACTAGAGGCCCTGAAGAGCCTGTATCGCTCACCTGACTTACAAAAAAACTTTTTGAATTTCCAATCAGCAGCAATTTGTAGGACAGTTTCTGAGAAGAAGCAGTTTTTATGTTTTTCCATAGGCATGATAGGTTAGGGGTCATCCATAATTGTCAACCATTTTCACAAGTGTGCAAAAAGCACACTTTTTGAGACCCCCCACCCCTCATCAAAAAGTGTACATCAACCATTAAACTAATATAAAAACCAAACTCCATGGAAACAAAAAATTTCTGAAGATAAAAAAAAAGTGTACGCAAAAATGTCGAAATTTTTAACCCCCTCCCTCAAGTGTGCAGTTTGCACACTTATGAAAATGGTTGACAATTATGGACGACCCCTTAGTATGTTAAGTGATGTTCCATGGTGGCAGCAATCTTGTATTTTGGATCAAAAGTAAAAACTCAAAATTAGTAGAGGACGATACAATATCACATATCCTTCGGAAAAGCGGTTTGTGAGAAAACGAATTAAAAAATTTCGGAAATCAGAATTTGCAGTTCTGGCTGCCATGTTGAATTTCCTATCGGCTCAAAAAACTTTAAATAATAAGATTACTATCTAAGATTCACTTCTGCATTATTTGGTTTAATTGTGAGGAACAGTTTCAGAGAAGAAGCTGGTTGTATAGTTCTCCCATAGGGTCCTATGTTAAGCTGTGTTCCACGGTGGTGGCCCATGGCCATCTTGGAATTTAGATCATCACAAAGAACTCAAACTTTGTAGAGGACCATCTAAGGTACATTATTGCAATATTTCAAATCAATCTGCCATTCTGTTTGTAAAAAGAAGATTTTTTAAATTTCAGCCAATCAGAACCCATTAGTGGCCCTGGAAGCCATGTTGAATTTGCAATTGGCTTGAAAAACTGAAAATAATAAGATAATTATCCAACCTTCATTTTTTTATTAATTTGGCTTCATTGTGTGGAACGTTAACAGTTTCCAAGAAGAAGTTGTTTGTATGTTTTTCCCATAGGATCCTATGTTAAATTACGTCCTGTGATGGTGGCCATCTTGTACTTTGGATCCTGACAAAAAACATAAACTTTGTAGAGGACCATCTTAGGTACATTAATGCAATATTTCATATAAATCTGCCAAACGGTTTATGAGAAGAAGAATTCTGAAATTCAGCCAATCAGAACACATTAGTGGTGCTGGAAGCCATATTGAATTTGCAATTGGCTCCAAAAACTCAAAATATTAAGATAACTATCCAACCTTCATTTTTCCATAATTTGGCTTCATTGTGTGGAACAGTTTCTGAGAAGAAGTTGTTTTTATGTTTTTCCCTTAGGGTCCTATGTTAAACTATGACCTGCGATGGTGGCCATCTTGGATTTTGGATTGGCACAAAAAACTCAAACTTTGTAGAGGACCATCTAAGGTACATTTCTGCAAAATTTCAAATCTATCTGACAAGCGGTTAATGAGAAGAAGATTTTTGAAATTCAGCCAATCAGAACACATTAATGGCTCTGGCAGCCATGTTTAATATTTGATCAACACCAAAAACTCAAACTTTGTAAAGAACCAGTCCACCCAATAAACATTCCTGCCAAGTTTGGTTCCAATTGGCCAAGGGGTTTTGGAGAAGAAGATTGAAATGTAAAATGTTTACCACCGCCGCCGCCGCCGACAACCGAGGCAAAGTGATGAGAATATCTCACTATGACCCTTTGGGTCATGTGAGCTAAAAAGCAAATGTACCATAAAAACTCTGAAACAATCTAATATGTTACTATCAATACAGAGGCTGTATCAGAGTTGATACATTTATCATGTTTATTGAATTTACATGTACAAAAGTATACAAAATTAATCATCTAGATTAACCATGCTGTCTGCTGAGAAAAGCTACTTAACCAGGGCAGGGGTTCACATTAACAAGATTGAAGATTAAAGTTTGATGGATGGGAAATATAGCAAATCTATTTCGTACAATCAAGTCCTACAGTTTTTAAACCCAGATGTCTGAAATTTCTGGGAAAGATTTCACATTTGTTGTATAATTAGGCCATGCAGAATAATATGTCAATTAAAAGTTACATGCTAGGAAAAAAACTGGGTAGGTTAAGGTACACTGTGAGCATTTTCATTTTATTTTTCATTTTTTGTACAAAAAGATAATGTTTGTTGTCACAAGTTGAACGAATTATATATATGGAGTAGAACTGGAGGTAGGAAATCATAGTCAAACATATGTACACTTTTACAAATATTTGAAAAGATTGAAATTAATTTTTTTGAAAGTGATTGCGGCCCGAAAGTGCCTAAATACTAATTTTTATTATGTTTTAATCCTTGCAGTAGTCAATTCAACAGGAGCAGTATTATATTTTTGTAATTTTTGGCATCTACCATGTCTACTAGTAGTTTTTATCCGCTCCAGAATTAGTCCCCACATTTAATTTTTTTGCTGTGAACTGGTTTCTGCTAGTATTTTTCCAATACACTTTAGGTATAAAGTAACAGTCAGAAGGGAATCAGTTTACATTGATTGTTGCCCTTTATTAAAAAATATATGACCAAAACACAATGATTTTCTGATCAAAATTTGGAATAAAATTTAAATAGGGAATACAGCAACTGTTCAAAATAACAGGACTTAAGGTCTTTAATTACTGAAAGCTCATATCAAGAAATCAAATGACAAAAATCCATAAAATCCTCGATAGAAAAAGGCAATGTGGGACCACACGATAATGTGACTTCTTCCATTGTGCAACGCAATCCCTGCAAATTACAGAGCCAGTGAAGCCAAGGTTCTAATGAAAACCAGTGTTCTCCCCAGGCCATTTTTAGCACCGTGGTACCACACTGCTTTTTTTCCTTGGTGTGTTGCTATCTGATCTACCATGGTGTTTTAATTTCATGCTGCGGTGCTATCCAGAACAGTGACACTTTTCACTATTTCCTGTACTTGTTTATTTAACGAAGTAAAGCTGTGGGCCATACCTTTCATTAATTAATGCCTCAGGTAATATTCACCTAGACAGTTTTAAACAGATGTCAGAACACCACTTTTTAAAAAGATCGTAATATTTTTTACATTTTTTCTTACACTGTAATTTCTACTTTTTATACTGATAAAATGATCTACATAAGTAGGGTTGCATCAAAATTTAGGGTCGGTCTGGTTATTGTAAATAGACATATAATTTTGTTTGACCTTGAAGAAAGTGTTCCTTATTGACCTATTTCCAGTTTTACATGATTTACTATGGACTTGATGGATATTGAAATAAAGATTTTGCATTGTTTTTTGTATTGTTCATCTATGCCAATTAAATTATCTAATTAACCTCATTAGTACATGTAGATGTTACTAGAGCCATAGGCAACAGGTGAGTTTAAATATTGGAACACAGATGTCACTGGTAAGCTTGTTTAATCAAGCTGTAAAACAGATGGGGTTCTACCTTAGATCATCATCATTCGTGTCGTAGCATTCGAACGAATAGTATCTACTCTCTACTTGCGTAGCAGTTTTTCAGTATCTTCGTGGTTGCCAGCATACATAGCGACGATAAGTATTTTTATTATTTTTTTTTTTTTTTTTTTTTTTTTACATATTTCTGTTCCCTTTTAAATAGTTTCTATTTGACTTAAATTATATCTGTCTGCAAATAGCAGTTATTTAAGTTAAAATCTCAGTTTACTCCCAATACAAATTAGGTCAATAAATAAGTTTTTCTCCCTTCCTAAAAAAAATAATAAAAAAAAAAGTTGCTTCATTTTATTAGTTTAAATTTTTAAACCGCTCAATCATGCCTAACCAAAAAAGAAAACTTTCCAGTCCCGACTCCCCTCATCAGACCTCCAAACAACAAAAGGTCTCTCAAAATCAGATAAACAAAAATGATTATCCGGTTGAAGAAACTGTGGTAATAAAGTCTAGTAACAGGGCCTTCCTCAATATCATGGCGCTCAGTTTTCAATACATGATACTGAGCTTCCTAGGGGACAAAAGCAAGGAGTCCTTCAAATTTAGGAGGCTCAAAAGTTGCTACATGGTACATGTGCCACTAGCTAGGTTGCGCTCCAAACTACTGGACGCAACAAAGCTAGGGCCGTACGATGTAACGGCTTCATTATACGACCCCAACTTTAAAAGTAAAAATAGTCACCAAAAAATCAATAAAAAAAGTCAGGACAGCCCTAACTACATATTTAAGACAATATGGCGATACATACAAACGGATGTATTATCCCTTAAAGAACAGGAACAAATTATTAAGCAGAATAACAAAATCGACGTCTCCCTAAAAGAGGTCCAAAAACCTGGCTTTTTAATTGTGAGACTAGATTCCCAATTAAAAGATGTAAAAGAGCTAAAAATGGATCATACTTTAAATTATAAATTGGCAGAATATAAACCTAATCCAAAGTTCTGCACGGTCTGTGCCAAATTAGGACACTATGCCAAGACTTGCAAAAATCAAAAGCAAACTTGTATTAAATGCTCAGAACAACATGATACCAAAATGTGTAAATCACAAATTATTAAATGCAATAACTGCAAGGGTAACCATCAGGCTAACGATAAAAAATGCCCCCAATATATATACCAAAAAACTGTTTTAGAAAATATGTATGCAAAATTTATGACATTTGAAGAAGCCAAGCAAATGGCTACACAAAACAACAAAGCTTCTACTTGTCTAAATTCAAATGCAGTAAAAAGAAATAAAACTGTCAAATGCTCGGATAAGCAGGAAACACCTGTCAACTTAATAAACAATAAAAACGCGGTCAACTTAATTAAAGATAAAACACCGGTAAATATTGCTGAAAAAACATCCGTGACAATTAACAACAGTTCAGATAACGCCCTATCATACGCCGACATGTTAAAAACCCCGCCGCGATTGGTAATTGACGAATCCTCACCACAGGAGGAAACTGGTTACAAAAACAATTCACCTATAAAAGAAACTCCTAAAATTCCCCAGCAGGATAAAATCACTAGAGTAGAAAATAAAACAAAAAATTCGATACAGTTTGTAAAGGCCATCCTGGACCTATCCCAGCACGGCCATAAAGGTAAATCCATAAAGAAAAATCAAGAAAAAATCTTAGAACAACTATTAGGATTCCTTAACGGTCAACTCAACCTTAATCTCAAAGCATCGGAATTTAATTAAGTAGCCATAACCATAGTTATTAAACAAAACATCCAGTAATAAGTATATATAATGGGTCTATACATCCTTCAATGGAATGCGCGCTCGCTCTACGCTAACGTGAATTCCTTAAAAAATTTCTTAGACGAAAACGAAAAACCCGACGTTATATGTATTCAGGAAACCCACTTTCAAGGTAACCGATACATAAAACTTAATGGATATCAACCACCTGTAATTAAAAATAGAAACGGAATAAAAAACAATAAAGGTAAAATAAAAAGTAAGGGAGGTGGCGTAGCAGTCTATGTTTCAAACTTATTAACATACACGGAAATCAACTTCCAAGCCGAAAACATAGAAATAACAGGTGTTACCATAAATTGTCAAAACGATAAAATTAATATTGTCAATATGTATAGACCCCCTGACCAAACACTAAACTTTCAGGATTATACTAAACTTTTTAATAATATAAATCAAAATTTAGTCCTGCTAGGCGACTATAATGCAAGGTCTTCATTATGGGGGTCTATTAAAACTGATAAAAATGGACAAGTCTTAGAGGACCTAATACAACATATGGACCTCATAGTACTAAACGACGGGTCAGGCACCCGTCTAGATAACAACGGTAACACCTCCGAAATCGATCTAACCTTTGTTTCCCCTTCACTAACTAAAGATAGTCAATGGGCAGTTTTGGAAGATCCACTCGGTTCTGACCATTTTCCAATTCTAACTGTATTAAAATCAAAACCAATTAAAAATGAAGTATGCACGGCCCAAAGGTGGATATATGATAAAGCCAACTGGCACCTTTTCTCCACAATATGCCAGAACGTAAAGATTCAAGACGTAAAACACCAAGATATTAATATTTATAACTCTAACATATGCCAACAAATTACATCCATCGCAGATGCTGCCATACCAAAAACAAAAGGCCAAGTCCATATAAGGAAAAATTGTCCTTGGTGGAATACGCAATGCACGGAAGCTAAAAAAGTTAAAAGAAATAAATTACGCAGATTCGATAAAACAAAAAATAGCCATGATCTAGATGAATATAAACAAGCTTTAAAAACTTTCAAAAATATTACAGACAAAGCGCGAAAAGAATATTTTCAAGACTTTTGTTCAAAATTAAATCACAGGTCAAATGTTAAGCAGGTTTGGCAAACAATCAAAAATATGAAAGGAACTAAGGTCACTAGTCTACCTACGCTTGTCCAAAACCAAAAGCAAGCGGTAACTAATAAACAGAAAGCTAACTTGTTGGCAATGTCCTTCGCGGAAGATAGTAGCAACCAAAATCTAGAACCTGAATTTAAATTGCATAAGGAAAAATTTGAAAAGGAAAACCCAATAGAAAAAGATCTAAACCCCGATAATAATAAAAAATCTATTAATAAACCCTTCACGAAAGAGGAACTAATAAAGGTACTTAAAACCAAAAAAACTACCGCACCGGGAGATGACAGGATCTCATATGAAATGTTTAAACACATGCCGGATAACATGATAAACATCGTGTTAGATTTAATAAACCAAGTTTGGGACTCTGGACAATTACCATCTTCTTGGAAAAATGCAAATGTAATCCCAATCCTTAAACCCAATAAAAATAAATCAGACCCTAAATCATATCGCCCAATCTCACTGACCTCAAACTTTTGTAAACTAATGGAAAGCATGGTAAATGAAAGACTTAAATACATCATAGAAAAAAAAAATATTATCAAGGACAACCAGAGTGGTTTCCGTAAAGGTCGGTCAACGATTGACCATTTAATCAGATTAGAAACAGAAATTCAAAAAGCTAAAGCAAGAAACCAGTATCTTTTGGCGGTATTTTTAGACATTGAAAAAGCCTTCGATCTCGTTTGGAGAAAAGGTCTTCTTTACAAAATTAAACAATTTGGAATAAGCGGTAATATGTTTAACTTTATATCAGACTTTTTACAGGACCGCAAAATTCAAGTTAAAGTAAATAACGAAACCTCGGACGAACGCGAACTCCAAAACGGCACCCCCCAAGGCAGCGTTATCAGTCCGACACT
This sequence comes from Limnoperna fortunei, assembly GCA_944474755.1. Taxonomy (NCBI): domain Eukaryota; kingdom Metazoa; phylum Mollusca; class Bivalvia; order Mytilida; family Modiolidae; genus Limnoperna; species Limnoperna fortunei. Next base: position 7,191,016 of record OX104114.1, on the reverse strand, counting down.
GTTTAATATTTTAATAGATGATTTAGTATATCAAGCTGAAAAATCCGCTAAAACTTCGCAGTTTGCCGATGACAGTGCAATGTGGCACAGAGGCCATAACCTTAAAATACTTAGAAATAAAATGCAACGAACTTTGGATAATGTAAGTAAATGGGCCATCAAATGGGGCTTTAAGATTTCAAAAACTAAAACAATAGGTGTTATTTTTGGAAACAGAAAAGTAACATCAACCAACCTCACATTAGGCAACCAACCCATAAAATTTGAAAATCATGTTAAATTTTTAGGATTGATATTTGACCGTAAATTAACATGGAAAAAACATTTTGACTACCTAGAGGAGAGATCTAAACCTATACTCAACCTTATGAGATATGTTCAGGCTAATAATTTTGGAATGGGCACTGAAACTCTGATAATGTTGTATAAATCTCTACTCAGGTCCATACTAGACTACGGATGCCAGGTTTTCAACTCCGCCTCTAATAGTCTTAAACTTAAACTAGATAAAATACAGTATAAGGGTCTCCGAATTGCTTTAGGCGCTTTAACGTCCACGCCAGTGGAAAATCTATTAGTTGAAGCAGGTGAAAAACCGCTGCAACTTAGGCGCGACGAATTTTCATTAAAATATTACGCTAGATGCTCACAAAATCAAAAAAATCCAGCAAAAGAAACCCTCGAGGATTGTGTCGAATATAGAGCAAAATCACAAAAATGGAAAAATGACACAATCCCTTTTGGCTACAGAGTAAGGAAAGAATTAAAACTAAATAAATTAGATAAAATTCAAATAGTGAAACACAATCCTCCTACTCTTCCACCATGGATTATAAAAACCGCAAATACCTCATGTGAATTAAAAAATAAAATAGATAAAGGAGATGACCCTAATATAATAAAAACAATAACCCTAGAACACCTAGATAGTAAATATAAAAACTTTGAAAAAATTTATACCGATGGTTCAAAGGACCCAATCACCGGTAAAACTGCTTGCGCGTTTACCGTACCAAAAGCAAAATATGTATTCCATGAACGCTGCACCGATAATATCTCGGTATACACCACCGAAATGATAGCAATTTTCAAAGCATTAAAATGGATAGTGGACTCTGACTATCCATATCAAAAGGTAGTTATACTTACAGATTCACTGAGTGCCATCCAATGAATTGATAATAACCAATCGAGTAGACCGGATATTTTAGAGGCTATTCAAATGCTAGCATTTAAAATAAGAAATAAACAAATCGAATCAATAATAGAATGGATACCAGCCCACGTAGGTATCTTAGGAAATGAACTAGCAGATAAACTTGCTAAAGCAGCTTTAAAACAAGAAAACATAAATATAAACATAGCCTATAGTACATCTGAATTCTACGCGATCGTGAAAAATATATTTAAAAAGAAATGGCAAGATATTTGGGACACACATCGAAATTCATGGTACTACCGGCTTAATCCATCAGTTAATTCAAAGCTATTTTTCTATCTAGGAAATCGAAATCATTCAAAAACTTTAACTAGACTCAGACTTGGCACCACCCTTCTACCTGGTCAAATGGGGCAACACATCAAAAATATATCGCCGCTCTGCAGTGTATGCAACACCAAAGAAGACATCGAACATGTCATCCTGCACTGCGTAGCCCAAAACAACGCCAGAATAAAACTTAACACAGCGCTTTCTAAATTTAACATCAATACCATCGATATCAAGATCTTGTTAGACCCTCCTAAAGAATTTAAAAACCAAATATATAAAGAGCTCTTCGATTTTATTACGGAAATTGATTATCACAAATGTATATAACTATCTCTTTCGTTTCCTTTCAATTCTTGTATACACCACTTACCTAGGTGTCTTCTGCGACGGTCGCGCCCTACAACTAATAAATAACAAGTGTGGACACAGAAAAACGTCTCGCCTGCATTCCGCATCAGTAACGAAAATAAATTTCGTCATAATCATTACGTAAATAGCATTAAATATCAGCAGCGGCCTGTATACAAAATATTGTCACCATACCCTGCATAGTTACAGGGGAACAGCCGTAACCCAAAAACTTTAACGTAGTCGCTGGACCGTGAAATTGAGGTCAAGGTCAGGTGGAACCTACCAGACAGTCATGTACTATTCATCAGCAACCTATATACCAAATATTGTCATCCTACCATGCGTAGTTACAGAGGAACTGTCGTAACCCAAAAACTTTAACGTAGTTGCTGGACCGTGAAATTGAGGTCAAGGTCAGGTGACACCTACCAGACACTCATGTACTAGTCATCAGCAACCTATACACCAAAACTTGTCATCCTACCATGCGAAGTTACAGAGGAACTGTCGTAACCCAAAAACTTTAACATAGTCGCTGGACCATGAAATTGAGGTCAAGGTCAGGTGACACCTACCAGACAGTCATGTACTAGTCATCAGCAACCTATACACCAAATATTGTCATCCTACCATGCGTAGTTACAGAGGAACTGTCGTAACCCAAAAACTTTAACGTAGTCGCTGGACTATGAAATTGAGGTCAAGGTCAGGTGACACCTACCAGACAGTCATGTACTAGTCATCAGCAACCTATACACCAAATATTGTCATCCTACCATGCATAGTTACAGAGGAACTGTCGTAACCCAAAAACTTTAACGTAGTCGCTGGACCGTGAAATTGAGGTCAAGGTCAGGTGACACCTACCAGACAGTCATGTACTAGTCATCAGCAATCTATACACCAAATATTATCATCCTACCATGCGTAGTTACAGAGGAACTGTCGTAACCCAAAAACTTTAACGTAGTCACTGGACCGTGAAATTGAGGTCAAAGTCAGGTGACAGGTGACTGACTGGCAAGTACTCATCATAAGCTACCTCTGGACCAAATTTGATGGACCTAGGGCTTGGGCTTACAAAGATATGAAGCAAGATGTCAAGTGTTTACGCCGCCGCCGCCGCCGGATTCCCATACATATGTCTCGCCTCCAGCGACTTTCGTCGCAGGCGAGACAAAAAGTAAAATCCTCGGTACAGTAAGCCAAGAGCTTTGCCCAGGCGGCCCCGAGGGACATAGGGAATTCCAAAATAATCAACCCCTTTAACTTGTTAACAAATTACTCCTCAGTTAGGTAAGCCAAGAGCCTCGTCTCGGGCACCCTACGAGGAACACGCGTAATAACGGCAATAATAATCATGAAAAAGTTAAAATTAAACCTAAGTAGGATATGACAAGAGCATCGTCTCGGGCAGGTGCCTACATCCGATTGCAAATTAAAGTCAAATCCTCGGTCGAGTAAGCCAAGAGCCTCGTCTCGAGCTGTTACTGAGGGAAACTCATAAAAACCCAATCCCTATAACATGTAACAACCCAACTCCTCAGTAAGGAAAGCCAAGAGCTCGTCTCGGGCACCTTACGAGGAACACGCGTAATAACGGCAACAATAATAATGAAAATATTAAAAATACACCTAAGGAGGGTACGCCAAGAGCATCGTCTCGGGCAGGTGCCTAGATCCGACTACAAATTAAAGTCAAACCTCGGTAGAGTAAGCCAAGAGCTTCGTCTCGGGTAGCTACTGAGGGACATAGAAAATAAATCATAAATACTCCAATCCCTATAACATGTAACAAACCTACTCCTCGGTAAGGTAAGCCAAGAGCTTCGTCTCGGGCACCTTATCAGGTACACGCGCAATAACGGCACAAATAAATATTTAAAAAAAATAATAAAATAAAATAAACAAACCGAATGAGGGTATGCCAAGAGCATCGTCTCGGGCGATTCCCTACTTCGGAATACAAATAAAAGTCATCGGTAGAGTAAGCCAAGAGCCTCGTCTCGGGCACCTACTGATGATTACGCGTAATAACGACAATAATAATAATAATAATAATAATAATAATACAAAGTAGGGCATGCCAAGAGCTACGTCTCGGGCGGGTACCTACTTCTGAACAATAATCCCTGTACATAATGTTTATAGCAATCTTGTATATATTTAAGGAAAAAAAAACCAACAAAAAAAAAAAAAAACAATAGAATACTCTAGTAGATCTCTTAAAAATAAAAAAAACCATCAGAACATGTATATCATTCTTATCTTATAATTTACAAAAATATTGTACATAAACTAACAACAAATATAATACAATTCCACATTGAAATGTATATACATGTAACTGAGTTACTTCATTATTTTCAAATTTAAATTAATCTTGTAAGGCCATAGTAATGTATATATACATGTAATTTTTTTTTTCTTTCGTCTGTCAGATGAGACGTAAAACTGGTGCTTCGTGTACAGTATTCCATCAACTGGCACGTTAAAGACCCCATTGGCAGTATTCGATAAGAGTAGGCGCATGCGCCGCTGCCATGGCACGACCAGTACTTGCTGCTAGCGTCTTAGTTCTCTAGCTGGATGCAGCTTGATAGATAAATCTACTTCCGCTAAGTCTTTTTGGTTGCGGCATCTCTGACTACTTTTATCATTTCACTTATAGTATTTATGGCCTATAAATCCCAAAAAATACAAATAAATAGGTAAAAAATTTTAATAAAAGCCATTAGGCAATAAGTCCGCGCGAGACCGTTTTACGGTAGTCAAGGACGTTAAAAACCCCCTTAAGTAAGTACTTAGATCAGCATCAGGTAAATGGGGTAATAAACATCGATAATTAATTAACTATCATGTTTACACTGCAAGGGCATTAAGTTGTCGGTGTAGGACGTAAAAAACTCCCCAAGTCAAGTCACTGCAAGGGGTTTTAATAACATCCTCACTCAGATTTTGATATCTGTAATTAACATGAAACATAAAAAATTTATTTGAGATAATTGTCCATTTCAAAAGTTTTCAACCTGACAAACTGCTGATGAAGCCCAGGTTTTTTAGTACCGGAAGTTGACACTAGGTGGCATTTTTTAAATTGGAAAGTGGTCAATAAGTGGGGTTAGAGGTACATGTAAGGTCCCAGAACATGTACATGAATGCATGCTAATTTACCTGTGCTTCCTTGACAGTTGACAAAATATCATCATTGAATCTAAGTACAATGTACACTGTCTACGTCAGACGCTGCTACAATGTGGTTCCGGATAACTCCAGTAACACCATTGGGCAGACAATACACTTGATGCATACCCCCAAATAACCCAGTGCAAAAGATCAAGTCAGACTAGTTACCAAAACAATGTGGTGCCTAATTTCACAATAGCTTTTAAGTTGTGTGCAACTGCAATTATGGAATTGTTCTAGGATTTAGTCTTCACTTTCCAGAGTAAACTGATTCAACAAGCTATAGCTAAATGCCACCTATCTTTAAATGTATAGAGAGAACACAGTTTCCGTTGACACTTACCTTTATCTAAAATAAATCTCAGTAATTTTGACAGGACAATTTTCATGTGCTTTTCACGAGGAACAGTCTGGTCATCTATGTATGATTTAAGCATTTTCAATCCAGGTAAGAATATACTTGTAAACGAAAAAAGAGTCTCTTTGTTGATATCTGTTAGGCATACTGCTTTGTGAAATGAAAATGCGTAATTGTCGACCGCAGCATTACAAAATTTGATTTGAAGTGTTGCGATTGCATTTCCCCTTTCAAGCGTTAATTCTTCTGTCCAATATTTTAATGAATTAAAACATTCAATATCGTTATGAAAAAGTTCGAAAATGTCATTCGCTTCCCTTTTATTCACATTTTTGTTTTCAATTCGAGCCCTTTTATGCTGTGGTTCGTCAGACATGGCACAGGTAGGGAATGCAAGGTTTAGGGGAGAAAAACGCATTAAATAGTCATTTGAAAACTACATAGTCAGTAGATGGAACTAAACCACAACTTTTTTCCTTCTTTGTTCATTATAACATAAAGTCAACAAAAAAAAATTCCACCGATTCCTGGAATGCCAGTTGATGGCCTGAAAGTACCATACCACTTGCAAACTAATTCAACAAATTTTGACTGGGACCATACTGGGACCACTGACTGGGACGGTTCCCAGTGCTCGACCCACACAGGAGCCCAGCGCGTCCACGGGTGGCGGATAGGGGAGACCCTCTCGTTGGGCGGTTGTCATGTCATAATACGGAAAGGCTGGCCGCGGAAAGAAAACATCAAATCAATCAATCAATCAACCAAAATTTAGAAAAATTGACAATTTCTAACTTTTTTAAAGCTCTGGAAGCATCTCTATCTTCAGGGATGAAGTCCGAGAGACTCTGAAAACAGGAAATTTGCAATAATTCCACTAGACCAAATTACTCGTAATCCATTATGTTTCACCAAATGTTTAATTTTAATGTTTTTTTTCAAATATTCTTCTTTCCAATAAGCCCAAAATGTAGAACCAAAAGACAAGAAAAAGCCAAAGAAAAAAAATACAAAGAAATACACTATTTTATGGTAATTATACATTTGTGGACAACGAGCGGCAAAGATCATTAATTGTGTTGTCCTAAATATATGCTGAAAATTGCTCGATTTTAATATTAATTTCTCTAATTTCTCTATGCCTTGTTTGATATAATACGAGTCATTCATCCAAATTTTATGTCAGTTTGACCAATAGTTTTTGAGATATTTGGATTCAATTGCACATTCCTTAAGAATGTAAAACAGCACCATTTTCTCTTCATTATAACCAAATTTTACATCTTCACCCCTCTCACTTAAATGGCTGTAACTTTCTTGCTTTTTAAGATATCTACAAAAAGTAAAATTTGTCAGAAAGTAGAAAGCTACATGTAATTTATTCCATTTTTTCTTTGGCAAATTTGACTTTTAACTACCCAAAATGTTAAAGAAATTTCAATATTTGAAATAAATCAGAAAATAAATGACCAAAAACATTCAAAATTTTATGTAAAATATAAAGATTGGCTTAAAAAATTCAACTTTTACAGAAAAAAGACCATTCTATTATAAAAAAAAAAACTTTTTTCATACCTGAGATGCACAAAAAGGTGGCAAAATATTTAATACACAATACCATAAACTTGCCCCGAATCAAGGGGAGAGCAATAAATTTTAAAAGAAATTGCAAATAACTCATTAATTAATATTTCTATTGCCTAATTAAATGTAAGTAGAAGATAAATTTCACAGAAATAAACATTTTAATGTTAACTTTCGACTTTTACCAGCAAGTCTTTTGATGTAAGGCTAAATTTGTGATATAAATTATTAAAAAACAAAAAAAATCATAAATCTACCTTGAAAAATGAATATGTTTGGATTTGAACGGTTAAAATAAATAAACACTTTTAATTTGAAATTAAATAGAAAAATGGGTTATAACAAATCTGCAGTTCTGCTGTCCTGTCATCACTTCTGTTGCAAAGGTCATTAATTGTGTTGTCGTTCCAAATGAGCGAAATTATTTATAATGCATTTCCCATATGGTACTCCTCGCAGTTAAGTTCATTTGAAAAACCTCTAAAATTTAACCCCGGAAAACAGTTTTTTGTGTAAGTTGAAATGAAAAACTGCATTATTAACAAATAAAAAGTATAGGTCGTATGAGTTGCACACTGATGCCTCTGGAACAGCGTTAGGAGCTGTGTTATACCATCAACAGAATAGGATCAAACGAGTCATCAGTTATGCTAGCAGAGGTCTCTCCAAAGCAGAAAAACGTTAACCACCACATAAATTGGAGTTTCTCGCCTTAAAGTGGGCTGTCTGCGACAATCTATGAGATTATCTGTATGACAGCAACTTTACAGTACTTTTGCCTTACTGGTAATAATCCCATGACGTATGCGTTGACAACAGGTAAGCTCGACGCCACAGGCCATAGATGGTTGGCTGCTCTTGCGGCTTTTAATTTTGACATCGGTTATCGTCCTGGAAAGAACAATGAAGACACAGATGCTCTTAGCTGTATCCCTGATACAGATTCCAAAAATACAGAGACTATCTCCATAGAGTCTGTACAAGCTATATGCAACTCGACACATCCAAAGGCACATGTGGACAATTTTGCGATTAACCCAGATGTGACACCGTCAAATGATGATGATGACGATGACGATGACCCTGACGAAGATATAATTGACTGGGCTAAAAAAAACAACCCATGGATTCAGAGATAAAACCATTCTTCATATATGTGAAACAGGGAAAGAAACCTACAGTAGAATAAGTTGGATCTTCACCACTTTTGAGACAATTTCAACAGCAATATTTAAAAGACAATGTTCTTTACAGAAATGTATTGAATGATAACGACAGGAAGTCACAAATGGTTTTTACCATCTGCCCATATCGACACTGTTCTCCAAGATCTACACGATGACATAGGTCATCCTGTAAAGGATAGAATTCTTCACTCCTGCGTGATAGATTCTACTAGCCAGGCATGGACAAATCAGTTGATAATTGGATAAAACAGTGTGGTAGATGCATCAAAAGAAAGACACATGCCAGCAATCAGAAAGCAACACTGGTCAGCATCACTACCAGATTTCCCCCTGGAGCTGGTTTGTTTGGACTATCTTACACTTTTTAAAGGAGGGTACCATACTGGTTTTTACAGACCACTTCACCAGATACGCACAAGCCGTACCTACAGGAAACCAGACAGCTAGAACAACTGCCTAGGTTATATAAGTTTAATAAGTTTATTCTCCACTATAGAATCAACAGTGGATCCTATCTGATCAAGGCGGAAGCTTTGAGAGTAATGTGATTAAATAGCTGTGAAACTTGACTGGTATGAAGAAATCGAGGACAAACCATATCATCACATGCGGAACGTGTCGTCTGAGCGTTTCAACCCATCGCGAACCGCACATGAAATTCTTGGAAATCTAGAACCTCGTCAGAAGTCCAACTGGAAAGATTATGTTACACCTATGGTTTATGCATACAATTGCACTCGAAACGAGACAAAAGGAAATGCACATACTGTCTCATGTTTGGACGACAACCTCGCCTGCCATTAGACATAGCTTTTGGCTTACAGAAGGACACAAAGCAGCCAACTGGAAAATACATACAAGACTTGAAAGACAGATTATCTCATGCATGCAGATTAGCAACAGAATCCCCAAAAGAAGCCCAAGCACGTCAAAAGGAAGGTTATGACCTTGAGGTTAGAGAAGCAGTGATCCAGAAAGACGACAGAGTCCTTGTAAAGAGAGTATCGTTTGATGGAAAACACAAATTGGCTGATACATGGTAAGTACTCTATATCTGTATCAAACCAATCAAATACAGATATTCCTGTTTACACATAAATTGGAGAAGATGGAGAAGGCAGAGTTAAAACTTTACACAGGAATTACTACTGCCGGTCGGTTACATCAGAGACCAAGAATAAACTCCAATAGAGAAACCGAAACCAATGCCACGCCCCGAACTAGAAATCAAAAGATACCCGTGGTGGTCCTCCAACTCAGGACGACTCGGAGTGATGATACTGAATCAGCTGAGGAATCTGAAGTTGGCTATGCATTGACTCTTGACAGCGAATCAACTCTCACTGAAGATGTTGACAGTTATAGATGTTTCCATGCCAACTGGAGGGAGCGCCCAGATTCATGATGTGTAAACAGTAGAAGTACAACAAGTGCGTCCACCGAACAAGCTGAGGATATTTCATCTGACGAAGAAATTTCTTTTCAGAATGAAGAAGTACTCCTGCATGCTGAACCCCCACCATCGGTACCTGTTAGACGATCTGGAAGAAAACGGTGACCACATGCTTTGTTTACTTCTGGACAGTATGAAACTAGTATGGCACTGTAGGACAGACGCCTGTTTCAGATCAACAAGTTTCTACCAGAGTGGCAGCAGAAGTCTGACTACATTTCTTCTCCAGCTCAGACCATAGGTTAAGAGAAAGAAGCAGCGAATGCCATCCTGGATATAATAAGTACTACCAGGAACTGAATGACAGAACGTCATTCTATAGCTGGAGGGGAGTGTGTGGCAGATGGAAATTTCATGTTTTATTGTGTAGTCAGTTGATTTATTATTTTAATATTATATTTTCAGTTGCTGCTTTTCAGTGTCTACACTTAGTCATTGTTATTAGTTATGTTTATTCATGGTCAAGTCTTGATTGAGTTCTTGTTAGAATTGACCATTGTTTCATGATAGTCGCGGATATTTTTTATGGTCCTATTTGATACTTGGTTTTAGTTATCTGATAATTCGGTTTGAAACTTTTGGAGTTTCAAATATTTTCCAAAGAGGTTAGTTTCTGTTCTTTATACTAACATCTTTAATATTAAAATTTGTATTTCCTCCTGGTGTAAGATTTTGAAAGAATGATTGAATGTATGTCTGAAAGTTATGTAGATGAACTGAATGTTTAATAAACGATTAAAAATATAAAACTGGTAATTAAGTTATTTGTAAATTGTTTAATATAGCTGAAAATACATATTTAAAACTTAATTGACTGAGTGTTTATGAATTTATTCAAATAGTCGATAAACAGATAATTCATAATAAAATGGTAAGAGACATAAACTGATAGTAGTAGTTATTGGAAGCACAGGTTTTAAGAACTTGTGGTGTCTTATTACTGTTGAATATTTATTCCGTAGATTGTAATTATGGTGTATTTCTGACAAGCATAGCCTTCGCACAAAAACATATGAGATAGGTTTTGTATTGTTATTTTTATACTTCTATATACATTATATTGTGTGGACGATCTGTTACGTGTATTTATAATTAATATGTTGTATGCTCTTTATTTCACATAAACACAAGATTATCTTTTAATATTTTAATATTTTTATATAAGTGTGAATATAGCAGTTGATAACTAAACTGTAATTTTAACCATCGTAGATTTATAAAAATGTATATACGTATATATCAGATATATTAAGTAAATATGTCTATGTTAATTCAAAATGTGACACAACATTTCGTAGGAATAATTTAATGCTTATCTGTATATTTTTACTACAAATCTAGAAGGAAAGAAAACCTACCGAACAACATTAGCCAAAAGCCAAGGGACAGTTACAAATTCGGATAGAGACAAACACAACACAAAAACCAAAAACATAAAACACAGAAAGAAAATAGCCCTAAATGAAACATTAATTTACATAGATTGTGAAATTGTTATATTTAACATACATCTTAGTGTCACTTTGTTAGGGCCTCGCCACTTTGTGGCGGACGCACTATAGTGATCAGTCTGTCCGTCTGTACATTTGATACATTATGGGACTTATTCTTCCTTATGGGACTTTTTTCAAAGTCCCACAAACAGATGTTAAAAAAACAAATGATTTGCATGTTTTACAGTCATGTGATCTTTTTTATGAATGAAGTCTCTCAAAAATAAGGACAGTGGTTTTTGGACATTTATTTATGGACCTGATGGACAGTAACATAAACTATGGACAAGACCATACACAAGATTATTATTTGCAATCCATTTGAAACTCTCGGACTTTTTCATATGAAACAAGCCAGATGGTTTTCCCTCTTTGAAGCAGGATGTTTCACACTCACAAATATGGTAAGTTTGCATATTACATTTAGTAGATGTTTTTAATGCACATGTACATTACTATAATTCCTTTATGATTTAAAAGTTTAGAATTTTTTTATTCCATTTTTAATGGGACTTTTCATCAGACTTACTTATTTATAACACGGAGGCATCTTTTTCATGTATAAGAATTGTATTTTTGTATGTATTTATGTTTGTCTGTCTGCCTGAACATTAAAATAGACATTTTTATTTAGGCTGAAAATGTGTTACATTGTATTCAAAAGGCTTATTCTTCCATATGTAATGTATTAGTAATGAGTTTACAAAATGAATGACCTAATTTTCAAAATCTTGTTTCAAATTGCTCTTAAAGGGTTTTATATTGCTTTGGACTATTATTTGTTTATATGACTTCAGTCTCTTGTTATTTGAGATTATTTACATTATAAATTATTATTGTTTTAAGTCTTCGATTTTCTTTTACATTTTTATGGTACCTTGAGATCTTGATTTGTGGGACTTTTTTATTTAAAGAGTTGGACAGTTACATTTTTATGTGACTTTTCGGGACCTTCCTTGTAAATGAATTGATATTTGGTTGATTTTATGGGACTTTTAGTCTTGGTTATTAGGATGTTTTTACCATGTGATCATAATGGCTGTTTTAAAAGTAGTTGGATTAATTATTTTGGAATCTAATTTTTATTATTCCGAAGCTTGCGCTTTTTGTCAAGACTTTTACTTTGATCTGTTGGAAGAAAATTATTATCAATATCCATGTCTCCTATTTTACAATCTAGAAGAATTTGCAGCTTGTGTACATTTTTGTAATTCATTGTGAGAGAATCAGAAATTTAGACTTCATTGTTTACAGAACATACCACATATCCCTAGAATGACAATTTATTTCCTTCAAATGCTCACAATTTTATATTGAAAAATGGCAATGAGCATCACTGATGTGCCTGCAGGATTTCTTGTTTTTATATTGGACACAGATTTTTTCAAGGTTACTTTTTTTTGTATTCAACATGGGATGAATTATCTACATACTTACACAGACGTTTTACATGTATTACTTTTCTGGTCAATTCCACAATTCAATATCGTGAAAATTTTTTGTAATATTAATTCTTGCTTGGCATTTGCATACAAATTGGAAATCATCAGTCACGAGTCTGCTAATGGTGAGTAGATAGACTTGTATTATTATTGCCAATATATCCTGGGGTAGGGTAGTTGAGTTGTGTGAGTAGTTGGTGTAAATATGACAATATACAATTATCGACTTTGACATAGGTTGACATCTATTTTTATCAACCCAAAGAAAATTATATTTACCGAGCCTTGAGGTGAGGTAAATATATTTTTTATGAGGGTTGATAAAAATTGATGGCAGCCTATGTTAAAGTCGATAAATGTTTTATTATATGAATAAATTTAATATGAATGTAATGATATCCAGGTCAACGGTAATTCAGACAACAGCATTATACATATTTATGACATAACTTTCCAGGGAACAGCAATCAAATGAAAGAATTTTTATAGTCATATAAAAATACTAATAAACTATAGATACAGTCAAAGAAATGAAGGTTTGAGATTTACATAAGTGAACCCTTAATTTTCAAATGTTTTTATTTGTTTTGTATTATAAAAGTGGCAAAAATTTACAGGACTCAATAGATTTTTACAGGTCATGAGCTTTTGGTCAGAGGCTGATAGATACTTTTTAAGGCGAATTTGTTACAGCAAAACTAGTTTAGGTTTAGGTTTTAGGTTTTAAACCGGTTTCAATAAAGTTTTCAAAACTGGTTTTGGTTTAATGATGAGTAACAAATAATTGGTTTTGTGTTTAGTTTTAAGAAATTAATAAAGAAAGATTCTTTAGTTAATAGGAAATAGAGGATCTTACATTGGTACGGGTGGATTATCGGATTTCTCCAATCAAGATAGTTAAATTTCCATAATTTAACTATCGAGATTGGAGACATCCGATAATCCAAGAGTACTAATGTAAGATTCTGTTTCTGTAATTTTAAAAAGGAGTAAATCTGCGAAATGAAGTACAAATTCTCCCAACCCAATTTTATGTTCATGACTTAAATATGCGTTAAATGGAATGTGTTTTGTTTATGACGTCATGAGTTCTTATTATGACATTATTTTAAACCATTCAACTGCTGATAACAACAAATTCACCATAGACGAGAACTATATTTTCCACACTGGTTAAGCGGTTGAAATATTACGTCAAAATTAGAGAAGCACAGATTATGCAATTATAAATTGGGTAAATCAAATTCTAACATTTGTTGCATATGCTTCTATTCAGATCACCCTCTAAAAATTTTGTTGGATTTGTTTTCGAAATCTTCCAATTTCAAAGACTTGAACAATTTTTATGTTTGTCTTTTATTAGTTTCCCCAGAAAAAAACAGCAATGCTATGTTCTAGTAAAGATTTATCTTGTTTCTTTGATTTTTCAAAATATTTCTTTGTTTATCTTTACAACATCTCCACATTGCAACATTAGTGCCACCGCCATTTTTTAATACTCAAACCTAAAAACCTAAACTGCAAACCACCCCTGTTTGGATGGTTTGCGAAACCAGTTTTAGTTTGCTTCTAACAAATGGCAAACCAGTTTAGGTTCCAAACTATTTTTAAACTGGTTCTCATTAACAAATAGAAACTTTAATAAACTGAAACTGGTTTTGCCCTAACAAATACGCCCTTAATTAGTACATGGTAGTCCTCTGTCACCCACCTTGACCTCATTTTTTTTGTGCATAAGTGAAAATATTGATTTATGGTAGGAGGGGATGTCAGCAGTGTATCAATTTGCATAAAGTTATTTCTGTCCTTGTTAGTGTGACTATATGCCATATTTTGTGAGACTCAAATTATGTGTTTAAAGGAGAGGACATGATATAGATGGACTCAACAACACCCATAATTTTATTTTTCATCTTAGTGGTTTTGCTGATAATAGTTCTACTTTTATTGTTTTTTATTCTTTCAAATATTATTTTGATGAGAAAGATGTTAAAACTATTCAAAGAATGGAACAGAATGTTTACATAGGTATTGTAGAGCATGGTATTTTAAAGCATATTACATGTTTCAAAAGACTCTTAAAATTATTTTTATGTTTTAAGTTGGCAATGTTGAAAGTTTTCTCTTGGAAGCAGTTAAATATAAATCAATGATAGTTGATTTGGATTGATTGTATGCTCTTTACATCCCTGCTCTTTGTTCCAGTAAGGGTAATCTGAGCTGGATAACACTCAGAATACCCTGTTCCACTTTTTCAACTTTAATGCTTTTTTTTAATTGTGTTTTTCAATTCATAATTATTTGTGGGAACTACATGAATTCACTTGGTTGTGTCACAATGTAACTTGTAAGTCGGAGATTTAGTGCCATAAAACATTGCCATTTCTATTGAAATGCATGTATTAAGTCTCCAAAATTGCAGTACCAATGATCCGATGGATTATCACCTGTTTTGTCAATTCCTAATGAATTTCTGACACTTAGCCAGTTTGGTAATTCTATTCCACTGCAATTTGACTAAAGAAAATTTTATATTTTCTATCCACTTTTCAAAATATTGGAAAATAACATGTTTTTCTGATATGTGGGACTTTTTATGTGTTTAGACTTTTGATGAACAGATGTTTACCTGGTATGTGGGAATTTTTATGTGTTTGTGAGACTTTTGATGAACAGATGTTTCCCTGATATGTGGGACTTGTTTGTGTGTTTGTGAGACTTTTGATGAAGAGATGTTTACCTGATATTTGTGACTTTTGTGTGTTTGCCAGACTTTTGATGAACAGATGTTTTACCTGATATGTGGGACTTTTTATGTGTTTGTGAGACTTTTGATGAAGAGATGTTTACCTGATATGTGGGACTTTTTATGTGTTTGTGAGACTTTTGATGAAGAGATGTTTACCTGATATGTGGGACTTTTTATGTGTTTGTGAGACTTTTGATGAACAGATGTTTCCCTGATATGTGGGACTTTTTATGTGTTTGTGAGACTTTTGATGAACAGATGTTTATCTGATATGTGGGACTTTTGTGTATTTGTGAGACTTTTGATGAAGCGATGCTTCTCAAATGTTTTTTTTTGTGCTGTGTGACTTTTGATGAACAGATGTTTCCCTGATATGTGGGACTTGTGTGTGTGTGTGTTTGTGAGATTTTTGATGAACAGATGTTTACCTGGTATGTGGGACTTTTTATGTGTTTGTGAGACTTTTGATGAACAGATGTTTACCTGATATGTGGGACTTTTTATGTGTTTGTGAGACTTTGATGAACAGATGTTTCCCTGGTATGTGGGACTTTTTATGTGTTTGTGAGACTTTTGATGAACAGATGTTTCCCTGATATGTGGGAGTTTTGTGTGTTTGTGAGACTTTTGATGAAACAGATGTTTACCTAGTGATATGTGGGACTTTTTATGTGTTTTTGAGACTTTTGATGAACAGATGTTTCCCTGATATTTGTGACTTTTGTGTGTTTGTGAGACTTTTGATGAACAGATGTTTCCCTGATGTGTGGGACTTTTTATGTGTTTGTGAGACTTTTGATTAACAGACGTTTCCCTGATATGTGGGAATTTTTATGTGTTTGTGAGACTTTTAATGAAGAGATGTTTCTCTGGTATATGGACTTTTGTGTGTTTGTAAGACTTTTGATGAAACAGATGTTTACCTGATATGTGGGACTTTTTATGTGTTTGTAAGACTTTTGATGAAACAGATGTTTACCTGATATGTGTGACTTTTGTCTTTGCCAGACTTTTGATGAACAGGTGTTTACCTGATATATGGGACTTTTGTGTGTTTGTGAGACTTTTGATGAACAGATGTGTTTACCTGATATGTGGGACTTTTGTGTGTTTGTGAGACTTTTGATGAACAGATGTTTCCCTGATGTGTGGGACTTTTTATGTGTTTGTGAGACTTTTGATGAACAGATGTTTTCCTGATATTTGTGACTTTTGTGTGTTTGTGAGACTTTTGATGAACAGATGTTTCCCTGATATGTGGGACCTGTGTGTGTGTTTGTGAGACTTTTGATGAAGAGATGTTTACCTGATATGTGGAACTTTTGTGTGTTTGTAAGACTTTTGATGAACAGATGTTTACCTGATATGTGGGACTTTTTTGTGTTTGTGAGACTTTAGATGTTTACCTGATATGTGGGACTTTCTTTGTGTTTGTGAGACTTTTGATGAACAGATGTTTACCTGATATGTGGGACTTTCTTTGTGTTTGTGAGACTTTTGATGAACAGATGTTTACCTGATATGTGGGACTTTCTTTGTGTTTGTGAGACTTTAGATGTTTACCTGATATGTGGGACTTTCTTTGTGTTTGTAAGACTTTTGATGAACAGATGTTTACCTGATATGTGGGACTTTTGTGTTTGTAAGACTTTTGATGAACAGATGTTTACCTGATATGTGGGACTTTTGTCTTTGCCAGACTTTTGATGAACAGATGTTTACCTGATATGTGGGACTTTTTTGTGTTTGTGAGACTTTAGATGTTTACCTGATATGTGGGACTTTCTTTGTGTTTGTGAGACTTTTGATGAACAGATGTTTACCTGATATATGGGACTTTTGTGTATTTGTGAGACTTTTGATGAACAGATGTTTATCTGATATGTGGGACTTTTGTGTATTTGTGAGACTTTTGATGAAGAGATGCTTCTCAAATGTTTTTTTTTGTGCTGTGTGACTTTTGATGGGGAGATGTTTACCTGATATGTGGGATGAGACTTTTAATATCCATACATCTACATGAAATCCCAGAATATTGTATTCCAAATGAAAGATCAAAATGGATGATGCAGTAAATTGTGAAGTCAAAAATCACAGAAATCTTCTCATTCGATGTTTAATTGTTGAAAGTGACATAGAAAACATGCGCAAAACAAAAAGATTCTGGCAAATTCTTGCTTTGTTGTTGTTAGGAGTTATAATTGCTGTAGTTCTATTCTGTATGTTTTTTAAATGTTGGTAAGTAAAAGAAAACTTAGCTAACTTAGTCAAACATTTGATCGATGAGCCAATATACTGTCAGTCTACATTTATAACTATTGTGACCTTTGGAAAATCATCTCACCATTTGCCATGTGCCCCTTTCATTTTGGAAAAAGGAGTTTTCATGGTTATTTAGAAGTCACACAAAAAATTAATCCCATAAAAATTGATGCCATTAATAAGTATTCTATGGACAAAACTTAATGTTTTTGCCATCCCAAATCCAAATGACCCAGAGAAATATGTTGTTGATGTATAAATAATAAGCATCATATATATTTTTACATGAAAAAATGGCAAGGGGGATTTCTTATTATGGTTATTGTCACAAATAGCAAGTAGTATGTATAGCCAGATACTTAGGATGGTGTGTATAATGTCCATGGGATTTAATCTCATTTCCCATGATTCTTTATAGGTCACATGTTAAGTCATCAACTATGGCTGACATTTTGTTGATTTTGAATACTTCATGTCTACTGTTGATTTTCGTCATCATTGTGATACAAATTTATTTTTCTTTGAAAATTTGGCAGTTATTGAAACGATGGGATAATTTTTTCTCTAATTGGAATGTTAACATCCGTCAAGATATTCAGGATCTAGTTTAACATGACTTTCAATGTAAGTTATAAAAGCAGCTGAGATATGTTCATGTACAATGGAACTCAATCATGTTGATCATTCTTTTTTCGACTTATTTTTTAAATTTGGTGTCTCGTATGTATATTACACGTGAAATACGTTTTTTTAAACAACTTTATTATTTGTGATGTTTTGGCCCATGCTGTATATTGACCTTTGTCAGTCACGTGTGTGTAATGAACAGATGTTTCTCTAGTATGTGGGACTTCTGTGTGTTTGCAAGACTTTTGATAAACAGATGTTTTCCTGATATGTGGGACTTTTTTGTTTGTGGGACTTTTGATGAACAGATGTTTACTGTTGAGAATTTTAAGCCTATCTGATCAAGTGAATTTTAATCATGTGTTATGATTGGTTACGATTTTACCAAATCCTGTGCTGGGACCATACTGGGACAGTTTCCCAGTGCTCGACCTACAGAGCAGCCCAGCGCGTCCCCGGGTGACAGATAGGGGAGACCCTCTCATTGGGGGGTTGTCAGGTCATAAGAGGGAAAGCCTGACTGCGGACCGTAGTGGGTAACGTGTTTGGAGAGTGCCACGCTTCTTGCACGATAAATACCCCTTCTGTAGATTTCGAAAAAGAGTAGGCTCATTGTAGCCGCTACAAAAGGCTAAATTTTCCGCCCCTACCCAAAACTCCATACTTTTCCAGTGGCAGTCAAAATTGTATTTCCTGTGACCCATCCCACCCCCATTTTCCGTTGATTTTTTGTTTGTTAACTTGTGCCTGTCCTGAGTATAGCTGAAATACTGCTCGCTGGACGTGAAGCAGACATCCAATCAATCTAAACCAAATCCTGTGAATATTTTATCTTCTTGTATTGGCATTAAAGATGTCTTTTAAGAAGTTTGTTTTTGGAAATCAAGAAAAAATGAATTGCTTGAAATTAGGGACTGACCATTTAACTTGCAGGGGGGGGGGCACTGGTTTTTTCCTAAAAAAATATTTTTAAAACGATTTTTGATGAAAAAATATTTTGGAAGCAGAGGGTAAGAAAAAAAATATTCTGAAGAATTTCTGCTATATAAAATAATGCTAATAATGACAAAAAATATTCTGTTGCGACGCCTTCAAAAAATAAATATTTTCTGACCAAAACAAAAAACCAAGGCCCCCCCCCTCCCCTTCAAGTTAAATGGTCTGTCCCTTAATGGCATTTGAAATTAAAAAAATGCTTTTGTATTTTTGTGGAAAGGAAATCTTTACTTGAAAAAAGAATACATTGTCACAATTACAAGTCCTGTCTGAAAATTTTGTGACATTGTGTTCAGTAATGACAATTCTATTGTGGTTGCTGCCTTTGATCTCATTTTCCCAGAGACAGCTTATTGGATGATCTCATTTTCCCAGAGACAGCTTATTTGATGGTACAATCTATTATGATGTTATTATTGTCAGACCACTTGAATGTAGACAGTCCACTTGCTGTGGTGATTTGGCTTACATAGGTATTTAACTTTTAAATTCTTTTTGTCTGTGTGTGTCATGGTGAGACTTTCTCTTTGTTGGATTTTAAGACTTTACATATGCTTATATGACTTGGCTAACGTATTGGACTTCATTCCTATTAAACCAACTAGAATGTTGTAAAAACTCATTGTTGAGTATTTTAACAGGATTAGTAGAATTTTTGAATTTGGTTAAATAACATGTTGGTGTAACGTTTTTGTCTATAATTTTATTGTGTGTACATAAATGTGCATTGATGGTATACAGGGGTAACCACACTCTAAAAAAGTAGGGAGAAGTGACTTCTCCCTGGCAGCCAAACAAGCGAGGCCCTGACAGGGAGACATTAGGGAAAAGTCCGGGGGACCGTACAAATATTTAATTTTCGCAGTAGTTACATACATTTTTCATTATTTACGTTTTTTTTCTTTTAAATTGTGGATTTCCAGGATTATTTCTCTTGTGTTTTGAAACCATAAAACACTTAAATTTAGTTTTTTTTCTTTCTTTTTCATTATTATTCATGGTATGCAATATCAAATAGCACATAACATAATTATCATTATAAAATCAATGAAAAAAAGCACTAGATATAGTGACTATTTTTCTATCTACTTCAGTACTTGTAGCCATACAAGGTCTTCACAAATAAAAATGGATCAACTAAAAATATTTGTATAGGTGAAGACATAAACATCATTCATAAAGTTCTTGTATACATCATAATATTTCTAACAGTTTGTTATGAACATGCCATGTTTTTCTGAGCAGAATTTTCAAAGAAGATAGATAGAATAACATAACATTAAACCCAGAAATAATTATTCTGTTCTGCACACTTCCACTTGGACAAAGTTGTGCTGATCAAAATGGCTTCATGGGACACCCATCTACAGAACTTAATATCATGATGTCAATAATTACTATACATCTTCATTCTTTCAAGTGCAGCTCATATATTTATTAAACTACAATACACTTTGAAAGAACTGAAGTTTGAAACCAATTGAAAGTGTTGCGTTTATAAAAAAAAATAAGTTTTTTCATTATGGGCCGTTGTACTTTACTTTTCTTTGTTGTCCACTTCCGGTAAAATTTTACATTTTAATTAGTCACATCTGGTAAATGAACAAATGGCGCGTAATCCAGTTGAAAGACGTAAATTCAGTGTACTCATTCAGCAAATATGGTACATTGTTTCGTTTAAGTGTATGGTACAGCATACCCTACTTAGTTTTGTTTAGTTTGATTATTGTACATCATTTTATTCTGCCTTTATGGTTTATTGTTTTGTTTAATATATGGTATAGTGTAAATGTTATCGTATTACAAAAAATCAAACTAAACAACACAAAAGTAAAAAGAAAAATATAGCAAAACTACAAACTATTAGAAGAAACATCTTTTTGACTCTACCACGTCTATGCCTAAATGTTTTTTAAGTGAAAAATAACAGTAATCTGAAATATTAATTTGACACCAATGGCACAATTAATTGATGCATGTTTTTACTTTATGCTTCATAGATGTCAACTAAGAAGGCTGACTTAATTGTTTGGAGCTGGCTCCCAGGATTGCCTAAAAAGGTCAAGTGGCCAGTTAAACAGCTAGGAGAGACTCATGAACTTAGAGTATTTTGTAACTCTGACCAGGCTTTGTAAGTAAAAGTTTTAGATAATTCAATACAGGTATAATTTTGGTAAACCTGTCATTTATTTTGAACTTAAATGTTAAATAATCATTGTTGGTTACCCACAGCTGGTAACGCTCTTGCTAGGCTGCCACTTACTAAGTGCTAGCGAAGCGAGAGCATGACCAGCCAACATTGTCCCTCAAAGAAGAAATAAATTACAAGAAGTATATTTCTAAAAGTCATTTTTTACTTCATATTATTGATTAAAACAAAAATTCAAAGTTCTAAATTTGCAAAGTGATCAGTGTGTTAAAGTGATCTTTATATGTACTGAAAAGCTAAAATGTGCAAGACTTGTTTAATTTATATATAATAATGATATGTCCCCCTGTGGTACCAACCTCATTCTTAAACATGTCTCTTGCATTAAACTGATAATAAATTTAAGTGTATGACTGTTATCTCTGTCACAATTGGCCTTCTTTTCCATTTCCAAGTCAAAGTGAAATGCTGTAATTAGACAGTTATGAAGCAGTAACAGTTGTTTTTCTGAACAGCAGTTTTTAGCATTAACTTGAGAGAAGAAGCAGATCCATTTAGCATTGAGGGTAGAAAATAAAGTTTTCTGTATACAAGCAGTTTGTAGGCACTTTATCAGTTACATAGAAAGTTTTCGTGGAAAATTTAAAACGAATTTTCTGTACACTTAGAGTTGTACAACACAGAAAAAGTAGTATGTGATGATTAATAAAGTATAAATACAGATATATATTGATTTCATATCAGTAAAATTATGTTTGTTTCAATTGGATAAAACAAGGTCAGCTGGTATTAATTAATCTGCAGTAATTTGACACGAGGGTATTATCACGCCTGCTTTAAATCTGTTAGTAACTGTCTATATAATAATATGCAGTTAGGTTTGACATTGGAACTAATTAATAGCATAAATTTTTTTAAATGACCATTACTGCCTTGATGATCATGCTAATGCCTCGTTTCTTTAATGTTAAAACTTGTGCATGAATGTGATTTTATGTCCATAATTTTCAGGTTTCAGTTTAAGGAGAAAGATATCTCAGATTTTCCAGGAGATATTGAGCATTGGACAGATATTGCAAATAGTAATTGGTTTTTTTTTATAATTATTTGTTACATTTAGTATTTTGGTTCAGTTTGTGTCAGAAATATTTTTTGTATGCTAGCAAAGAGTATTCAAAAATTTTGATATTTTAAGGCACAGAAAGGACCTTTTTAGGTCAGCTGATGCAACATTATGTGAGCTATTGTCATCACTTGGCACCATGGTCCATCTGTTTAAGATCAGATAAATTATTTAAATACAGTTTAGCATTTTAATAACATTAAATATTGTGTCACTTTAACAGTTGTTTATTTAGTTAGTAATTGTGTACATGTTTGCAACAGAAACATGTCGATCCTTCCTTCAAACCTGTCAGTCCACAGAAAATAGTCTGATTCACTTAAGCCCAGGACCAATCGTGACCATCCAACATTGTACATGGAACACAACCCTGTCTGTTTCAGTGAGGTTGCTAAAACATAAGTATCTGGCATTTAAATTGTTTCTTACTGTGGTTTCATTTATTTTCGTAGGTATCAATTTTCATGGTTGGAGAAAAAAAGACTTTTTGTGGGATTTTTAAATTCGTGGTTCGCGGAATCGACAAAAAATAAAAAATGAAAGATAAGGGAATTGCTTACAAATTCTCGGTATTCACATAACAATAATATTCTGTACATTTTCTTATACATCATTTTCAAGACATAATTACTCTCGAGAGGTGAACATTGTAATGTTGATCACGTGATTTCATGGAAATTTGCAGTACTTTAGAGGAAGGCAGCAACATTAAAACTAAACGGGACGGCTTAAGAAAGATGATACAAAACAAAACCCGTTCTTTGTTGTAGCGTGGGGCAAAGCCCACAATAACATTAATTATGGAAGGGGTTGCGTTTTATTTCGTTTGTGAACGCAATTTTAAAAGACGGTGCATTGAGTAAAATGCCCTAAAAAATCATGCGATAGCATATATTACGTGATAATGTACATCTAACTACCTATCTTAAAACAGCATATTGACTGTTTTGTTTTCAAATAATAAAAACTTGCAGGGAAAACTTCCAGACCCCTGGTACATTGTATGTCACACTTTTATCATTTTAATATTATAAAATACAGGTGAAAATCTATAAATTATATAATTAATATATAATTTTCAAGAAATGAACTATAATTGCTAAAAAAACAAAACACCTTATGTTTATATATACCCCTAATTAAAAGTGGGCAAACCAGGATGGCACCTTACAAAAAAGATTGCTTTATTGATCGTTATTTCAATTAAGAAAGCTACTTTAGTATGTGTGTATACATCAACACTTTACAATGAAAAGGCACAACAGGAAGTACGTTCAGTACTGACGGGATTACGCAATTAAAAATACCAACAATGTTTTTTATCAATTTTATTTCTGTTTAGTGTCATAAACACACTAAAGTTGTTCATAATGGAAGTGTCAAATCTATCGAAAACGTAAAACAATGCACCTGGAATATCAGTCATCATTATCCATGTAAACAACCGTCCCATAGCAGTTTCTCGTGTCAGCTTACCATCATTATATATTTCTATAGAGGTCATTATTCGTTGAATACTTAGTTTCGTGGTTTGTCCCCACCCACTAAAACAACGAAAATTGATACCCCACGAATTAATATGCAACCACAGTATTTTTATTACATTGTCCCATGCACCAGAAAACAATATTTAGCTGTTTTCAATTGCTGGACTGATTTCAGTTATTGTAATATGTGCTACTGGATGTTGTTAATTAAAGGGAAACTTTGCAAAAAATATAAATTTGAAATGTTATTCTTCAAATAAAAAGAAATATCTTTGCCTTTTGATGTTTTATTGTATTCTTTACAGTTAAGCTTTTAGAGTGAATTAAAGGTGGTAAAATTTGTATATGGGGCTGCCATATTGATATTTTCCACGAGATTGCAGGTTGTGACTTGATAACCTGCCATTATCCAGTAAATGTGATTAATAATCCAGTTAAAAAATATGTTTTTCTGCCTTTGCTTTTTGAAGAATATAATGACCATTATTTCTTATATAGTCAACTTTTCAAATATTTTGTATAAAAAAGTTTTGTTCAATAACTTCATAATCTGATTACACGATACAAATTGAAAATAATAAAACGAATAATTTTCAATTTAATTCATATTTATGGACAAAATTCAAATTAATATTTAAGGAAAAATGAGGCCACCTTACCATTAAACTATCCTCATTCTGCAAAATGATCTTCGCATACGAAGTTGTTGCTGCTGAGGGCATAGTCTAAAGTAGAAGTGTTTAAACTAGTGAACTACATGTTACACAAGTTGGGTTTTTTGCTTAGATCAGGAATATGAAACGTTATCTTGCCAGAACCTTGTCTTATAGTACAACCTTCTGTTGTTGACCGTTTCGCGTTATTATCATACGGCAACTTTTAGGTACTTGGAACTTGGATTTCAGGTGATCTCTAGTATCGCCATCTAGTGACGAGATAGTGACAAGATTGCAGACCTTCATAGGTGCATTTTTTACACTGTAAATTCAATTTAGAAACTTAACCATTGAAAATATAATAAAACATCAAAAGGCAAAACTGTTTATTTTTATTTGAAGAATAACATAAAATTTTCATTTTTTCCAAAGTTTCCCTTAAGATTAACAACTATGAATATCTTTAAAAAATACAAAATACATCAAGAAAACAATTGGTCATTTTTGTATTGACTTTGTGTTTAAAATAAAATATATTAGTGTAAACAAGTGCTATTCCAGCAAATTTGATATTAAACCTGATGAAGAAAAGACAATTTTTAGGACATAATGAGTGCTTCTGACATGTTTTGATGGAACTGATGTTTTTGGGGAAGGAAATGCTTGGGAGTATTACATATATATATATATATATATATATATATATATATATATATATATATATATATATATATATATATATATATATATATATATATATATATATATATATATATATATATATATATATATATATATATATATATATATATATATACTGTGATTTGTTTTAATTTAACATTTCAATTATTGCTTTCACAATAACATAACATAATTTTAAAATTAATTTCTGTTTGTTAAGACAAGCATAAATTGACTATTTTGCAGTTTTTCTTGAATAACCTGAAAAGAACAAGAGCTATAGATACAAACTGGTCAGATTATCAAGTCCATCAAAATTAGTTCTAGGGGCAAAATACTCCCCCTAAAACATCAAAATTCTTATTTATAATGGATTCCTCAGAATCTAGAAATCTATTATTGACAAGAAAAACTTAAATACAAAATTGTTCAGCTTATCAAAATCTACTTAAAGGATTCAGGAGAGAGAATACAATAGGATCACTTTTGTATTGGAGTTGCATGTGTAACCACCGAAAAATATCAAGTTTGCTATTGTTTAAGTACCTGTACCTCCAATATATCTAGAAAACCAGCACACTTCATTTGAGTGAAAAAATCTTTCATTTGAGTCAATTTTTTACATGTTAATTTACTAACTATAAAATTAACACTTTAACATAAATTTTGACAGAATCATTATAAAAAGCTATAATAAAATTAAGATAAATCTGATATCAAACAAGTTTCATGAAATATTTCTTGTTGCTACTTCCTGAAATCTCCAGATTTGAATTTTTTACATTGATGGCTTAAAAATCTCAATCTGTGATAAATCTTTAAATATGTGACAAAACTATGTGATAAATCTATCTGTTGAACATCTATTAATGAAATTTGAAGGTAAATGTTGTTTTGAAGATACAAATTGTCGTTGTTTTGTCACTGTTTCAATATATCACTATTTTGAAAAAAAATTTAAATGTCCACTAAAAAGAAACAAATAATCTCTCTAGCCAGAGAAAAACTTTATATGAATCTTTTAAAAAAAAGATCTACAAAATTGAAAACAGATATTTTTTTCTGTTCTGCTTTTCAATACTTTCAGAAAAACAATTTATAAACTCATTTATGAGTCGGGTGAGCAATTCGGGCTCATGCAAGCTTTTTTTTTTTTGCTATTTGCTTCTTTTCTTTTAAAAAATGACAGGAACATCTGTACTAATAAATAAAAAAATTTTTGACATAATTTTTGTGTGAACTGTGTTTACATTAACATATTAACATAAATGACATTTTTGATATGTCAGAGATTCATGCAAGATGTGTGTTGCAATGCACCAAATTTTCTGGTAAACAACAAACGCATTGTAAATAAGACAAATAAGTTATTAATTTTTTTCCTATAGATATTTGTTGGTACAGATTGACTTGTCATGAGTTTAAAGTTAAAGCCCATAACTAGGTTCTGTGAGATTCTCGACGAGCATAAT
The DNA here is from genome assembly GCA_944474755.1 of Limnoperna fortunei. Classification (NCBI taxonomy): domain Eukaryota; kingdom Metazoa; phylum Mollusca; class Bivalvia; order Mytilida; family Modiolidae; genus Limnoperna; species Limnoperna fortunei. Next base: position 7,164,268 of record OX104114.1, on the reverse strand, counting down.
ACATGAATGGGATATTGTATGTGTGTAAGACCATTATTTCCTAATTTTTTTAAAAGTGGTGTATTGTAAGAAGTAACAATTTTGGATCCATATTGACCATTTCGAAACCCCAGAGTCACGTGGTTCTTTTGGGGGTAAGATCGACAGTTATCATGTCTTTCCATGTAGCATCGTCCAAAGATCAAAGAAAATATACAAACAATTATTTTTATAATTAAATTAAGTTATTGAATTATTTTTAAAGTAATGAAAAGTGTCTCAAAAGAATTCCAATTACCTGTTTTCCATTCCAAACGGAAAACTAAAATTCTGTGCATAAACATTGTTATGAACTTAATATTTTCAGAATTTAAAATAACCCCCCCCCCAAAAAAAAAATGTTAGAAGACCCTTACTTTTGCAAAACAATTTATGAAATAAAAATTTTTGGTTTTTAAACTACAGTCAAACCTCGATAAGTCAAAGTTTGTGGGAGTTATTTATTTAGAGTTATCTGAAGTTCGAGTCAACCGAGTCTAGGGTGTGACGTGTGACAATTTCATTATGTGATTTGGTTTCAAACTTGGGCATCACTTGTATTTGTCACTGTATTTGTAGTATGAAGTATTTTATCCATTCAAATAATTTGACAATAACTAATAAATAGTGTAATCAAATTGATAAACTTTATTACGAAATAATGGAAAAACATTTCAAGAAAATAACTTGCAGTTCGAAAGAATTAACTAAAAATACAGATCGTTTTTTTAGGTAATTGACAACACACAAGTCAACAAAAAAAGCAATGTCTTTAAAGGAACAAAACTCGACCACATATATCATTGATCAGATCAAAATCAATTTATAATAGTTATCATTTTTAATTAAACATGACAAAATAATTCGGACAGTAATTAGGGCATCATCAATTAACCTTAGTAATGCATGTACTGCTCTTGGATTACCTATTCGTTTTTATGAAATTGCCAATTCAAATTGTAGTTATAGTTAACTGTATGACAGGTGTTTAAAATAAACAGACGCGAATTAAGTAACAATACAAATGAAATTGTTAGTTTTGACATCGATATCGAGAGCAAAATTAACTTACAGACAAGGACGTTAAAATTGCACTAATTAATATTGTCCGGACTACAAAAATCCATCAAGTTAAGCGAAATATCGAAACAACTGAGATCGACACATCCAAGGAAAAAATTCATTGTTAATATGGAAAAAATGATGAAACTTAAAAATGATATCGACATAACCGAGGTATTGAGTAAACCAAGTTCAAGACAACGAGGTTCGACTGTATATAAACTGCTGATGATGTTTTTTAACTTAATTGAAACTGAATTATTTTTTATTGGATTATTATTAAATTTTTCAAAATTTCATTTCGCTTTTTAAATTTATGTTTGTTTTAAGGACTTCATATACAATCCTAGGTGTTTTTAATTTCATTCTGTAAGTGTCCAAATATAACATGCAGTAGTAATCTTTTGTGACTTTCTCTTATTATAAAGATATTTATTTTCCTTCTGTTTGCTTTTGCATTTATACCACCGATTTTACTGATTTAGAGGTATTTTTTTTATAACATACCTGCACTACAAACACCAAAACCTTAATTCCCGCGGAAAACCTTAATCTCGGGGGAAAACCGGTTTTCCGTTAAAAGTCGGTGTTTGTTTTTAAAATTAAGGTTATCACCCGGAAATTAAGGTTTTCCCATGGGAGATGAAGGTTTTTTGTTGATTGGACCCCTGGGTCGATTTTAAGCCCTCATGCATTGTTGTTGATAACGATCACCAGTTACTCTTATATATGTTCTGTATATCTATGTTTATAAGAAAAATAGCAAAGAAAACCGACCGAACAACAAGAGCCAAAAGTCAAGGGACAGTTACAAATCCGGATATAGACAAAACACAACACAAAAACCAAAAACACAAAAAACAGAGAAAGAGAGTAACCCGAACCCAATAAAAACCATGGGTGAACCGGCTGAACCCAATAAAAATCTATATTTATGTATACAATTAATTCTTGTCCAAACGTATTTGTGTGAAAGTCCAAAAAATAACAAAGCATGAACGTGAATGCATTTCCTGTCAACTTTGAATCAGAAAATGCGTTTATTGCAAATTTTAATAAAACTACGTAATTCGTAAGTTTCCTTGATTGTATTATAAAAAGATACAAGATTAATTTTCCATTTGAAAATCGGTAGGTAACTGAAATAATGAGAAAAATCAATGCACAAGCGTACTTTCAATACACATCCGCCATACTGTTTGTTTACCTGTAACAAATGAAAGGAATAAAAGATGGATCATATTTGTACTTTTAAAATTTTTTTTATTTTTTTCCACTGGTTTAATGGAAAGTTTGTGTTATTAGAATTATTTTTATTGTTAAACAATTTAACGTTATTTATTTTGCATTCATATAAATTTCTTTGTTTTTAATTTTTTACAATTTTATTAGTGTAACTATAACAAGCGATAGCTTTTAAATGAAACTAGTTTATTTATAATTACTTAAAAGCTTGAGACATTAAGCGGACAAAATGAATACATGAATCTGCGTACATTGACAATTTCGAAATGCTCAAGTCATGTTCCCTACGTCGAATATAATTGTAAAATCAAAGAATAATATATCGACGACAATATGTATTAAATTATTTTGTCAGTAAGTTTTAAAGGATTTGCACTTCTCTTGAAATTGCGTTCATGTGTATTGCAAACGTATACTAACCTTATGTTCCGGTGCATATACGTATACGAAGCATCAATATTCTGGAATACGTAAACAATAAAGTTTTCATATGAAGTCTAGATAGGCCAGATTATACGTTTACAATCTGTCTAATAAATGTATACCCCAATACAAAGCAAAGTTTTCACTGATTCTGTTGTTTATTTTCTATTACCGGTTTCTAATTGTTTCAATTTATAAGCAATAAGACATCAAATTTAACTCATCTTAATAAAACAAAAACAAAAACAAAAACACATTAATGTTTTTGATTTTACCACAGATTTTACATCGTAAGTCTCCATTTCAATTTATTCAAATAAGATTTTAAGGAAAAGTTAATCCTGTCAAATTACTATTTATAATTTGCTTCTTTGTAACATAATAATAATAATAATAAATTATAAAGTATAAAGAGATATATCAATTCATATTTTCTTTTGTATTATCGTTTAATGGTCTAGACATTTCAATTTATAACATGCATGTTAATTAACAAAACACTGCTAATTTGATACACAATTCCATCATAGATAAATAACTAACCACCCTCCCGACCCTCATTCTCTATACATCTTGTATGCGAGATTTAAATTTCGCAATTGCATCATTTATACTCTCTGTCACCAGCATGAAATTACAAAACTAAAAATCTTCTGTATTTTTTATGACTGCAGTGGACTCAACAAAGCGTGTCATTTTTACTGCAGAGACGTGTATATAATAATCTTTTGAGTAAAAAATGTCCATAATTCTTCTCCCCCCCCCCCCCCCATTTTCATGAGCTTATGAGGTATTTTATTTTTGCCACTGCATATTGATGCACCGGTACGTTTTCTTTTAAGTATCAGGGTAGCTATGGGAAAAAAAGAAAACTTGTATAGATTTCAACTTACAAAATTTAAACATTAAAATAGGCTGTACTAAACTGTTTTACAACTAAGACATCTTTTCCTGTGTCTTTTCAAGTGTATATATCTGGTTTTACGTAATCAAAAGTGCTTTTCTGAATGCTGATCTTAAAATTGTACAATTATAACCAAAAAAAATTAAAATTAAATAAAATAAATAAATAACTTCCACCCTTTTCGAATCTTCGTAAATTGCATGTTGCATGTTGTTCAATATTTGGTCGTACAAATCCGTCAATATAATAGATATATAGCTATATCTGGTTTTACGTTGCAATAAAAAAGATTCATAACATTTCTTTATTAACTGTTCGGATTTATTGCAATGGGGAAATAATGAATACATAACAAAAGGAAAATATATTTCTTTACAAAAAAAAAAGTCGTAACATTTAACAAAAGCAGTGTCCAATCAGCTGGAGTAACCCAGTCCCAACTGAGTTTATCTCGTGTCTAATCCTGTGTCCTTTCATCCTCCCAAGTCAAGGGTTCTGATTCCGCGTTTGCTTGGTTGTGATTGGGACAGCGAACACGTACTCGGAACCACTGATTGGTGTCATTTTGGTACGAATAAGTATAATGTTACCAGTAAACTGAAAATTTTGAAATGGAAGCAGATGTTTTATATATGCATCAAGTTTCCGTTAAAATTAACTCCATTTCGGTGTTTTTGCGTGATATAGTGAACGTTCTAGACATCAGATTCCTTGAAGTCTTTCTTAAGTTCTCTAAATACAATTTTTGACATTTTGTTGTAAATTATTGTAACAAAAAAATCAGAAAATTGGAAGTACTGCTTTGTCCACATACTCTTAAAATTTTTATACTGTTATATTCATTTTAATTGCTGAATTTACAATAGGGGTGTTTTTGCTTCGCCTTGTGTGCCCGTTTTATTTGTTTTTTTTTTTTTTTGTTTTTTTTTTGGCACGCCGATACGACAGTTTACAATGTTAAGGACTCTTTCTGGTTGTTTCTCAATATAGTGAAAAAATATAAGCTTTTTTACAAAGTAAATTTCTTATGTGACCGACTTTGTTCAACACAGAAAAGACTATTATACACTGTATGCCATGATATAGCTGAAAAAATGCTTAAAGTGGCGTTAAACAACATTCAAACAAACACACAAAACATATTTCAACATTGATTCTATTTAACAAATCTTGTATTGTATAATATTCTATTTTACCAATTTTCCATTGTCCAAAATACTCAGATATAAGAAAAAATTAAGAAAATATAATTAAAAATAGTTATGAAAATGTTATAAATAGATATATAAATATAATGTCTTCTTGGAGTCATTTGCAGTTTGTTCCATTTATTAAAAAGTCTTTAATACTGAAGAAAGTGGACTTGAAGACTGCATGATTCTACTATATGATCTATTGGTTGTTAATTTTTTTTTATGTATGCCTTCAACCCCTCACTTGATATAACTGTGCTTTAATAAATAAATAAATTAATTAAAAGGCATGTGAAGCACGTGCACAATGGTTGATTTTTAAAAGTTGGCTGGAAATAATACAAATACAAGTTTATTGTAATATTTAATAGCACATGTTGATTGATATTGACATGCCAATTAAGGTGTTACACAATTTCTATTGTAACATGTTGATTGATATTGACATGCCAATTAAGGTGTTACACAATTTACATCTGGTAAAAGTTAACAGGGTTGCAACATTAATAAGAGGCCCTGTTAAGGTAATTTCGGCAATAAAAGGCAAGATGTAAATATTTTAACAATTTTAAGGGCTAAATGCGGTGTTCTAAGAACCTTTTAGAAGAGAATTTTTTCAGCATATTTTAAGGTATCCGACCCATAATTGAAGTCACCGTTTAATTTTATTTTTAGACCAAGAAATGCAGCTTTATTTAATCAATATATTATTAATTAATGATACCAATTAAATATATTGTTGTACTTTGAGTCAAAGTTAACAGTTTTGAGGACAAAAAGTTAGTTGCTCAAATAGTAGTTCCGATGTTTGCCGAACATTACCGAGGTCTGTTCCATTGACAAACAATTGACATCCGGGACACCAAATATGATCACGTGGTCCATTATGGGTCGGATACCTTAAATACAAACATTTAAATTTGGCCATTGTGTAAGCATATGAGGAAAGTGAAAATCCCAAAGTAGTTTAATCATGGTCTGTACTGGACAGAACACAATACACCAAATACGGTATGGCATATGGTGGAGTATTTCTGAATGAAAAAAATATCACTTCGACAGTATATAGTGGGAAATTGAAAAAAAAAAGCACACAACACAAAATAATCATGGTGTCCCGTCTGTACCTGGATGTAATAATTTGACTTTCTACGTATTGAGGAACAACAGATCTTGAGAATTCCTACTTATTCATTATTATGAAACATGCGAGAAAAAAGTTTTTAGAAACAGTACAATTAGGATCCATCCTTTATTCATTTCATTTGTTACAGGTAAACAAACAGTATTGCGGATGTGTATTGAAAGTACGCTCGTGCATCGATTTTTCTCATTATTTCAGCTACCTACCGATCTTCAAATGGAAAATTAATCTTGTATCTTTTTATAATACAATCACGGTAACTTACCAATTACGTAATTTTAATAAAATTGGCAATAAACATATTTTCTAATTCAAAGTTGACAGGAAATGCATTCACGTTCATGCATTGTTATTTTTTGGACTTTCACACAAATTCATTTGTACAAGAATTAATTTTATACATAGATATAGACTTATAAACACAGATATACAGTACATATATAAGAGTAACTGGTGATTGTTATCAACAACAATGCATGAGGGCTTAAAATCGACCCAGGGGTCCAATCAACAAAAGACCTTAATCTCCGGGGAAAAACCTTAATTTTAAAGACCAACACCGACTTTTAACAGAAAACCTTAAAAAATTAAGGTTTTCCGCTGGATTTAAGGTTTTGGTGTTTGTAGTGCTGTTTATAAAATCTAACTTTTTTTTCGTATAAAAGTCATTATCTAAATTTACATTTTCACTGCTTATTATGTTGGTCTTTTATTGGTTTTTCATTTTTACCTTTCATCAATGTAAAGTGTCGGGTAATAAATAAGCAATTAACGAATAAACAAGACAATTAATATACAATTACTAACCGGTACTTGCTTGGGCCTTTTGTACCTAGGTGGTACATAGGCTACTGGATGATACCCCTCCATTCTGTCCTGTTTTGGGCCAGTCTGACTAGGTCTTACCATTTGTATCCCTGGGTTTCCATCTCTTGGGTTGCGAGATTTGGAAATTTTGAGATCACCTCAATGGCTCTACTGGTCGAAAATTTGAATCTAGTTATGGACTTTTACAATTGTTCTTTTCTATGCTATGCTACGCAACAAATTATGTTTATGTCGAGATTTATTTCAGTTTAAATTAATTTAATTCACCTGGTTTCATAGAATGACTCTTTGAAGGTAAAGCGCATCCAATGTAAATCTTTTTTCCTGACCACCCATATCCCAAAGCTATTTATCATTGATAGATAAAACTTTCTATATGCCACAATAGTAGACTTGCATATCTTCACCCCATCATTCGATCTTGAACTCTAAATTTCCCTAAAATCAGCATTTTTAGATGATTGTTTATGATTTGTAGGAATTATGATGTATATTTTTCCAGATATCTTAGACTTAATTTGACTGATAAAATGTGATGTGCACATTATTAGACCTTCACCTTGATTTCTGCCTTAATAGCTATATATATACTTTCTCATTTACAAACTTTTGTTTCAGATCAGGGTTCAATTGTTCCTTTGTTCATTTAAATTAAAAGAATACAGTATGATGAAAATTTAAACTGGTTTTGAATTAATTTGTGTTTCTGTTCTTTGATAAGGGCAAGATTTCCTTTAGTGTTAACTCCTATGTTTTTTTGTGAGCACTAAAGTTATCACATAGATGCACATAATGCAAAGGCTAAAATATGAAATGAAAAATATCATTAGCCAACTTTTTTGTATTTTTTTTATAGGAACTTTAAAGAGAAAACCACAAATCTTGAAAGTTTTTCATGAAGACGTAGAATGGGCACTGAGAGAGGTTTGTATTTCAACCTTTTGCTATCTCGATTCTTATTTTAAATAATTCTATGATTAATTGATTATTTAAATACTTAATAACAATTGACTGGTGTTTTATAACAACACTCTTCCTTGCAAACTAATTAGCAAGTATAGCAAGTAAGTAAGAAAATCCAAGAAATCCAGGTCTTTCAGTTCCTGTCATATGCTAACATCATTTATTTAATTATCAGGTAAGATACAGTTTGGCAAAAAATTGTACTTTTTCTTTGCTTATATAAAACAGAGAACAGAGTACATTTTAAATTGTGTCTGTTTTCTGGTAATGCATTTTAATGGCTTAATTAAGGTTTTATTGTCATAATTGTTAGGTGTATTAAAATAACTTGTATAACTGTGAGTACATGTCAGTGTTCTAGAATTCTGATATCCCACCTTCCCCCATCCCTTTTAACCAGGAAAAGTAGTGTTTTACAGTTATTAGCATTCATAATGTATTGTTGTATGTGACCTTAGAACATAGATAAATCAGAGAAAGTGAAATATATAATAATTTAAGAACAGTTGAAGTGAAGAAATACTTTTAAGTTGCAATTTTATCTTAATATCCAAATCAGCTGAACAAATCAGAAGGAATCAAAAGGACACATGTTCAACCAAAAACATCAGCCACTCTTTGAATATGAGACTGAAAGTTGGTGCTTCAGAGTAAGCAATTCCTTCCTGCAGCAGCACACCAATCATGTTATCCAGTCAAGTATGATAATCACTGTTGAAAAGGATACAGACAAAGATGAGGTCTGTAAAATAAGTTAAACATTTCTCTTACAAAACAGTAATGGATTGCTTAAAAATTTTACTATGCATAAAAAACTAATCAACTAGGGTCTTTAAATTGAAGAATGCATTATTACAGATGTTAAAGTATAAAAAATCTTGTCTCCACCTTAAGATCTGCACTATTCATGTTGTCCAGTCAAGTATGATAATTAAAAAAAAGAAGGCACTATCATATCTTTACAACAAACCAATTATCTGCACCTATCTTATAAAGAGAGTTATTTATATATTCTTTTAATCACCTTAGAAACAACGACAAGAGGAACGTGAAGGAGAAAACAAAGAGAACATTGAAAAAGCTGAAGGCAACGTGGAGACCATTAAAAATACAGAGAATCTAGAAATCACTGTTGAAAAGGATACAGACAAAGATGAGGTCTGTAAAATAAGTTAAACATTTCTCTTACAAAACAGTAATGGATTGCTTAAAAATTTTACTATGCATAAAAAACTAATCAACTAGGGTCTATAAATTGAAGAATGCATTATTGACAGATGTTAAAGTATAAAAAATCTTGTCTCCACCTTAAGATCTGCACTATTCATGTTGTCCAGTCAAGTATGATAATTAAAAAAAAGAAGGCACTATCATATCTTTACAACAAACCAATTATCTGCACCTATCTTATAAAGAGAGTTATTTATATATTCTTTTAATCACCTTAGAAACAACGACAAGAGGAACGTGAAGGAGAAAACAAAGAGAACATTGAAAAAGCTGAAGGCAACGTGGAGACCATTAAAAATACAGAGAATCTAGAAATCACTGTTGAAAAGGATACAGACAAAGATGAGGTCTGTAAAATAAGTTAAACATTTCTCTTACAAAACAGTAATGGATTGCTTAAAAATTTTACTATGCATAAAAAACTAATCAACTAGGGTCTTTAAATTGAAGAATGCATTATTACAGATGTTAAAGTATAAAAAATCTTGTCTCCACCATAAGATCTGCACTATTCATGTTGTCCAGTCAAGTATGATAATTAAAAAAAAGAAGGCACTATCATATCTTTACAACAAACCAATTATCTGCACCTATCTTATAAAGAGAGTTATTTATATATTCTTTTAATCACCTTAGAAACAACGACAAGAGGAACGTGAAGGAGAAAACAAAGAGAACATTGAAAAAGCTGAAGGCAACGGGGAGACCATTAAAAATACAGAGAATCTAGAAATCACTGTTGAAAAGGATACAGACAAAGATGAGGTCTGTAAAATAAGTTAAACATTTCTCTTACAAAACAGTAATGGATTGCTTAAAAATTTTACTATGCATAAAAAACTAATCAACTAGGGTCTTTAAATTGAAGAATGCATTATTACAGATGTTAAAGTATAAAAAATCTTGTCTCCACCATAAGATCTGCACTATTCATGTTGTCCAGTCAAGTATGATAATTAAAAAAAGAAGGCACTATCATATCTTTACAACAAACCAATTATCTGCACCTATCTTATAAAGAGAGTTATTTATATATTCTTTTAATCACCTTAGAAACAACGACAAGAGGAACGTGAAGGAGAAAACAAAGAGAACATTGAAAAAGCTGAAGGCAACGGGGAGACCATTAAAAATACAGAGAATCTAGAAATCACTGTTGAAAAGGATACAGACAAAGATGAGGTCTGTAAAATAAGTTAAACACTTCTCTTACAAAACAGTAATGGATTGCTTAAAAATTTTACTATGCATAAAAAACTAATCAACTAGGGTCTATAAATTGAAGAATGCATTATTGACAGATGTTAAAGTATAAAAAATCTTGTCTCCACCGTAAGATCTGCACTATTCTGTAAACCGCTCCTTAAGAACCATTTTTAGATAATAATGAGATGTGTAATAATTGTACATAACACAACATCCAGACAACAGTGGCAATTTTAAAATCTGCAATGGAGAACAGCTAGCAGCCTTCAACATAGACCAGTTGAAGGTTCATGAACATGTATCGGCAAGTGATTCAAAAATAGACACAGCCCAGCCCAAATAAAATCCCTGTTTAAACAAACCCAAATATAACAATAAAAAACCAGAAAAAAGCAGTCAAATGTGGCATGGTCAAGCATGTTTAATTGTGTGCAAACCTTCCTGTTGCCAATTTCTAAGAAGAATATAAAAAGAGACTAAAAAAATAGAGACAATAGAAGTTCAGTGTAATTATAATGAAGCAGTTATTTGTATAGTTGAGAAATTGTTAACTACTGGCACCCTATTATCAGCAAACCTATTTATAAAGCTTATATATTTTTATTTTATAGGTTTTGTTTCTCCTAGATGGAGTGGAAATAGGGGTGTTAGATGCGGAAATTATGCAAATCTTAATTGACTGTCCTGAAACAGATCATCTAATCTTAGATGCAAGTTTTTTTAATATTTTACCGACTATATTAATTGTAGAACCATTGTTTTGGTGAATTTAATTAAAATCAAAGAAACTGGAAGATAGCATTGTCACTAAAATTTGCATTTTAAAATCTACATGTGCAGATTTGTCCGACTCAAATCCTTCATTAAATCTTAAAACCGTTTAATATATCTTGGATCCTTGTGTTAGTCAGAATAATGTGATTGTTGTAGAATTTTATTTCATTGTTTAAGCAATTGTGGGCTGATATCATTTAATTAGAGTTAGTAGATAATATATCAATTCACTTCAGGGGGCCGAGTGGTCAAGGTAGTTCGTCTACTATTGATCACGTGGTCTGTCAACACTGAGATTGCGGGTTCGATTTTCACTGCAGGCAGGGTGTACTCAACTCCAATCTTAATTGACAAGGATTGCCAGTTTTCCTACCGCAGGTCGGGGGTTTTCTCTGGGTACTCCAGCTTTCTCCCCCAATAAAAACTGGACGCCATGATATAGCTGAAAAATTGCTGAAAGTGGCGTTAAAACACCATTCAAACAAACAAACAAATCAATTCACTTCATGAATAAATAAGTTAAAAATTCACTTAGATATTTAAATTGTTGAAAACAATTGAAGCATAGTCTATCTATTTTCTCTGTTAATATGACCTTGTCTTCAAGTGCGCATCTTTAATTTGCAACAAATTACACAGCAAACCATTACTATTTTTGTACCCTTTAAAATTTTGTATCAAGTCTGTATATTAGAATTATTCCGATATTCTGCAAATATTTTTTAGACAGCTGCTCTGCAATCTGCATAATAACAAAAACGACTTTCAGTTAATTGTGTTCATATGTGACTGGCACTTGTGCTGTGAAGCTCTTTAAGAAAACATTGATTGAAAAGAAAATAGTTCAGGCTCTTTAATTATGTTGAGCATACTTTTATTTGTAGCAGTGTAACAGCTTCCTCGAACTTTCAGAAAGCGGTGATGAGTGGGCACCACCATTAAAAAGGAAAGCTAAAGGTATGGATTGTGATGGAATTTTTTGTTAGCTGAGTTGTAAATGAGTTGAAATCGGGTATTATTATGCGTACAGTGGAGGAGTGGGTAGGTGTCAACTATTTGGTTACTGGATGATAACCGGAAAAGTTTTCATTTTATTCAAATTGAATGAAACTTTGGGATTGTGCAGATGACAACACATGAATGACAACACTGGAGAAAAAATGCCTAAAAAGATAGGGCTTATTGAGATTTTCTTTAAGGACATGTCACAGGACGACAAATGGTGAAGACATTTCATGATTTCGACCTACAGTTTGTGAGTTTTAGTGAAAAGCGGAGTCTTTGAAACATTCAAGGTATACCGCTCGCCCTCTGCTAGTCAGAAATTTTGTGGCAAATTATGTCATAAAGTTGTCTCAAAATTTCCTTAACATTTGTCCCTTTTCAGTTTTCTTGATATCTGTTATAGTTCCAGAGATTATGCGATAACAAGGTTTTCGGTGTTTGGGCAGATAACTGTGTAAAGAAAAATATTTCGGTTTCACAGGGTCAATTCCTAATAGACTTTCAGTGCCCAAAACTTGTCACAAAAGATCGAAATGATGTGTCGCGCAGTTTTTAAACTGTTTGGTTTTGAAGTTGGTGAGGAAAAAAAGAAAGAAAAAAAATAATCAAATCAAAAACAATAAGGTCTTCCCACTGGAAGTGGAAAAGACCTTAAAGATGGCCAAAAGTAAGAAAAATTGACATACATTTAATTGATTAAGGGCTTTTGCAGGAAAAAATGCACAAAGGAGTTGGAACTCGCCTCCCAATTTAGGGTACCATCACCAGAATTTTAATAATTTTTTTAACATCTCTTAAGCATTTAGAAACATGTTTAAACCACCACCAAGTAAATAAAACTTGAAGAGAATTTTGACCCCCTTGGACATTTTTTTCTCGAAATGCCCCAAGGCCAAATGCAGTTTCTTTTATAAAAAAATGTCTATTTGAGACGATCCAAGTTGTACAAGATTAATTACCAAATTTGTCTTGCAAGATGACAAAACTTGATATCATTTACATTCAGTCTCGAGATCTTTTTTGTGTATAAATTGTTAATTTTTTCAGTGTTGAGCCAGTCATCTACGGATTCAACCTCATGTGACATTGTAGAAGTTACTTATAATGATGAAGAATCACCCACAAAAAAAGCGAAAGGTATGAAAAATTGCAATTTGCTTGATTAAACTAAATCAATTCAGAGTTTTTTTTGTAAAGATTCAATAAAATAGATGCAAGTTTAAATTTTAATGGGAATTTATAGATTATAGTATTTTAGGTTTGCATTTCCAAATTATCAAATTTTTTTTAGACTCATTTGTATAGAATAGACTTTCAGTGCCCAATACTCGTCGCAAAAGATCAAAATGATATGTCACGTAGTTTTTAAACTGTTTAGTTTTGAAGTTGGCGGGAAAAGAAAGAAAGACAAAAAAATAATCAAAGCAAAAACAATAAGGTCTTCCCACTGGAAGTGGAAAAGACCTTAAAGATGGCCAAAAGTAAGAAAAATTGACATACATTTAATTGATTAAGGGCTTTTCCAGGAAATAATGTACAGGGGAGTCGGAACTCACCTCCCAATTTGGGGTACCATCACCAGAATTTTAATAATTTTTTTAACATCTCTTAAGCATTTAGAAACATGTTTAACCCACCACCAAGGAAATAAAAATTGAAGAGAATTTTGACCCCCTTGGACATTTTTTCCCGGAAATGCCCTAAGGCCTAATGCAGTTTCTTTTATAAAAAAAAAATGTCTATTTGAGACGATCCAAGTTGTACAAGATTAATTACCAAATTTGTCTGGCAAGATGACAAAACTTGATATCATTTACATTCAGTCTCGAGATCTTTTTTGTGTATAAATTGTTAATTTTTTCAGTGTTGAGCCAGTCATCTACGGATTCAACCTCATGTGACATTGTAGAAGTTACTTATAATGATGAAGAATCACCCACAAAAAAAGCGAAAGGTATGAAAAATTGCAATTTGCTTGATTAAACTAAATCAATTCAGAGTTTTTTTTGTAAAGATTCAATAAAATAGATGCAAGTTTAAATTTTAATGGGAATTTATAGATTATAGTATTTTAGGTTTGCATTTCCAAATTATCAAATCTTTTTTTAGACTCATTTGTATAGAATAGACTTTCAGTGCCCAATACTCGTCGCAAAAGATCAAAATGATATGTCACGTAGTTTTTAAACTGTTTAGTTTTGAAGTTGGCGGGAAAAGAAAGAAAGACAAAAAAATAATCAAAGCAAAAACAATAAGGTCTTCCCACTGGAAGTGGAAAAGACCTTAAAGATGGCCAAAAGTAAGAAAAATTGACATACATTTAATTGATTAAGGGCTTTTCCAGGAAATAATGTACAGGGGAGTCGGAACTCACCTCCCAATTTGGGGTACCATCACCAGAATTTTAATAATTTTTTTAACATCTCTTAAGCATTTAGAAACATGTTTAACCCACCACCAAGGAAATAAAAATTGAAGAGAATTTTGACCCCCTTGGACATTTTTTCCCGGAAATGCCCTAAGGCCTAATGCAGTTTCTTTTATAAAAAAAATGTCTATTTGAGACGTTCCAAGTTGTACAAGATTAATTACCAAATTTGTCTTGCAAGATGACAAAACTTGATATCATTTACATTCAGTCTCGAGATCTTTTTTGTGTATAAATTGTTAATTTTTTCAGTGTTGAGCCAATCATCTACGGATTCAACCTCATGTGACATTGTAGAAGTTACTTATAATGATGAAGAATCACCCACAAAAAAAGCGAAAGGTATGAAAAATTGCAATTTGTTTGATTAAACTAAATCAATTCAGAGTTTTTTTGTAAAGATTCAATAAAATAGATGCATGTTTAAATTTTAATGGGAATTTATAGATTATAGTATTTTAGGTTTGCATTTCCAAATTATGAAATCTTTTTTTAGACTCGTTTGTATAGAATAGACTTTCAGTGCCCAATACTCGTCGCAAAAGATCAAAATGATATGTCACGTAGTTTTTAAACTGTTTAGTTTTGAAGTTGGCGGGAAAAGAAAGAAAGACAAAAAAATAATCAAAGCAAAAACAATAAGGTCTTCCCACTGGAAGTGGAAAAGACCTTAAAGATGGCCAAAAGTAAGAAAAATTGACATACATTTAATTGATTAAGGGCTTTTCCAGGAAATAATGTACAGGGGAGTTGGAACTCACCTCCCAATTTGGGGTACCATCACCAGAATTTTAATAATTTTTTTAACATCTCTTAAGCATTTAGAAACATGTTTAACCCACCACCAAGGAAATAAAAATTGAAGAGAATTTTGACCCCCTTGGACATTTTTTCCCGGAAATGCCCTAAGGCCTAATGCAGTTTCTTTTATAAAAAAAAAAGGCTATTTGAGACGTTCCAAGTTGTACAAGATTAATTACCAAATTTGTCTTGCAAGATGACAAAACTTGATATCATTTACGTTCAGTCTCGAGATCTTTTTTGTGTATAAATTGTTAATTTTTTCAGTGTTGAGCCAATCATCTACGGATTCAACCTCATGTGACATTGTAGAAGTTACTTATAATGATGAAGAATCACCCACAAAAAAAGCGAAAGGTATGAAAAATTGCAATTTGTTTGATTAAACTAAATCAATTCAGAGTTTTTTTGTAAAGATTCAATAAAATAGATGCAAGTTTAAATTTTAATGGGAATTTATAGATTATAGTATTTTAGGTTTGCATTTCCAAATTATCAAATCTTTTTTTAGACTCATTTGTATAGAATAGACTTTAAGTGCCCAATACTCGTCGCAAAAGATCAAAATGATATGTCACGTAGTTTTTAAACTGTTTAGTTTTGAAGTTGGCGGGAAAAGAAAGAAAGACAAAAAAATAATCAAAGCAAAAACAATAAGGTCTTCCCACTGGAAGTGGAAAAGACCTTAAAGATGGCCAAAAGTAAGAAAAATTGACATACATTTAATTGATTAAGGGCTTTTCCAGGAAATAATGTACAGGGGAGTCGGAACTCACCTCCCAATTTGGGGTACCATCACCAGAATTTTAATAATTTTTTTAACATCTCTTAAGCATTTAGAAACATGTTTAACCCACCACCAAGGAAATAAAAATTGAAGAGAATTTTGACCCCCTTGGACATTTTTTCCCGGAAATGCCCTAAGGCCTAATGCAGTTTCTTTTATAAAAAAAAATGTCTATTTGAGACGTTCCAAGTTGTACAAGATTAATTACCAAATTTGTCTTGCAAGATGACAAAACTTGATATCATTTACATTCAGTCTCGAGATCTTTTTTGTGTATAAATTGTTAATTTTTTTCAGTGTTGAGCCAATCATCTACGGATTCAACCTCATGTGACATTGTAGAGGTTACGTATAATGATGAAGAATCACCCACAAAAAAAGCGAAAGGTATGAAAAATTGCAATTTGTTCGATTAAACTAAATCAATTCAGAGTTTTTTTGTAAAGATTCAATAAAATAGATGCAAGTTTAAATTTTAATGGGAATTTATAGATTATAGTATTGTAGGTTTGCATTTCCAAATTATCAAATCTTTTTTTTGAATTATTTGTATAGAATAGACTTTTAGTGCCCAATACTTGTCGCGAAAGATCAAAATGATATGTCACGTAGTTTTTAAACTGTTTAGTTTTGAAGTTGGCGGGAAAAGAAAGAAAGAAAAAAAAAATAATAAAAGCAAAAACAATAAGGTCTTCCCACTGGAAGTGGAAAAGACCTTAAAGATGGCCAAAAGTAAGAAAAATTGACATACATTTAATTGATTAAGGGCTTTTCCAGGAAAAAATGCACAAGGGAGTTGGAACTCGCCTCCCAATTTAGGGTACCATCACCAGAATTTTAATAATTTTTTTAACATCTCTTAAGCATTTAGAAACATGTTTAAACCACCACCAAGGAAATAAAACTTGAAGAGAATTTTGACCCCCTTGGACATTTTTTTCTCGAAATGCTTTAAGGCCAAATGCAGTTTCTTTTATAAAAAAAAATGTCTATTTGAGACGTTCCAAGTTGTACAAGATTAATTACCAAATTTGTCTTGCAAGATGACAAAACTTGATATCATTTACATTCAGTCTCGAGATCTTTTTTGTGTATAAATTGTTAATTTTTTTCAGTGTTGAGCCAATCATCTACGGATTCAACCTCATGTGACATTGTAGAGGTTACGTATAATGATGAAGAATCACCCACAAAAAAAGCGAAAGGTATGAAAAATTGCAATTTGTTCGATTAAACTAAATCAATTCAGAGTTTTTTTGTAAAGATTCAATAAAATAGATGCAAGTTTAAATTTTAATGGGAATTTATAGATTATAGTATTGTAGGTTTGCATTTCCAAATTATCAAATCTTTTTTTTGAATTATTTGTATAGAATAGACTTTTAGTGCCCAATACTTGTCGCGAAAGATCAAAATGATATGTCACGTAGTTTTTAAACTGTTTAGTTTTGAAGTTGGCGGGAAAAGAAAGAAAGAAAAAAAAATAATAAAAGCAAAAACAATAAGGTCTTCCCACTGGAAGTGGAAAAGACCTTAAAGATGGCCAAAAGTAAGAAAAATTGACATACATTTAATTGATTAAGGGCTTTTCCAGGAAATAATGTACAGGG
Organism: Limnoperna fortunei; assembly: GCA_944474755.1. NCBI lineage: Eukaryota > Metazoa > Mollusca > Bivalvia > Mytilida > Modiolidae > Limnoperna > Limnoperna fortunei. The sequence continues at coordinate 7,146,647 of OX104114.1, read as the reverse complement.
GAGTCGGAACTCACCTCCCAATTTGGGGTACCATCACCAGAATTTTAATAATTTTTTTAACATCTCTTAAGCATTTAGAAACATGTTTAACCCACCACCAAGGAAATAAAAATTGAAGAGAATTTTGACCCCCTTGGACATTTTTTTCTCGAAATGCTTTAAGGCCAAATGCAGTTTCTTTTATAAAAAAATGTCTATTTGAGACGATCCAAGTTGTACAAGATTAATTACCAAATTTGTCTTGCAAGATGACAAAACTTGATATCATTTACATTCAGTCTCGAGATCTTTTTTGTGTATAAATTGTTAATTTTTTTCAGTGTTGAGCCAATCAACTACGGATTCAACCTCATGTGACATTGTAGAAGTTACTTATAATGATGAAGAATCACCCACAAAAAAAGCGAAAGGTATGAAAAATTGCAATTTGTTTGATTAAACTAAATCAATTCAGAGTTTTTTTGTAAAGATTCAATAAAATAGATGCATGTTTAAATTTTAATGGGAATTTATAGATCATAGTATTGTAGGTTTGCATTTCCAAATTATCAAATCTTTTTTTAGACTCATTTGTATAGAATAGACTTTCAGTGCCCAATACTCGTCGCAAAAGATCAAAATGATATGTCACGTAGTTTTTAAACTGTTTAGTTTTGAAGTTGGCGGGAAAAGAAAGAAAGAAAAAATAATAATAAAAGCAAAAACAATAAGGTCTTCCCACTGGAAGTGGAAAAGACCTTAAAGATGGCCAAAAGTAAGAAAAATTGACATACATTTAATTGATTAAGGGCTTTTCCAGGAAAAAATGCACAAGGGAGTTGGAACTCGCCTCCCAATTTAGAATACCATCACCAGAATTTTAATAATTTTTTTAACATCTCTTAAGCATTTAGAACCACCACCAAGGAAATAAAAATTGAAGAGAATTTTGACCCCCTTGGACATTTTTTCCCGGAATTGTATTGTAGGTTTGCATTTCCAAATTATCAAATCTTTTTTTAGACTCATTTGTGATGAAAGTGCTCTTTAGTAGCATATCATTTTTAAATTTAAATTTACATAATTTTGTGAAAAAAATAATATCTTGAAATGTTTTTTTTAAATGATAGGTCTAAGTGTAATGATTAATGAGAAAAGGACCAAAAAGCTCCCCCAAAAAATAAGTGAAAGTCAGGTTACGGGTAGCCAATTGGTATCGGGAAGTTCATGTCTCAAATATATTTGGTCTTTATATTGTAGCTACTGAGAAATAAACTTAACTGGGAAATATTGTTTTTGAAACAAATAATAATGGCTTGGTGTGATTTGACATGATAGGTCCATTTAAAGAACAAATATCTAGTGTTTCTTTTGCAATATTTTCTTAGATAAACTAATAATGCGAGATGTTTATATATAGAAAAATGATTGCCCCAAGTTAAAATTAATTTCAAGCCCCTCAACCCCCCCCCCCTTTTCACCCACAAAATTTCCTTTTATAAAAATGACACAAATATCATCTTTGCAGAAAACAATTAATCAGGCAAAACAATCTCAAATTATAGCATCAGCCATAAACAGAATATTTATCCTTAAAAGAATAATATCTTAAGAAAACTCATTAAGAGACTTGTGTATGACAACCAGCCTGTGCCTTGGAGAATATCAACCTAAAGGTTTAAAAAAATTGTAATTCTTTGATGTATTTCACAACACAGATGTGTAGAAAAAATTCAGTGTAACTTACACACTTTTTGACTTTTGAAGACCTATCATAGACACTCTAGTCAAAGTTTAGTTCAGCAATTTCATGAAATTACTAATAACACACACAGAAACAAACATGCACACAGGCATAATGAATTAAAAAGATCAGTAAAGGTTTTAATTTTTCTTTACAGTTCTAATCACTACTGATGAAAGTGAAGATGATGTGAAAAAGAATGATGAAAGCATTAGTGAAACCATAAAGAAAGAGATTCTCGAAGAATGTAATATTTTAAGGGCTTCAGACAATCCCAATATATACATTCGTAAAGTTATTAAGCAGTTACCTGGTGAAAGTAGTCAGCCAAAGAAAAAACACGACAGAGTCTACAACTCTAAACAAGCTTGCTTGTATTGTGATAAACTTTTTTTACACTTACCAATGCACCTCGAGAAAAAACATCGCAATGAGCCTGAAGTCCAGACTGCAATGGAAAACATTGACAAAACCAGGTTTGACTTAATAAAGAAAAAGGGCAACAACAAACATAATAAGCTTGTGAGAAAAGAAAAAAAAGGAGAAATGATTCTAGCTCGTCGACCTGTGGGAAATTTTGATTCTTCAGAGTTTGGGCCTTGTCCCAATTGTCTAGACTGGATGAACTTGCAAACTTTAAAAAGACACCAGAAAAAGTGTAAATCTTATCTAACTACTAGTAGCTCTGAATATATTAAGAAAGACTCTAAAAAAGTCCTACAACTAAAATCTGATATTATGAGTGGACATTATTATACAAGTCCTGGATCCATCTTTCAAACATCTGTTTATCAAATAATGACACGAGACAGAATAACAGATATTGCAAAACAAGACAGACTAATTGTAGCATTAGGTGAATCATGGTTTAATAGAAGTGTTGGCAATCCAAAAAGAAAATACTATGCATCACAGCATATGCGACTAATGTCAAGGCTCCTAATTAATCTTCGCACTCTACAGGGGGAAGATAAAGTTTTTGATAACATATTAGCAAATGTATCTGAAAATGCTGATGGGAATAACAATACTGAGATATCCTCTGGCACAAATTTGGCTAAAATTGGCACTGACTTGAATGTTGCTATGAATAACTCGGAAGTGAATGGAAATTCCTCTGAAGTGAATGTTGGTAAGAATGCCTTCGATACAAGGGTTTCTGAGAATACCTCTAGCACAAAAGCTGTGACCTCTGACAAGTATGATAATAAGAAATTTATGTGGGATTTTCTAGATCCTGAAAACTTTCATCCAGTAATGAAAGCAGCAGTCATGTGTGCTTATCCATATATGGATGACATAGAGGATCTGAAGGCTCCATCAAATGCCATAAAAATTAAATATGATTTAATCAGAATGCTAGATATGAAATGGTCTTTCTTGCAAAGTGGAAACCATGGTATGGCGGCTGAGAGATGTAATATCTTCAAAAAGCAGATGGAAATACATTGGAATGAGTCTGTTACAAGACTTGCCAGATCAGTTTTGCTGCACAGATCTTTTTCCAAGGATACTAAAATTCCGTCGCCTGAGGACATTAAAAAGTTGACCATATACCTTACTGCAGAGGTCAAGAAGGTGGATTTAGAAAACTGTGAAACAGAAAACTTTAGAAACATTGTTCAGTTAGCACAAAGCCGTCTTCTTCTTTTCAACAAGAGGAGATCCGGTGAAATTGACCACATAACGTAAGTAATAATTGAAATATGATACATGAAAAAGGGAGAAAATAAAATTAGCTAGCAGAAATAGAAAAAACAAAAGGATAGAGACAGATTTGAAACCACAGAAATTGAATTGGCAATGGTCCTGACTTGGTACAGACATTTTAAAGGTATGGTGGGTTAAACCAGGTTTTATGGTACCATACCTCCCTTCCAAAGAAGAATGCAAATAAAGTTAGCAACTAAACCATAGATAAAGTAACCAATTTTTCTACAATACTGTAATTAGCATTAGCTTAACGTTCATTGGGACCTTTTGGTCTTTGGGTCAATTTTCCATGGCACCCCTCCCAAAGTTATCTTTGAAACCCAAAATATTTTTTCTGGTTCTGCCACTATCTGAAATATTTTTAAAAATAGCAGTCAACCAAATAAATAAATCTTCCTAAATTATAAATATGTGCAAGAAGTTGAAAAAAAATATATATATTTACAATTGTTTTGTACTTATCATTTTGTATTAAATATGAGATGAAATAGTATTTTAGGATCAAAGCTTGTTTTTCAGAATAAAGCAGTATGTGAACAGAAAATCTGGCCTGTCATCTTTAGATTCTTCTTTAACAGAAAATCTTAGCAAGTTGGAACAACATTTACTCAATACACATGATCTGATGTCAGTACGTGGCAAGGTAGGATACTTCACACATTATATTAAACATTTCTTCCATAAATTGCCGATTTCTGGTACAGATGACCCAGTACAGATGAAATCACACGCACACATCTGTAATAGCTGCGTCATCCAATCAAAATGCCAGAAACAAGAACGTTGTTCTGGAAGCATAACAAAGTTCTTGTTTGCGGCGTTCTGATTGGATGTCAGAGACAATGGAATCTAAATGGAGAGACTATAGAATGTAGCGATGTGAAAGTTGTTGCTTTATGTAAGAAATAGGTACTTTCATGCTCTTTTTGGGAAAGCCAGTGTGAACTTTTACTCGTGATAGAAATTTTTATGTCTTTTAGCTCGTTCAAAACTCACCAAAAGACATAAAATTTCTGTGCTTGTCAAAGATCATTCAGTCTTTCCCCGAAAAACGTATGGAAGAACCTATTAATCTTAGATACATAAGGATATGTTTTCACCATGTAAAAATAAACCTTCACAATATTTGCTGGTAACGTAATCAACCAATTCTGAAAGCAAGGAATTATGTGTAAAATGATTGACGTTTGATATTGGTGTATGAACATATCTGAAGGCAAGGAATTATGTGTAAAATGATTGACGTTTGATATTGGTGTATGAACATATAAATATCAACTAATAACATTATTTTAAGGTTTAACCAATAAGAATAACTGTGTAAGCTTCTAAAAACATTATGCATAATGCTTTTTATTCTGAAATAGTTAAGGGGATGCAGGACATCATCTGCCATTTTTTGTGAAAATTTCAAAATAGATTGAACATTTATGGTAAATTTAATAATAATTTCTTTCATTATTTACTCTTTATTTCCATAAAATTTATAATAATAATGAAAGTCTTGTACCTATGTTATTACTAAAATTTATCAATGGTTGAAATAAAAAGTTTTTGCATAAATGAGTTCAGTATTGGCAAATTGAAAATGAATTTTTTACAAGGGAGGTAATTATGAACAAAAAAAATTACCATTTTTTAGCACTTTCACCAGTTTTTTTTTTTTTTTTTTTTTTTTTTTTTCAATCGACAAAAATTTAACTCAGAAACCCCTATTTTTCTTCCATCACTAAAATGTATACCGATTGCTTGACATTATATTAAAAATTCACAGAATTTTTGTAATCTTGTATTTTAGTGTATTTTTATTCTCTTCTCTGTATAAGCTATTAGAATACTTAAAATTTCAATGATCAACCCTTACCGTCCGACCAAGGGCATTAAGTTGTCGGTGTAGGACGTAAAAAACTCCCCAAGTCAATGATCAACCCTGCGAAAATAAGCTCCGAAACCCCCGTTTTTTTATTTTGAATTGTGATAACTTGAATAAAAAACTAACTATATGGCGAATTTAAAGAAAATTCAGTGAAAGTGTTGCCTTAAAATATAAAAGCCAGGTACTTTTGATATTTCTGCATAAATTTGGAAATTGTTTGGGAATGTAAAATGCCTAAACTTATTCAACTAGATATTTTTACTATTTATCAAACTCGTACTTAAAATTGTAACCTTAAAAGATACAGATCTAGTCCTATTTTATAGAGAAATTTAAAAACTAAATATCTTCTCTTTTATCACTATTTTCGTTGAATTTTCCATTCTTAAGCATTCTGAGAAAAACCCATATCAGTGGACTCGACTGAGATGCATTGTTATTGCTAGTTTCAAACAACATTAATAAGTATGCAACACATTGTAACAATGATTACTGGTGCAAAACAGTGATAAACATATCACTGTGTTTTACTTCCTCGATTTCAACATCAATCTCGCTGTAAGCGGCTCTATTGATATTTTTAATTTCAAAAATAAAACAAACAATAATCTATAATTTTCTACATTGTCAAAGAAATACGTGGAACAAAATTGTGATGTGCTGAAAGTTTCTGTTGTGCTAAAGTGCCAAGGAATCCTCACCATTTAATTTGTACCAATGAAGCCATTTTATCTTAGTCAATCACTTATCACTCATTTTGTTTGTTTCCTTGGTTGATGATCATTTTAGTGATTTTGTTGTAAATTCCAAAGTCATCAAATACCAGCATGCATGCTTTGTGTTCTAGTCAGTTATATTGATTATGAAAGAATAATTTCTTTGTTGGAAAAAAAATTCAGGTCAGCTAAAACAAATAGAACAGGACACTTCTATAATGCTAACTGATAATTGCAATGAAAGTTAAATATTAATTTAACGACTTTCAGCATAACAAGCTGTAATTACATATTGAGGCTATATAATCCACTTTTGCTGAATGGGGGAGATCTTTTATTTAGTAACTTTGTATGTTACACTACACAATTGCTGACGGTAACCTTAAAGATATGATTAATGAACATTGGTATTGGTAGTGAAAGGTTTTTTTCGGTTCTTTGCCCAAAGTGTACCCCTGAATGCCAGACCATGATTTTCACTGGCATGCAATATTCTCATATTTGTTATTTTAGAGAGGACGACCAGTTCCAGTAATACTTCCTACTGATGTCTCCAAGTTATTAGATTATTTATCGGATGCTGAAATAAGGGACAAAGCATTAATTAAGGATAAAAAATGGCTTTTTCCAACTCAAGGTAGGTTTTTTTTTTTAAATAACTGGTTCTTAAGGCCATTGTCGCATAAAGGAATATAAGGACATAAAGACTCATAAATGTCCAAAAATTAAATAGGCTTGAATTTTATTTTGTTGGTAATCAGTATATTTTTCCTTTTATGTGTACTTTTGATGAAGTCTATCTCATGAGCAGGTGTTTATCACTGAAATTACGGGGTCAGTACACTGCAGACACGTGTCTCAATTATTACTGAGAAAAAAATAAAGGATTTTTAAATCAATGAAATTGACTTTATCACTAGTTTATGTTTTGCCCTTCAGGAACACCACAAACCTGTTATATCATTGATCTTAAGATTAAAAAGTTATATGTTTTTAAATTTCTTCTGAATTTGGTGTCCCAAAGTAATCGGGAGCAATCACAATCGGTAAAATTTATGTTAATCTTCAATTTTTGTAATTTTTTTAAGGTATTGCTTTGGAAAAGTATGTGTGCATGCAAGAAAAAAATTATTGTGGCATGGTTAACTTTCAAGTTTTACAGGCACCACCAAATATCTCAATATATATCTCAAGAACTATAATAATTAGGTTGATGAAACTTGGTATTCATATGCCTTAGTACTGGACCAACACATCTGCATAACCCTGTTTTAGCCTTTACATTGAAATTCCGTTTGAACAATACATATAGCAGTAATTTTAAAGTTTTAAGAACACCTTCATACCTCTACAGAAAGTAAGTTGTAGATGTGCATATTCCTCAGTTATAGATTATCATATTTGCATCCCCATCTTTTGACCTGTTTTAGAAATGTTAATGTTATGTTAACACCTTCATATCTCGGTCCTAGATGGTAAAACTTGGAATGCTTAGGCATCAGTGGTAGAGCATTAAAGCTGCATCTCCATCTTTTAACCTTGACCTTGAATTTTCAGTTGAGTGCTTTTTTTGACAGTTTTCATTGGCTCATTTTCATGTTTTAGCAATGTTAAAATTTAAATGTAATTTTTGTCTCGCCTGTGAAGCAGGAGCAATACATAGGGATTGCTTTACCGGCGACAAGTTTGTAGGCGACGACGGCATCGTTATCATTTGGGTTAATGTTTTTTGGGCACCATATCTCGAGAACTGTAAGTCCTATGTCGATGAAACTTGGTATGTTTATGCCTTAGTACCATACTAGCACAGCTTCATCCCCATCATTTGACCTTGACTTTCCGGTTGAGCAACTTTGAAAACTACAATTCATATAATAGCAAGGTTAAGTTTTTTGGGCACCTCCATATCTTAAGGACTATAGGGCCCTAGGTGAATAAAACTTGGTATGCTGGTTCCTTAGTAATAGTGTACAACATTCTCATCATTTTATCTTGACCTTGAATTTCCAGATGAGTGACCTTGACATTTTACAATACTTTTAATAGGTAGGTTAAAGTTTTATGGGCACGTCCATATCTCTAGAACTATAGGCTTAACTTTGTATGTGAGTTTTTAATTAAAAGTGTACAACATCTGCATCCCTATCATATGACCTGAATACATATAATAGCAAGATTAAAGTTGTTTTGGACAGTTTCATGTCTCAAGAACTAAATGAAACTTGGTATAAAGGATACAATAGTAATACTTTACAACATCTGCATCCCCATCATTTGAACATGACCTTGAATTTCCAGTTGAGTGACTTAAATATTTTCAATATTTATAGTAGCAATAAAATAGGTTTTTTTAAGCTTACCTGACCCATAGGGTCAATGTGAGCTATTCTTGTCACTTTGCGTCTGTCGTCGTTGTCGTCCGTAAACTTTTCACATTTCAATCGTTTTCTCCAAAACCACTTGGCCAATTGGAACCAAACTTGGCAGGAATGTTCATTGGGTGGTTCTTTACAAAGTTTGGGTTTTTGGTGCTGATCAAATATTAAACATGGCTGCCAGAGACTTTAATGCAGTCTGATTGGCTGAATTTCAAAAATCTTTTCATAAATCACTTGTCAGATTGATTTGCAATATTGCAGAAATGTACCTTAGATGTTCCTCTACAAAGTTTGAGTTTTTTGTGCCAATCCAAAATCCAAGATGGCCGTCATCGCAGGACATAGTTTAACATAGGACCTTATGGGCAAAACATACAACTTCTTTTCAGAAACTGTTCCACACAATGAAGCCAAATTATGAAGAAATGAAGGTTGGATAGTTATCCTAATATTTAGAGTTTTTCGAACCAATTGCAAATTGAACATGGCTTCCAGGGCCACTAATGGGTTCTGATTGGCTGAAATTTATAAAAAAATCTTCTTTTTACAAACTGGATGCAGATTGATTTGAAATGTGGCAACATTCATAGAAACAGCATCATCATGTAAACTCTTTAGCATTTAATATCAAAATTTGTAAGAAAAGTAATATCTCTTAAAAAATTTTTGCAAGTCAGGTGAGCGATACAGGCTCTCAAGAGCCTCTAGTGTTTTCTTCATATGTCAAGAACTATTAGTCCTTTTTGGTTAATGAAACTTGAAATGCAGATGTTCAAGTAAAAGTCTATCACAGCTGTACCCCTTCATTTGATCTTGACTGTGATTCTTCTTTTGATGACTTCAAAACAGTTTTCGAAAATTCTTGAAAAGTATATTACAGTATATTGAGAAAACTTTAAATGGGTTCGATCTTTTAATGACTTATGACGTGGCTCGGCAGGCAAGACTTAAATTTTCCCAAAATGTCTATTAACTTAGAGTATAGAGGGAATTAAAGAAAGAGTTCTGAGTGCCGGCAGATGAGACATATTGAGTGTTAACTCTTGTGTACAAGAAAATATACCCCTATCCAATAACGATGAAAAGGTTTACAAGGTTATGAAAATTAATAGAAATTTAAAGCAGGACAAGGACTTTTGTGAGAATCAGTATCAGGGCCTTTTAATATTGAGTTTGATTTTCTGATGTATTCTAAAGATATCCTTGTCTTTCTCTTGAAAATAGAACTCCATATTTTTTAGCAAACACCTGCTGGAATCTTGCTTTTTTGCATTTAGACTCGTGTAGGACAACATTTACCACTTTATAACATGTAGTAGTAATCACTTTTAATAGTTTTAAAAAGTGTATCAAAATAGTCCAATTTAATTTTCTTTTCAGGAAATAACAGCAGCAGGAGTTACGAATCATTAAAACTGATTTCAAATAAAGTAGGGCTAGAAAGTCCTGAGCAGATAACTAGCGTTTCATTGAGGAAATATACTGCAACTCTCTCACAGGTTGGTCATTTTACTTATTTCTCAGATAAGATATAAAAAAGACATCATATCTGTTTGACTGTTTTAGCTCACTTGGACCAATGGCCAGTGAATGCTTATACCATCACTGTTACTCTGTCATCTGTAGCAGAGTCTGCAAAAATCGTCCGTCCTTACTGCCATATTGTATAATTCACATTGTCACTTTACCTCTGTCGGCATTGTCGTTGTCTGTGTTGTCATCTGTATACTTTTTTATCTTCTTTTCTTAAACCACATGGCCAATTGAAACCAAACTTGGCCATAATGTTCATTGGATTTGGATCAGAAAACAAATATGGCTGCCACCACAGGTCGTTTAACATAGGACCCTGTGGAAAAAAATTTTTTTTAAAGGCTTCTTCTCTGAAACCTTTTAACTAATCGAAACAAAACTTACTAGCAATATTGTTCGGATGGTCCTCTAAAAAGTTTGTTTTCTTTGCCAATCTGAAATTCGAAATGGCAGCCACCGCAGGACTTAGTTTAACATAGGACCCTATTGGAAAAAGTTTTAAAAGACTTCTCTGAAACTGGTTAACCAATGAAAACAAAACTTACTACCAATATTGTTTGGATGGTCCTCTATCAAGTTTATGTTTTTTTATTGCCAATTGGAAATCCAAAATGGCCGCCACCACATGACTTAGTTTAACATAGGACAAGTTTGGATGGTCCTCTTTAAAGTTTATTGAAAATTACAGGACTAAGTTAACATCAGGGAAATGCCATCTTAATTGCCTATAAAATCAGGTGAGCGATACATACTCTCAAGAGCATCTGGTTTATTCTTGATACAACCACATATTCAGTATCAGACTCTGACTGCTTATGTCGGTAACAAATATATCAAAGCAAGCATAAAATAATTTCTTATAACGACAAATCGTCAAGATTTCTTGTGAAAGATTATCTTTGTCCAGAGTATAGATTTTCTAACGTTTGATTGCACAGATGAACACCTGTTGCTATTGCCTAATTAAACTTTCGTGACATTTCCATTACAAAACTTATCAATGACAGGGATATGGCTTCATTAAAAAGATGTCAAATGCTATTTAATATATAAATCTTTAAATATTTCATAAAATTTTGGCTTAATTACAAGTGTGTTAAGATTGAAGCGACAGGTCAGTCAGTTATCTACTTCCTGTTTTCCAAGCCGAATTGGACTGTTTCAAGATTCAAAATAGGAAAAATTTTCGTAACAGTTTTCTCAGCAACTACTAATCACATTCTCTTGAAATTTGGTATGCAGCATCAGCATGGCCTCCCATAACATGGGATTCAATTTCAGGTCTGTTGCTCACCTACTTCCTGTTTTACGAAATCAGGCCATTTCTGTCTTTGATCGATTTTTATACATTGAAATGTAAAACATTTAAATACTTTTTATTTGAAGGTATTAAATCTGAATGATGCAGAAATACAGTGGGCATGTGACCATTTAGGTCACACCAAAGCAGTTCATCTAAATCATTACAGACAAAGGTCAGGATTTATTGAGAGAGTTAAAATGGCAAAGTTGATGCTTTTGCAGGACCTCAACCTTACACCAGAAGTCAAAGAAAAAGGGTTAGATGATGTTGAATTGAATGGTAAGTAATTTTGAAGGTTGGGTTGTTGGGGTTTTTAACACACATGGGTTACATAGAGCAAACAGTTTCATTGGCGGAGGAAACTGGAGTGCCCAGAGGAAATCGCAGACCTCGGGCAGGAAACTGATGAACCTAATTACATACAGTTGAGCAAGCCATTTTTGTAAATTAAAAACAGGACTCAAACTCTCACTGTAGAGTAATTGACTAGTGATTGGTATTTAAACCACAGTTCCTGAAGTACTGCTTAGTAATCTCTTCTACATAAGATACAGAAAGTCACTAGGCCATAGGTCTGTATTCTGTAAACTCTTTAAAAAAAAATTTCTCATCAGAAACTGCTTTGTATGGATTTAATTAAAAATTTGTAGAAATTACCTATGGCTCAATGTAGGGTCAACAAACAAATTTTGGCTAATATCATATAAACTATTGCTGAAAAGAAACCTAAAGCATGTTACAGGTATATTGTTAATATGATATCCGAGTTGAATGAAGAGAAGAATAATTGTTGTAGTAGCTATTTAAAAAATATCATAATTTTTCCAAAATTTTGAACTTGTACAGATTTTAATTGTATTATTGTCTTGCCTGCAATAAAAGTCATAAAAATAATTTTTCCGCCAAATACTTAGATCAGCATTTGCAGACACTGCTATATGCACCAATTTGTGTATGGAAAATACCATTAAATTAAAATTTAAGAATTTTTACCAAAAACTGCTGACTTTTAATCCACCAATCTCATCACCAACAGCTGATTCACTAGCCATTTTGTAGCAGTTTTATAGAAACAAACACTTTTCAAGGGGTTCATTTTCCATAAAACTACTGCAAAAGTAGTAGGTACGGAAACGGTTTTAGTCAGCCAAAAATAAAACTTTTGAGAAAACCCTATATTTCTGCAAAGATGTTCAACATACTCCATATTTTTATAATATGCCTTAACAAATGAATTTGTTGTAAACTACAGGTCTTCATATTTGTCATTTAATCTTGACCACATTATCACACTTCATTGACTCTGAAAAAGCTTTTTTTTACAACACCAGAAAAAAATGGTCTTGAAATGTTATAGCTCATTGTTGTCATTAGATTATTTAATCGTGCACTCTTAATGAGTAAAACTTGGCTTATTTTAATGAATTTTGGATGTAAAGGTTATAAGCCGAAAAGTCCATTTGTTAAAATATTGGACAGGTCTGAGGTGTTTATATGTTACTTAAAACATAGTTTAAACATGACAATAATGCTATAGATGTTTAATTTAACCATAACAACAAATATAAATGTAAATTTTATATAGTATATAAGTGTTAATATAAGCAGTAGGATTTAAATGCCCTAACTGAACAGATTTCAGTCGACTTGTCCTTAGCTGTGAGGTTAATGGTATGGACAGTGGTGATAGAGATTGTGGGTTCGAATCTAGGTATGATACTGTTTCAAAATTTATCAAATTTTATACTTTATATTTCTTTTCAAAAATTAACTTTGAAAAATGCAAGAACAATAGCATGATATCACGACTGTGTTTTACATAATGTTCCTTACCACTTTAAGAATGCAAGTTATGAGGTGAATTGTGGCTCATGGACAAACTTGTCAGTTCTTTTACATTTGAAAACTATTTTTTAGATATCATATTCGAAAGAATTCAGGATATAGATGGCATTGAAGAAGGGGATAAATGGGAGGACATCAAAATAATTAATGAAGAAACCAGTGATAAGGATCCAGAAATAGAAGATTTATCGGAATTAAGTGACAATGGTGATAGTAGTGGTGATGATCATAAAGATGAACAGATTGAAAAGAAGAAAAAAACTAGAGTTCGATGGTCCTCGGAGGAGATTGAAGAAATAAAAAGATACTTCAAAGAACATCTTCGCACCAAAACTTGTCCTTCAAAATCTGAATGTGTTAAGGCAATTGCTAAGAGCAAAAAAGCTGGAGGAAAGCTGGCCAACAGGTTTTGGCACACGATTGTCAAAAAAATTTCAAATATGAACAAAAAATCACAAAAAAAATGATTTATTGTATTTCTTTCACATCTATCTTGTATTTTTTGTATTCCAGCAGTATATGTTGATTGAATGAAGATAAGGGTGTTATTTTTATTATCAACAGAGGAAATCATTAATGATACGTCGGACATAATTATGGAGAAATTCATGCATAGTGTTTCTTAACAATCGTTTTAAGGAAACATGCATACAAATGTATACCTGTAATTTTTCTTTACACATGCTAGTATATTACCGGTAATTTAAGTCGTAGACTTCACAATATTGTCTAACAGGTCCGCTATGTTGGCTTGTAAAATGTTGGTGCATGCTTTATTTTGGTGTGTTTAATTTTGGCTCAAAAGTTCCAAATAAACCAAAATAACACAAATTAGGGTATAGACATGCAATATTTGGTAATATTATTAATTGATATTTTTTTGATAAATTTGATTTGTGTAAACTCTGTTACATAACATGCTGTGTTTGGTAAGGTTCTTTGAAAATGGCTGATAGAAAAGTGATGTTGCATGGTTATATTTAGATAACATGATATTGCACAGCTATTTTAAAATTAATTCGGAATTCTTCTTAAAACAGCCAATCAGAATTGACTTCTGTCTATTTCCGGGTTAAAAATTAGGAAAGTATGTATATTCTGAAAAATTTCAAATATTTAAATATGATGCTTGTTTGTTTGTATCTTTTGAATTTAAAGTTTTCATAATTTTGGCTGATATTGAAATGAAATGAGAAATGAGACAACAAAGAATCAAAACAGTAAGGGACAGTCTGTACTACAGTATAGACTGTCCCTGAAACAGTAAACTAATCAAAACAAACATTAAACGAAATTCCTTTATAAGATTAGTATATACAAATGTGCATAACAATATCAATTAATAATATAACAATTGTAGAATTTAAATACGGTCGATATGAATAATATGGACACGAGATAACGTATCGTTGTCGGTCGATATGTTCTCATGTCAATATTTTTTTCATATCGACCTAATTTCAAGGCTATAATTGTATAATAAGATAGCTTGCCAGGAAGACATGTGTTTGTGAGACTTTTGATAAGCAGATTTTTTTTGTATTCTGTAAGACTTTTATCTGTATATTCAATATTATTGTGTGTAAATAAGTTTAGTTCATCTTGACTTAAGGTCAATCTTTAAGATATGTGGGACTTTTTTGTGTGTTTGCGAGACTTTTGATGAACAGATGTTTCCCTGATATGTGGGACTTTTGTGTTTGTGAGACTTTTGATGCACAAATGTTTCCCTGATATGTGGGACTTTTGATGAACACATGTTTCTCAGATTTGTGTGTTTGTGAGACTTTTTGATGAACAGATGTTTCTCTGATATGTGGGACTTTTTTGTGTTTGTAAGACTTTTGATGAACAGATGTTTCCCTGATATGTGGGACTTTTTGTGTGTTTGTAAGACTTTTGATGAACAGATGTTTTCCTGATTTGTGGGACTTTTGTGTATTTGTGAGACTTTTGATGAATAGATGTTTTCCTGATATGTGGGATTTTTGTGTGTTTGTGAGACTTTTGATGAACAGATGTGTTTACCTGATATGTGGGACTTTAGTGTTTGTGAGACTTTTGATGAACAGATGTTTCCTGATTTGTGGGACTTTTTTGTGTTTGTGAGACTTTTGATGAACAGATGTTTTCCTGATTTGTGGGACTTTTTTGTGTTTGTGAGACTTTTGATGAATTGATGTTTTCCTGATATGTGGGACTTTTGTGTGTTTGTGAGACTTTTGATAAACAGATGTGTTTACCTGATATGTGGGACTTTTGTCTTTGCCAGACTTTTGATGAACAGATGTTTCCCTGATATGTGGGACTTTTTGTGTGTTTGTGAGACTTTTGATGAAGAGATGTTTACCTGATATGTGGGACTTTTGTCTTTGCCAGACTTTTGATGAACAGGTGTTTACCTGATATATGGGACTTTTGTGTGTTTGTGAGACTTTTGATGAACAGATGTGTTTACCTGATATGTGGGACTTTTGTCTTTGCCAGACTTTTGATGAACAGATGTTTCCCTGATATGTGGGATTTTTTGTGTGTTTGTGAGACTTTTGATAAACAGATGTTTTCCTGATATGTGGGACTTTTGTCTTTGCCAGACTTTTGATGAACAGATGTTTTACCTGATATGTGGGACTCTTGTGTTTGTGAGACTATTGATGAACAGATGTTTCCCTGATATGGGAGACTTGTGTTTGTGAGACTTTTGATGAACAGATGTTTCTCTGATATGTGGGACTTTTTATGTGTTTGTAGGACTTTTGATGAACAGATGTTTACCTGATATTTGTGACTTTTGATGTGTTTTTGAGACTTTTGATGAACAGATGTTTACCTGATATTTGTGACTTTTGATGTGTTTTTGAGACTTTTGATGAAGAGATATGTTTCTCTGGTATGTGGACCTTTGTGTGTTAGTGAGACTTTTAATGTCCATACATCTACATGAAATCCCATAATTTCATATTCAAAATGAAAGATCAAAATGGATGATGCAGTAAATTGTGAAGTCAAAAATCACAGAAATCTTCTCATTCGATGTTTAATTGTTGAAAGTGACATAGAAAACATGCGCAAAACAAAAAGATTCTGGCAAATTCTTGCTGTGTTGTTGTTAGGAGTTATAATTGCTGTAGTTCTATTCTGTATTTTTTTTAAATGTTGGTAAGTAAAAGAAAACTTAGCTAACTTAGTCAAACATTTGATCGATGAGCCAATATACTGTCAGTCTACATTTATATCTATTGTGACCTTTGGAAAATCATCTCACCATTTGCCATATGTCCCTTTCATTTTGGAAAAAGGAGTTCTCAAGATCATTTGGAAGTCACACAGAAAATTAACCACATAAAAATTGATGCCATTAATAAGTATTCTATGGACAAAACTTAATGTTTTTGCCATCCCAAATCCAAATGACCCAGAGAAATATGTTGTTGATGTATAAATAATAAGCATCATATATATTTTTACATGAAAAAATGGCAAGGGGGATTTCTTATTATGGTTATTGTCACAAATAGCAAGTAGTATGTATAGCCAGATACTTAGGATGGTGTGTATAATGTCCATGGGATTTAATCTCATTTCCCATGATTCTTTATAGGTCACATGTTAAGTCATCAACTATGGCTGACATTTTGTTGATTTTGAATACTTCATGTCTACTGTTGATTTTCGTCATCATTGTGATACAAATTTATTTTTCTTTGAAAATTTGGCAGTTATTGAAACGATGGGATAATTTTTTCTCTAATTGGAATGTTAACATCCGTCAAGATATTCAGGATCTAGTTTAACATGACTTTCAATGTAAGTTATAAGAGCAGCTGAGATATGTTCATGTACAATGGAACTCAATCATGTTGATCATTCTTTTTTCGACTTATTTTTTTAAATTTATTGTCTCGTATGTATATTACACGTGAAATACATTCTTTTAAACAACTTTATTATTTCTGATGTTTTGGCCCAAGCTGTATGTTGTCCTTTGTCAGTCACGTGTGTGTAATGAACAGATGTTTCTCTAGTATGTGGGACTTCTGTGTGTTTGCAAGACTTTTGATAAACAGATGTTTTCCTGATATGTGGGACTTTTGTGTTTGTGAGACATTTGATTAAAAGAAGGTTCTCTGGTTTTTGGAACTTTATAGTGCTTGTGAGACTTTTGATGAACAAATGTTTCCTTGAAATGTGCGACTTTATGTGCGTTTGTGAGACTTTTGATGAACAGATGTTTTCCTGATATGTGGGACTTTTGTCTTTGCCAGACTTTTGATGAACAGATGTTTACCTGATATGTGGGACTTTTTATGTGTTTGTGAGACTTTTGATGAACAGATGTTTTACTGGTATGTGGGAATTTTTATGTGTTTGTGAGACTTTTGATGAACAGATGTTTACCTGATATGTGGGACTTTTGTCTTTGCCAGACTTGATAAACAGATGTTTTCCTGATATGTGGGACTTTTGTGTGTTTGTGAGACTTTTGATGAAACAGATGTTTCCTTGATATGTGTGACTTTTGTGTGTTTGTGAGACTTTTGATGAACAGATGTTTACCTGATATGTGGGACTTTCTTTGTGTTTGTGAGACTTTTGATGAACAGATGTTTCACTGATATGTGGGACTTTTGTGTGTTTGTGAGACTTTTGATGAAGAGATGTTTACCTGATATATGGGACTTGTGTGTGTTTGTGAGACTTTTGATGAACAGATGTTTACCTGATATGTGGGACTTTCTTTGTGTTTGTGAGACTTTTGATGAACAGATGTTTACCTGATATGTGGGACTTTTGTGTGTTTGTGAGACTTTTGATGAAACAGATGTTTCCTTGATATGTGTGACTTTTGTGTGTTTGTGAGACTTTTGATGAAACAGATGTTTCCTTGATATGTGTGACTTTTGTGTGTTTGTGAGACTTTTGATGAAAAGATGTTTACCTGATATGTGGGACTTTCTTTGTGTTTGTGAGACTTTTGATGAACAGATGTTTCACTGATATGTGGGACTTTTGTGTGTTTGTGAGACTTTTGATGAAGAGATGTTTACCTGATATATGGGACTTGTGTGTGTTTGTGAGACTTTTGATGAACAGATGTTTACCTGATATGTGGGACTTTCTTTGTGTTTGTGAGACTTTTGATGAACAGATGTTTACCTGATATGTGGGACTTTTG
The DNA here is from genome assembly GCA_944474755.1 of Limnoperna fortunei. Classification (NCBI taxonomy): domain Eukaryota; kingdom Metazoa; phylum Mollusca; class Bivalvia; order Mytilida; family Modiolidae; genus Limnoperna; species Limnoperna fortunei. The sequence continues at coordinate 7,128,384 of OX104114.1, read as the reverse complement.
TGTGTTTGTGAGACTTTTGATGAACAGATGTTTACTTGATATGTGGGACTTTTTATGTGTTTGTGAGACTTTTGATGAAGAGATGTTTACCTGATATATGGGACTTGTGTGTATTTGTGAGACTTTTGATGAACAGATGTTTACCTGATATGTGGGACTTTCTTTGTGTTTGTGAGACTTTTGATGAACAGATGTTTACCTGATATGTGGGACTTTTGTGTGTTTGTGAGACTTTTGATGAACAGATGTTTACTTGATATGTGGGACTTTTTATGTGTTTGTGAGACTTTTGATGAAGAGACGTTTACCTGATATTTGTGACTTTCTTTGTGTGTTTGTGAGACTTTTGATGCAGATGTTTTCCTGATATGTGGGACTTTTGTGTGTTTGTTAGACTTTTGATGAACAGATGTTTCACTGATATGTGGGACTTTTGTGTGTTTGTAAGACTTTTGATGAACAGATGTTTTCCTGATATATGGGACTTTTTGTGTGTTTGTGAGACTTTTGATGAACAGATGTTTTCCTGATATGTGGGACTTTTTATGTGTTTGTGAGACTTTTGATGAACAGATGTTCCCCTGATGTGTGGGACTTTTTATGTGTTTGTGAGACTTTTGATGAAGAGATGTTTACCTGATATGTGGGACTTTAGTGTTTGTGAGACTTTTGAGGAACAGATGTTTCCTTGATACGTGGAACTTTTTGTTCATTTGTGTGACAGATCTTTTTTGGTTTTGTATTATAAAAGATTGAAAGGTTTTTACCATGTGATGGTGATGGCAGTTCTAACAGTAGTTGGATTAATTATTTTTGAATCTTATTTTGGTTATTCCGAAGCTTGCGCTTTTTGTCAAGACTTTGACTTTGATCTGATTGAAGAAAATTATTATCAATATCCATGTCTCCTATTTTACAATCTAGAAGAATTTGCAGCTTGTGTACATTTTTGTTATTCATTGTGAGAGAATCAGAAATTTAGACTTCATTGTTTACAGAACATACCACATATCCCTAGAATGACAATTTATTTCCTTCAAATGCTCACAATTTTATATTGAAAAATGGCAGTGAGCATCACTGATGTGTTTGCGGGATTTCTTGTTTTTATATCGGACACTGATTTTTTCAAGGTTACTTTTTTTTGTATTCAACATGGGATGAATTATCTACATACTTACACAGACGTTTTACATGTATTACTTTTCTGGTCGATTCCACAATTCAATATCGTGAAAATCTTTTGCAATATTAATTCTTGCTTGGCATTTGCATACAAATTACACCAAAACATAATTTTTTGGAAAAAAAATTTGTAGATAAAATCTTATTGTCTTCATCCTTTTTAACCTGCATGTACACCTTGTTGGGAATTAAATTGTATTCCAGATAATTTAGATAAAACTTGTGCTTGTATCGGGCTATCATTTTATAATAAAATTTATTACAAAATATATATTTTTGCCTTTTTCCTATTGGCCTAAACCAATGAACGAGACTTTCGATTTCTTATATTGGTTTGCAAAAAACTCATTCTACTCAATAAAAAACCATATTGCACTCTTGTGAGAAATTTATGAATGGAAATACCTAGCACGTGCTCTTTTCTTCAATGGAAATACAATAGCCAATCAAATCCTCTTTCTTTAATCCCCTAAACCAATCAAAATTATCGTTCTGACTGATGTTCAGATTATATTGTTGTTTGTAAACATGGTAACATCATCGAGTGAATGTAATACGGATAGTTCTGGTGCTAATAAGCGAAGATTTGCAGATATTACTAACTTAGAAATTAATGAAATCACTAAGAAAAGAGCTGCTGTCAAGTCTCGCAAATCGACAGAGCAAGCGATTAGGTTTTTTACGAAATATTTATGTGAAACGTATATGTCAGTTAGTTTGGAAATGGCGGACCCTCGAGAATTGGACTCGATTCTTTGTAAATTTTATGCAGAAGCAAGGACTGAGGATGGGACATTATACAAGAAAAAATCACTGGAAACATTCTGTCATGGATTATGTCGATATTTTACCGATTTTCGAGAACTAACATTATGAAAGACAGTCACTTTCGGGAGTAAAAATAAATTATGTGTATTCCATTTCATGACTTAATAAATTATGCAATAAAACAATTTCTCCACTTGAACTTGATCAATATGAGGTTTTATGGAGCAGGGTAGAATAATATTGAACTCTGCTTTGCCTCGTTCAATATTATTCTACCCTGCTCCATAAAACCTCATATTGATCTTGTTTAAGTGCAGTAATTGTATATTAATTATCGCTATTTTGCTGTATTTTCCTTTGATCTTTGTGTGAGATATTATTCCATCTCACTCTACTAGCATGAGATGGGCTCATCTCAGCTCGATGTCAAGTAAACACTGTGACGTCACAATGTTACAAAACAGCGATAAAACGCATCTCGTTTTAAAAAATGTAAAATATTTATAAATATGTTTCTACTATAAGTCTTCTTATTCAAGCAATCAGAGCTACATGTATGACTGGTTTAAATATTAACTAAATACAACAGTTTTTAAATATTAAGTATTAAGTTAATGTTACATTTAATTAAAAAAACCATCCCTTTTAGCACTCGAAAGCGTACGGTAAAATTTTAATACTGTTTTTGTCCAGTCTGCTCATGGATCTATGGGTATCAGAATAAGATTTTTCTATTTTGTTGAAACATAATTGCATTTCACAATTACTCTGTACAGGGTTTTAAATATATAGGATCAATATATCAACAAAATTCAAGGTAAATATGGCATTTTGTCTCCTGCAGACTCATGTAAGAGGCTCCTTGCCAAAATGGTTAAAAAATACAAACAAAATGATTTGAAGAGGTAGAAATGAGGCCATAAATTTAGCATAGGTTTTGGATTATGATCAGAATATATTATAATAATACATATATTTCTCCGTATTACTATTTGGGTGTCCGATCCATCTGTAAAAACTTAACAGCTTGTATTGAGTACTGGTTAGGGTTGACATTTGGAATGGATTTTGCAATACAAGACCATAATTCCACTAGGCACTGTGTAGGACTTAATGTTATATTCAAAAGTTGCATTTTTAATGGACACTTATACACTTGTCCATATCAAGTCCCACAATACCTAATCTCACAAGGTAGCATTCTTGGGAAAAAGATATGAAGTCCCACAGTGCATTTAAAAAAGTCCCACAATAATAAGTCTCAGAATGTATCGAATGTTGGTCCGTCCGTCCGTCCGTCCGTCCGAAACTAATCTTGTCCGAGCTGTAACTTTTTTATCTCTTGAGGTAGGCTTTTGATAATTGGAATATGGGTAGATAATATCAAGGCAATGTGTCGCATACCATGGTTGCTGACCTTTGACCTTGAACTTTGACCTTAAGGTCACATTATTGCTTTCTGCATGACAAATTCATGTCCGTGCTGTAACTCTTTTATCTTTCGAGGTAGGCTTTTGATATTTGGAATGTGGGTAGATAATATCAAGGTGATGTGTCCCATACCATGGTTGCTGACCTTTGACCTTGAACTTTGACCTTAGGTCCAGTACTTGCACCCGTAAACGCAACACTTTAACTGATTGATAACTGATTGCTGACGGATTTTGGAACGCTGACGGATCGCTGACTGATTGATGATGACGACATCCGTCAAAAATTATGAATCCGTCATTACCTTGGTAACCGTCAGCGATCAGTGCGATCAGTCCAATCAGTGCGATCCAGAATCCGTCATTTAATTATATGCATAAATCGGTTAGTTTATTGACGGATTCGTATAAATTAATAATTTAAAGATAAAACGGATTCTGCGGCGTCATTTGTATATAATATATGCATTTATTATACCTTTTTTATAATAAAATAAAAACATGCGTTTAAAAGAATTGTTAATACAATGTCTCGTTCTAAATGACTAAATAAACATATTTAAAGAAAATTTTTTTTCTTTATATTATATAATTAAGCACATTTTTTTTAAAGCAGGACATATCAGGGAACCGAGTCCTGTAAACCTATTTAAGGCACATCAGTAACGAAGAGGTAAATGTTTTTTTTTCGTAATCCATTATTGATTCTCTTTTTTTTATTCCCGCTACTCGTGATTTTTTGCGACCTGTTACATGTATATTTTTTATCATTTATTAAGCCGATCCGACTACCCCAATTAGTAACAGATTTATTTCACATTTAGGAAAGAACGTGGCCTCTTTTTGACATCATTATTAGTTACTTAAATGTATGCCTGCGTGTTTTTATTTTGTCTACAACATTTTAAATACAATTATAAAACTGTTGTGTATAACAATTGTTCAACTGTTAAACAATCATTGTCAATTAAAACGCATTGTTTACTAAACAAAAGTTGTATTGTAAAATATACAGCAATTCTTGTCGCAGGTTTTATTGGACAGGCAATAAAATTTGTTTAGAAAAGTATACATACAATTACGCTGGATTGTTCCATCTGTTTCATGGCGTCCATTTTTTATTGGGGGTGGGGTGGGAGAAAGCCGGAGTACAGGTAAAAAACCGACAGTCTTTTGTCAATTAAAGTGGAGTCGGGGGCACCCTATCTGCAGTCGTTCGTAAATCGGCAACCTGTTGACAGGCATGTGACAACTAGTAGATGACTAACCAATTGGGGCCACCTAGGCCCCAATAACGCCGGGGAGAATTGTCTGCGAATACTGAGGTTAAGCGTAAAAATGTGTTACAGATAGACACATGTTTCAGTACGAAATAGTAATTTTTTTAACAAAACGTTATAAATCGTTTAGGTCTTAACATTGTCATTACAGTGTCATGATGTCGATGAAACAGAACCATTTCAAAACTTGCCTTTAAAAGAGTGTCATTCAATTTAAACAATAACTTATTGTATTGATTGATTGTTTGCTTTTCTTTCAGCGAGAGTATTTCAGCTCTATTCATAACGATAATAAGTTAAATATAAATCAATTAGATTTGTTTGCTTGTTTAAATATTGTTTAATCCACTTTCAGCAATTTTTCAGCTATATCATGGCGTCCAGTTTTTATTTGAGAAGGAAACCGGAGTACCTGGATAAAAAAACCTGTCCTCCACTAGGAAAACTGGCTCCCTTTCAATTAAGTCGAGTGCACCCTGCCTGCAGTGAGATTCGAACACGAAACATCCATGTTGACAGACCACGTGTTCAATAGTTGATGAACTAACATCACCACTCGGCTCCTTCAATCAATTAGAGAAAGATGGACAAAAGGGCAATTTTGAAAAATATGGGGCATGGGTTGGGGAGTAAGATTTACTTTTTTTTTCGTACAAGGAGCGTGACACTCTCTAAACATGTCACTATGGTTCGCGGCAATTTTAATATGACCTGAACCACACCCACCCCCCCCCCCCCAAAAAAAATATAAATAACGGGAGAACATCCCATGTCTGCCAGCTTAGGACGGTCTGGGCAGCTCTATTAAACCTATCAACCGATTTCAAGTACTTCCTAATTTAAAGGAAACCATTTATACTTATATATCATTCATTGTGGAATGACTTTAAAAGAAATCGTAAAATAAACAATTGCGACGGCTAAAATGCGAAACCAAAATTGATTTTCGTATCACGCTTACATGTTCGCATTTTTAACTCATAAGCTTCGATATACAAACGCTGTTAGTAGTTTAATCTTTATTTGAGATTTAATTCTGTGTAAATTCATGTGACACAATGAGATAGTGAATAAAATATATATATAGATGTTTCCGCTTTTGTCGTAAATCGTATTCAGTATTATACACCGGAATTCTTAGGAATTGTGGCACAGTAGTTTATTCTTTATTTGTTTGTTTGTTTGAATGGTGTTTTTATTGTGGTAGGAAGCCGGAGTACCCGAAGAAAACCCCCGACCTGCGGTAGGAAAATCCTTGTCAATTAAGATTGGAGTCGAATACACCCTGCCTGCAGTGAGAATCGAACCCATAATCTCTGTGTTGACAGACCACGTGATCAATAGTAGACGAACTACCTTGATCACTCGGCCAACAAGGCCCCTTATTCTTTATTTGAGATTTAATTCTCTGTAAATTCATGTGACACAGTGAGATATTTCCGCTTTTGTCGTGAATCTTATTCAGTATTATACAGTGGAATTTTTAGGAACTGTGGCACATAAGTTTATTCTTTATTTAATTTGTGTAAATTTATGTGATACTATGAGGTAGTTAATAAAATATATAAATAGATGTTTTCGCTTTTGTCGTAAATCTTATTCATTATTATACACCGGAATTCATAGGAACTGTGGCAAAGAAAAAAACTGATCAAACCACGACCAATGATCTTTTTAAGCGTTTACAATAAAAAAAAACCACGACCTCGGAGGTTAAGGTAGCAGTAACCTATTATTGATCACCAAGTTGTATGTTTGATCCTAACAGCGAGATGGTGTGCTCGACACATCCCTATAAATTTGCAAAGAGCACCAGTTTTCCTGTCGAAACTTTGCTGTTTCTTTGGGTACTCCAGCTCTTCCCAATAAACACTCGACGTCATATTATATAAACTAATATAATTTTTTTAAAATAGTGTTAAACAAACTTCAAACATACATATAATGCTAACGCGAAAAGGCGAAGTGGAAAAATGTTACGATTTCGCGTTCACGTTTTTCGTGTTTCTCGCTTTTTCGCTTTAAGACTTTTCGAAGACAAATACGAGATGTACGCCTTTGCATGCGAGGTCAAATATTTTGTGAATTTATTGTGTGTGTGGTTTTTTTTAATTTCTTTCTTTAATTATTTTTTAATAAAATGACACTATGTGATGTTTATATGCCGTCAAAGATGCATTAGTGATAGATTTTTTTCGTGGGGGGGGGGGGGGATTTCCATTTATCATTTATAACTTTAGACTTGACGTTTTCCGCTTTCAAAATACGGACGTGCGCCTTGAAACGCTAGATGTTTTTTTTAAATCATTGTGTGTGTGCGTTTTTAAATTTACTTTGTTTTAATTATTTTGTTACACTATGTAATGTTTATATTTCGTCACAGATGCATTGGTAATAGATTGGGGGAATTTTACATTTTTTTTAATTAATAACTTTAGACCAGTTTTAGCCTTAATATTAGATAAAACGATCCATCAATGAGGACATAACAGTTGACATTTTTATACTTCTAATATTTGCGAGTGAAACGAATTTTCACATTTCGAAATATTAATTTTACTAACCGGAAGTTGAATGGACGGATTGGAGCGATCAGTCCAAATCAATCCGTCAGATCAGTCAAATCGTTCCAAATCCGTCAATTGACGGATGGACGGATTGGGAACGATCTGACGGATTGGGAACGATTTGACTGATCTGACTGATTGATAACTGATTGGTGACGGATTTTGGAACGCTGACGGATCGCTGACTGATTGATAAAAGTGTTGCGTCTTCAATCTCAAGTACTGTCACATTATTGCTTTCTGAATGACAAATTCATGTCCGGACTGTAACTTTTTTATTTTTCGAGGTAGGCTTATGATATTTGGAATGTGGGTAGATAATATCAAGGCGATGTGTCGCATATCATGGTTGTTGACGTTTGACCTTAGGTAATATTATTGCTTTCTGAATGACAAATTCATGTCCGGGCTATAACTCTTTTATCTTTCGAGGTAGGATTTTGATATTTGGAATGTGGGTAGATAATATCAATTCGATGTGTCGCATACCATGGTTGATGACCTTGACCTTAAGGTCCGCGGGGCCCACAGAGATGGGTACCATCTCACTGATATCTAGTTATATTTTGTTATTAATATAAATTGTTGTTTCAGCAAAATAGTATCGCAGTATATTAAAAAGTACCTAAACCCTGAGTATTAGTTATTTGTTTATTGGAACACTACTACATACCGTTTTTTTTTTCATTTGGATAATAAAAGCTCTACGGAATCAAAATCATTTGTACCTTTTTGGTGGGGGGAGGGGGTTTTAGCGCCAATGATGTCTGATTAGCCTTGACTTACGTCCTGACTAGTACAGTGACCAGAAATATAGATAAAATTATATGAGAAACAGACTGTTTAAAATTAATTCCATGTTTAAATATTCAATGTGAAACCATAATTTGTAAATCAACTGTAAAAATGTTTAGGTATAGATTTTGATCATCAAATAAATCTTGACGCTCATATAGCAAAAACATCCGAAACCTCTAGGACCATTCTTGGACAGAACAAGCAAACTAACCATTCATAACTTCATCAGTAATTCTAACTTTTGCCCTTCGGTGTGCCACTTATGTACTGACAGGGATTTTTTAATTATTGAAAAGGAAGTGTTTAACAGGACTATTTGAGCTCGTATTATAAACTTTTGGATGAATCAAAGATTCCTTTATTACAGATACGTCGTCAGTAAGCTATGGCTGTAGAAACATTGACAAAAATAATAAACTCTCACTAGTATCCTGTCCTATTTTTATTTCACGTATAACAATATTCTGAACATCAACTACATATGATAAGAAAAGCTTCTGTTATACTGTTGCTGTATTGTGTGGAAGCATCCCAGACCAGGACTGAAACAGTTTTTCTAAATAATAATTTAGTCACTCATACAGCCATGGAATGGAACGGAATGTCGTTGTTCCATTGTAAGTACAATTTACTTCCTTTATGTTTTTCATATGTTTATTCAGAATTTAAGTTTACCTATATACTTACATTGCATGTTGCTACTACTTAGTGCTCACTCATTTAAACCTATAGAGGACATCACGTGATTTTAATGACGTAATGATGTGGCCATGTTGTTTTTCAATCGCCTATAGAATTTCATTGGGACCTTTACAAAAAGTTAAAATACAAGTTAATGAATTTTCTAAACGATTGTGTACAACTTGTTTGGTTTCTGCGGATAATTATCTTTCCAAAAAATACAATTAAAGTTTAATTTCTGAAGAGGTTTCGCCAAATTAATTCTAAAATTGACCGATTAAAACGACCAATGATCGCCATATAAACCACAATAAAAATCGCTATACCCATGCTACAAAGATCCATATTTCCAATACAAATCTTAATGATACTATGCGTGTGCAATTTGTTTGCTAATGAAGACACATTCAGCTTTTAATTTATATAGTTTTTATCAATTTAAATTTTGATTTTCTTTCTGACAATTTTGTTTAAAGATGTTTAAATTTTAAGCAAATCTTTTTTTTCTTTACGACGGCGCATGTCTAGTAGCTCACATACCTCAAAGATTAGTAATTGATGGATTTATTGGTCTCCAATTTTAAATAGGAAACAGAAAGGTTCGTAGTCAGAATAGAACAATCGAACAATAAAATCGAAGATTTAACTTAAAAGAAGGAAGTTCTTGTATTACTGCTATCAGTGACAGAACTTATTCTGGTCTGACGTCACAGCCATAGACATGTTGACAAGAGACGAAGTTCCAAACACACAAGATCCAATAATCTCACGAATTACTGACAAAACCCATACATCTGTAGCGAACCACATAAAATTTATCCTGCTCTTCGAGAGGCAATAACTTATAAATACGAGACCCAGCTTTCTTATTTCATTACAAAAGCTTCAAAATTAAGTTTATATGTACCTAGGGACCGGTCATTATTTAACTCCAGGGGGGGCCGGCAAAAAAGTAGGGGGTCATCAAAATTTAGCTGACTATTAGAGGGTGGGTCGTCACTATTTTTTTAGTATTTCAACCAGGGGGCGTCATGATTTTTTAATATAATATTTTCAACTATTAAAAAAAAATATCTAGTCTCGCTCCGCATGTACAGAACAAAAATATTATTAATGATCTGAATTTCACAGAAATGAAATCTGGTTAAAGTGAGATGGGTGGGGTGGGGTGTAATTTTCAATAAACAATTTCTCAGGAACTATTAATGGAAAGGTTCTGAAATTTTGTATGCAGATTCCAGTGGGTGGGCTAAATATGGTACTTAAGATTCCTTTTCGGGTCTGTCTGACATATACTTCCTGTTCAACGAAATTTGTGTTTTTCGGTCTTTGACCTTTTTTTAAGTACAGAATGATATGATCACAACTGTTCAAGTTTGTAGAAAACTTGTGGTGGTTTTGCTACACATATATTTTAGAAACAAAAACATGACCAATACAGATCAAATGATTTCTCAATCCTATATTATTTATATGACAGTATGATGAGTTGCATTTAAATATCTTTATTATTAGAATAATATATAACTGTAACATTGAGTTAAAATACTAAATGTAAACAAAACACGAAATAAAAATATATAAAAGCCCCAACCTACTTTGCCCTGTGTAAGAAATCTAATGTCTGAGAACCAATTTTGTATGACCTATAAATAGTTTGATTCGCTAATGTTTTGTCCTAAAAATCTCAATTTTTATCCTTGAAAATTTACTCCAAATTATATATCATTGATGCATGTTAGAAATGCATTTTCTTTTATACAATATATAAAGTTATATCTTCTCTTATGATACATATACTCAAATTCTGTTTTAGAATTTGAAAGTAAATCAAAAGTTAAAGCATAAATATTTTATTTGTCTTCATGCTATGTATGCTTGTAAAAAATTTTGATTGAACAAAGATTAATACCTATAAAGGTCATGAAGATGTATACTGGAAAAGTAACAAAGGTCAATAGATTTATCATATTTACAGTTTATGTTCATCTCTGTCAAACAGACAAAAGTTTTAATTCAAATAGCATACACCAATGCACTTGAAAAGGTCAACTTTACCATAGTGGTATGACATAGGGATAAATTTAGTATTCTGTGTGTAAACATTTCAAGGCAAACAACAAAGGCATCCTAGAGGAGGGGGGCAGATTTTTTATGACACTTCTAAGAGGGGGTCACTGATTTTAATAAATATATAAATGGGCGTTCAGTAATATTTTATCATTTAAAAATTACAATTTGCCGCCCCCCTGGAGATAAATAATGACCGGTTCCTTAAATGTATAGGAGAAATAAGAAAACTCTGTCTCAAGAGAGTAATTAACCAATTGGTAGTGTAACTTATTTTGATTTTCAGCATAGAGGTGTCAAATGTAAAAATAACTATACCGCTGACTGAATGTGAATAAGTGGAAATACTTGAGACAAAACCCCGCCTTTCAGCGTTTGGCTTCTTGCCAGCAGAAGAGGCAAACTGCAATGATCTAGGATAAGTAGCCTCTTTAATAGTTAGATGGCGATGCTGAATCCTAAAGGAGAAACAGTTTATTCTCAAAAAGGTGAAAAAAGAACAGAAAACTGTAAAACCTCAGCCGCAGAATATTTCCCAAATATCATATCTCTAGGAAAAACAGAAGTCAGCTAGGTTGCCTAGCAACAGAAACTGACAGGCACCTTAACTACTATATAGTTGCAAAAGGAGATAATTCAGTTACTGAACCTTCTACAACTTTAGACTGGTACTTTTAGAGGTGAGGACTATTGCAGTGTCTCCCAATCAGAGGCAATGATTGCCAAGGGCAGCATTGCTCTATTTATTTGTAAAGAATAAATGAAAAATCTTTGAATGAACAGAAATTCCCAAACATTTGTCATGCAAAGTTAAGATGAAATTTTGCAAAGTTAATGGACGTAAACCAATGACAAAAGCTCATACCAACTTCCGAAGCGTGTGCTAAAATAATTTTACAGATGATTTAAAACTTATTTAACCACAATATTTCAATTAAAACAAAAACAACTTTACCAAATTTTTAAATAGAAATATTATTGTTAAATTTGTAAAGGGTTTACAAATTTACAACCATCAATCGTTAGATGCTACCCGTAAATGATTTGGTGGAAAATTTAACATTTAATATATTTGTAACAAGATTTATCTGTTAGTACACATTAACAAAATACTTTCCAAGGTTATAAATGTCACTACAATGTTGTCGACTTTGCAGAAAACACGAAAACATTATATTTATTATGTCACAATTGTTCCGTGGTTTCCTCCTCAGATTAGAACATTGTTTGTGATAAATTATAGACATGTTTGGAATTATGTATAATTGTTTAATATTTTATATTGCCATACTATGTATAAATATTAGCAACACGGAATGAAAAATGACTAGACTTTATTTGTGTTTTGTTTGTTTTGAATGGTGTTTAACGCCAGTTTCAGCAAGTTTTCAGCTATATCATGGAGTCCAGTTTTATTGGGAGAGGAAGCCGGAGTACCCGGAGAGAACCCCCGACCAGTGGTAGGAAAGCTGGCGATCTTTGTCAATTAAGATTGGAGTCGAGTACATATGATACATATACTCAAATTCTGTTTTAGAATTTGAAAGTAAATCAAAAGTTAAAGCATAAATATTTTATTTGTCTTCATGCTATGTATGCTTGTAAAAAATTTTGATTGAACAAAGATTAATACCTATAAAGGTCATGAAGATGTATACTGGAAAAGTAACAAAGGTCAATAGATTTATCATATTTACAGTTTATGTTCATCTCTGTCAAACAGACAAAGGTTTTAATTCAAATAGCATACACCAATGCACTTGAAAAGGTCAACTTTACCATAGTGGTATGACATAGGGATAAATTTAGTATTCTGTGTGTAAACATTTCAAGGCAAACAACAAAGGCATCCTAGAGGAGGGGGGGGCAGATTTTTTATGACACTTCTAAGAGGGGGTCACTGATTTTAATAAATATATAAATGGGAGTTCAGTAATATTTTATCATTTAAAAATTACAATTTGCCGCCCCCCTGGAGATAAATAATGACCGGTTCCTTAAATGTATAGGAGAAATAAGAAAACTCTGTCTCAAGAGAGTAATTAACCAATTGGTAGTGTAACTTATTTTGATTTTCAGCATAGAGGTGTCAAATGTAAAAATAACTATACCGCTGACTGAATGTGAATAAGAGGAAATACTTGAGACAAAACCCCCGCCTTTCAGCGTTTGGCTTCTTGCCAGCAGAAGAGGCAAACTGCAATGATCTAGGATAAGTAGCCTCTTTAATAGTTAGATGGCGATGCTGAATCCTAAAGGAGAAACAGTTTATTCTCAAAAAGGTGAGAAAAGAACAGAAAACTGTAAAACCTCAGCCGCAGAATATTTCCCAAATATCATATCTCTAGGAAAAACAGAAGTCAGCTAGGTTGCCTAGCAACAGAAACTGACAGGCACCTTAACTACTATATAGTTGCAAAAGGAGATAATTCAGTTACTGAACCTTCTACAACTTTAGACTGGTACTTTTAGAGGTGAGGACTATTGCAGTTTCTCACAATCAGAGGCAATGATTGCCAAGGGCAGCATTGCTCTATTTATTTGTAAAGAATAAATGAAAAATCTTTGAATGAACAGAAATTCACAAACATTTGTCATGCAAAGTTAAGATGAAATTTTGCAAAGTTAATGGACGTAAACCAATGACAAAAGCTCATACCAACTTCCGAAGCGTGTGCTAAAATAATTTTACAGATGATTTAAAACTTATTTAACCACAATATTTCAATTAAAACAAAAACAACTTTACCAAATTTTTAAATAGAAATATTATTGTTAAATTTGTAAAGGGTTTACAAATTTACAACCATCAATCGTTAGATGCTACCCGTAAATGATTTGGTGGAAAATTTAACATTTAATATATTTGTAACAAGATTTATTTGTTAGTACACATTAACAAAATACTTTCCAAGGTTATAAATGTCACTACAATGTTGTCGACTTTGCAGAAAACACGAAAACATTATATTTATTATGTCACAATTGTTCCGTGGTTTCCTCCTCAGATTAGAACATTGTTTGTGATAAATTATAGACATGTTTGGAATTATGTATAATTGTTTAATATTTTATATTGCCATACTATGTATAAATATTAGCAACACGGAATGAAAAATGACTAGACTTTATTTGTGTTTTGTTTGTTTTGAATGGTGTTTAACGCCAGTTTCAGCAAGTTTTCAGCTATATCATGGAGTCCAGTTTTATTGGGAGAGGAAGCCGGAGTACCCGGAGAGAACCCCCGACCAGTGGTAGGAAAGCTGGCGATCTTTGTCAATTAAGATTGGAGTCGAGTAAATCCTGCCCGCATTAAGAGTCAAACCCGCAACCTTAGTGTTGACAAATCACAAGATCAATGGTAGAACACTTACTACCTTGAACAACTCGTCTACGACTCTATTTATGCGTTTTTAATTTAACTAATCTAAAAATAGTGCTACGTGCAAATGGGGTAAGGTTTTCTTCGTAAGTAATTTATTAAATTAATGATTGTTACAAAAGTCAAAATTTGAATAAATTATTAACAAAAACGTGTGTTAACATCGGCTATACAGTCCAAAGCATCCATGTGAGCTGTGTATTATTTCATCTTTTTATACAGTCAGATGTGGTCGGCAGTTAAACGTTTACATTTTAAATGACGTCTGATCACATATGAAACGAATCTTTCAAGTATTATCTTTATTGAAAACATTGCAGGAGTTGTGTGTCTTTCTCTCAGAGTTTTTCTGATACAGTTACATTTCTTTATATCAATAAAATCTTTTTTAGTTTTGTACTATTTGTACTGTATCTGAATGAACAAAAACTGACCGCTTTACTGCATTTTAATAAGGTTATGAATTGCCTTTTTACAGTTTCCTAGGTGTTGGTGCCTTCTACAATTTTATTTTTCTATACCTGCTGCTTCAAACGCACCTTTAACGAAATCCATTTCGGTGTTAAAATGTTTTATTACATTTGATTACCCACTTAGCGTGTGTCAGATAAATTGTCGGTAAATGTTAAGATCCGAGAATTAATTAATTACTGTTAATTTGCATATGCATTCATTCATTCATTCATTCATATCTTTATTTCCTCTGATCAGAGATTTACAAATGAAGAATACAATATAAATGATAAATATATAATATACAGATACAAAATACAAAATATCTACAAATCATGGTTAATCATACAATTAATATGAGATGCCACAGATACAGATTTTAATAATAAATAATAATGAAGAGTAATAATTAGGGAGACATGGGAACAGTGCACATGACGTTCCATGTAGTGGATTGACTAATATGTTCTGTTATAATGGGCCATGCATGCAACCACATGGGCATGGCAAAGCATCAAGAAATCGTCATATTCGTCGACATCAGTAACAGGACTTCGACCTAATAGAATTTGGTAGAGCGATTCTTCGTTCAATGCATATAGTTCCGTGAATAGTTCTAAAGAAAAATGTTCTATAATAAAATCCCAGAAGGTATCCTGTTGGAGTTTAGTAGCAGGGCAATTACAGCACACATGGACGAATAAATCGGAGAATTCTCTGTTACAAATCGTACAACTTAAAATGTTAGTGGATGGTACTTCAGTTAACAGTTTTATAATCAGGTAGGAGTTTGATATTTCTCTCGATGTCTTTGCAACTTTTAAGAATCTGGGAACAGAGACAGATTGGTGGATTAATCTAAATCTTGCAAAGTCATTGTCAGTGTGAATACGAGTTGACCACTCTCTAGTGTGTACAGTTTCTATAGCGTTCTTAACTATTACTTTCCATGTTGGTTTTGAAGGAAATGTTCCATTACGTAAAAAGTCCATCAAGAAACTGGACAGTTCATATCGATTGAGAATCTCAATGATGTCAGGTACAAATCCGCTGTGTCGGCGATAAGTGTCACTTAGAAAGAAAAACAGGCGTCTCAAGAATACTTGCCGGGATACGGAAAGAACATCTAAAGTACATAGTTTATACAAGAATGATAGTTTTCTTTTGTCTATTGTGGCGGTTATTGGGTAAAGACCAAGAAGACTTTCACACATGTCTGATCTGGTTATAGTCTTAAGTTGAAGAATTCGTTTGACGATAAGATGTTGAAATCGGTTTAGCATTGAACGTTCCTTGTTTTTTAAATTTGACCACATCTCGCATCCGTATAAGACGGTTGGTAACACAACTGACTCGTATAGTTTCAAAAGTACTTGCGGGTTTTTCCTTTGGTTACTGATATTTGATAGAGCATAGAATACGTTTTGTCCTTTTCTGCACATATTGGTGATTCTGTCTTTAATTTTAAGGTTCGAGTTTAGTTCGATTCCAAGATGGATACACTTGTCTTGAATTGGAATGATATTGTTCGCTATATGCCAGTCGAAGTTAATAATTGATTCAGTTCTATTTCGACTAAACTGTACAACACACGATTTCTTTGCATTAAATGAAAACCGCCATTTAGATGCGTATACAGTACAAATGTCTAACATTTTCTGTAAAACATAAGGGGTTGTTCCAATGCATGAAACGTCGTCGGCTAGGGCAGGGCAACATGTGTTAATATTAAATACACCGGTATTATAATTACAGATTTGCAATTCATACAATAGGTCATTTATGAAAACAAGGTATAATAAACCCGAGAGGACACCACCTTGGCGAACACCCTCTGATACAGGGAAAAAATTTGATTGACATTGGTTGACAATTAATGCACTATGAGTATCAGTATAATAATCATTTAAAAGAAGCCATAATTGATTAACCATACCAAGTTTGTAACACTTATATAATAGACCCTTCCTCCACACAGTATCAAATGCTTTTCTGCTATCCAGGAAGGCTACATATAAAGAACTTCTTAAATCTAAATTATGAAAGATTGTTTCATGTAAATTAAAAGAGCAGGTAATGCAGCCAAGGTATTGCTGAAATCCTTGCTGTTGGGGATTCGGAAAAAGTGATTCTTGTAATACGTTATCGCTAATGCGAATTTTCAAAATGTTTTCAAAAACTTTTGACACACATGATAATAAGCTGATTGGTCTATAGCTGTCGGGAGAAGTTTTCGGTTTATCGCTACCTTTATAGATGGGTACGATGAGGCTCTGTTTCCAAGAGGTAGGTACACGTCCTTGTGCAACTATTAAATTGAACAAGATTGTTAGAAGTTTACTAACAAAAGGACCGCCGTTGATTAAATGCTCATTTTGGATTTTGTCGTTCCCGGCAGCTTTTCGGCGCTTCAGCTTTCGGATTGCTTGGCGTACTTCGTCTTCTTGAATTATACCTCCGGGTAAGAGTTTATCACCATTATTCTGCATACAAACACTGAGAATTTTGTTATATTCATTTTCAACAGTATATTTGTGAGAATTGTCAAAATAACTGTCATCTTGTGGTTGATATAGTTCGGCGAAATATTGCGCAAACGCATGCGCTACTGCTTCGGGAGAATCATATACACTATCTTGGAAGTGAATTTCTGGGTAGACTTTCGAAACGCTTGGTTTGGATTTCTTTACTAACTTCCAGAATAAACGCATATCGCAGCCAGCTGCATTATTCAGATCATCATAGCATGATTGTAGATATTTTTCGTTAGCAAAAAGCTGCATACGCCTAAACTCCGATTTTGCACATTTATAGTTTTTATAGAATTCGTTCTGCATGCCACGTGGACGGCCATGAGATATCCAAACGCGGCGATGAAATCGTTCATTTTCATGAGATGCTTTTACGTCAGCATTCCAGTATGGCTTGGTATAAGGGTTGAACCCACACTTCGGTTTAAATTAATATGGATACTTATTTAATTACTAAAGCATTTAAATGGTATCACATCTAGTTTGCATTTATATTTAATCCTTTGGTCATCAATAATATTGCAATTAATAAATATGCATTTATAAAGAAAATATTGAAACATAATGTTTGGTCCCAAATTCATAACTGGGATATCGCATGTGTTTACTCAGAAAGGCAACTTTTATTTGATTCACTTCCGAAACAATTATTACCGGTAAATCATAGGTACTCGAAAAGCGCGAAAATAGATTTCAAGATTTTTCAAGATTTTATTAATACAATCAGGCAGCTTACGCTGCAACAAGAGGACAAGGTGAAAATAACATATATACAAATGGCAAAGAAAGACAGGACGGCAAAGTATATGACACCTAAATCGAATCAGTAATGTGCATTAAATGTAGAGCAGTAACACCGACTACGTGAAATTCAGGGTCATTTAAAAGACTAATGATCGTATCACGTGATAATCGTGATAATCAATGCAAGTACATAGTATTTTGACCACGTGCTTAAAATTAAATGTGTTGGATTATATATATAAATCTTCTTGTAAGTAATTTATAACTCACAGTATACTAGATAATTTTTGAATGAATATAGCCAAATTGTTCAAAACTGGTATGTTACACAATGAGAGGAGACCAATAATCTTATCATCGCGTGGTGATCTAAGATAATAATTAGGGATGTATTTCAGTCGAAGTTGGTGTATCTGTTCATTTTGACAAAAAAAAAGATAATGGGATTCAGTACCAATTGATCTCAAGTTGCAATGTTTACAATAACGCTCATTTTTGGAATTTTTCGCCAGCGTCCTGTTTCAATGGGAAACTTGACGTTGGAGCATCGGAGTTTAGTTATAGAAATTCTACTATTTTTCTTCAAGGAAGTCAGATATTATTCCAATCCAAAATTTGTTTTTAGCTTGGAATATAACAGACCCCTAGAAGATTTGTCCATTTCACTAGACCACTTTTGAATAAACTGATCTAATAAGATTTGTTTTATATAAACAATAATATCATTTTTACCTAGCACACACTGACTGTCCCATACATAGTTATAGCCTGTATCGTAAAGTATAGACTTTATGTATGAGATAAAGCCAGAATTACATAATCCTGTCTCATGTGCATGTAAAAGCAAGCAATACATCTTCCCAGATAGCTTGTCGCTTCCTGCTAACAGCTTACTCCAAAAATTTAACATGCGAGATTTAATACGAATCTCTATCGGAGATTTGCCCGTCTCTCCGTAGACCATGAAATTTGGTGTGCTTTTTCTAAATGAAAGGGTATTTTTCAGAAATCTGAGTTGAATCTTCTCAATGACCTGAGAGTTTTCAAATCCCCAGACTTCACACGCATACAATAAAATCGGTTTAATGAGCGATTCAAATAATTTCAATTGGAGATCGGTATATTTAAGTTTTTAATTTTACCATATAAAGCATAAAGTGCTTTTTGAGCTTGTTCACAAAGTTTTTTCTTTGCTTGTGTAAACTTCCCATTATAGTTAAAAATTAGTCCTAGGTACGAAAAATTGTCAACAATTTCTATAGTTTGGTCACATAACCTAAATTCAAAATTACTTGTACATTTTCTCTTCAAAAAAATAACAGCTTTTGTTTTATCTACATTAATAAACAGTTTCCCTGTTTTACAATAATTTTCAAATGCAGTAAGAGTGTCTTGTAAACCTTGAGCACTCTCAGCGAGTAAAATAGTGTCATCAGCATATAATAAGACAAATAACAATAAGTAGGTTCTCAAATCATTATTCATTATATTTTAAACACTTGTCAAACCAACAATGTTGTTAGTATTGAAATGGTCTTCTAGATCTGATAGAAAAATTGAAAACAGAAAAGGAGAGAGATTTTCGCCTTGTCTAACACCTATATCGCAAGAGAAAAATCCAGATATTTGATCCCCTTGCTTAACACATGATTTTATATTATCATACATGTTATAAATGACTCTTAAAATTTTCCCAGATAGTTTATTTTTTATCATCTTTTGCCATAGCCCAACACTCCAAACTGTGTCAAACGCTTTTTTAAAGTCCACAAAAGTGCAAAATAATTTTTTTCCCATAGACAAATAAATCTCAATTAATACATGTAGACAGAAAATATTATCCACAGTAGAGTATCCCTTTCGAAAACCAGCCTGTGCATCTGGAATTATATTCAATAGATCTGAAAATTGTGTTAACCTATTGTTCAATATTGAGGTAAATAGTTTACCTAATGTAGAAACTAAAGTGATTCCTCTATAAGAATCAGGGCTCGAGGGATCACCCTTGTTTTTGTATATAGGCAAAATAATTCCCTCTGTCCATATATCAGGTATAACACCAGTATCTAGAATTTTGTTAAACAAAGAAACATATAATGGTACAAGTATATGTATTGTGGATTTAATATATTCATTTATGATTTTATCACATCCAGGAGCTTTACTCTTTTTCAGCATCATTGCAGCAGAAATGATTTCTTCCTCAGTGATTTTGCTATTTAAAATTTCGTTTGTCAAAGTTTCATCTAAAGTGATATCAAATTCAATATTTATATCATCTTGAATGTCATCCGATGTGTTCAATTTTTTGAAATATTCATATAAACTATCGATAGTCAATTTCGACTCATAGCAAGAATTTATTCTACCAAAATTGTTCAAAATTTTCCACAGTTCTCGAGGATCACGAGCCGATTGTTTTCGAATTTCATTTTCCATCTTAAATTGATAATTTTGGAAGCTCTTATTCATTTCAGCCTTATAATTGTTACAAGCTTGTTTTAAAGATATTCTATTTACATCCGATTTATTCGCGTTGTACTCTCTTTTCGCTTTATGAAATAAGTTACGTTTTTGTCTGCACGTATGTGTAAACCACGGTTGGTCATTTTTAGAGTGATCGCTAATAAATCTAATCCTATTTCCAAAAGTAGTCTCTGCAGAATCAATGAAAGCTTTGTTTAGATCCTCAACAAAATTGTTTAATTTTGTTTTAGAATCTTCACTATTTGAATTAATCGATTCTAATTTATTGCATAGTTCAATCACGCTTAGTTGCTCACAAACTTTGTCCTTGAACTGCTGTGATTTTCCACCATTCCAACGAATAGGTTTAATAATCTTATTCGCGGATTGGGTATTGTTATGCAAATGAGAACTGTAATCGATTGACACTCGTAACCTACAATGAATATCTGATATAAGCGGGTCAAAATCAAGCACTTCAAATTCAGAAATAAGGGGGAATAAGTCAGATGCAGGAATAAAATAATCAATAAGACTTGATTCTTTTGAGGTTAATTTGCCACACAAATCTGGTTTAATTCTACCATTTACTATAAACTTATTGTTGTTTTTACAGAATTCAATAAGCTTATGGCCATATGAGTTTACTCTTCCAGTGTCCATAGAGTTCCTTTCTAAAGGAACATTGTACAAAAAAAGTTTATGAAAATCATACAATTCTTGTGTCAATGTAGCATCAGAATCATAATCTAAAATGTCCAAAAGATCATCATCAGGAATAACATAATCAGACAATTTACCACTTCTAGCATTAAAATCTCCAATTAATGCACACAAAGTATTTTTATTATTTAGAGCAAACATTTCTGTTTCAATTTCATCAAATGCTTCAGGTGAACTATATTTTGACCCTTCAGGAGGTATATAAATGCACCCCAAAAGTAAATTCTCATAATCAACATGAGATATGTGCAAATTTACCCATAATACAAACTCAGACTCTGTAGATGGGAATTTTAGAAAAGGTTTTAAACTGGATTTATAAATGAATACAATTCCACCTGATTTTTTCACAAAGGACTTTCTGTTTTTGTAGTGGTAAGAATACCCACTTGGTACATTCAAAACATCAAAATCATCTAATTTAGACTCAGTACAAATACAAATATCATGTAGTTCAATAATTTCCAAAAACTCTGGTAGTAATAACTTACTCTTAATACCACATACATTGATATAAGTAATAGACAATTTGTCATTTTGTAAAGAAGTATGTTTCCTTGTAAACAAAGAGTTAGTTTGGCCTCTTGTTGGCCTGACCTATGAGTATGGTCTGTCTGGTAAATACTGTTGTTGCACATAAGATGAGTTTTGCTGAGTTTCATGAGGATGGCATTGCTGAGGTCTGTGGGAGTCCTGTTGTGGTCCTTGATAAAAGGGAGGTTCAAGTTGAGGTGCATTTGGGAATGTTGACTGCTTATAATTGGGTAAAGGAAGTTTCTGTCTTAATGAAGATGGGTAGATGCGTCGCCCATTAACTATAAGCTTATCACCCGAGAACTTTACATCACTTTTTAACCTTTGCTCCCGTAAGAATGTTGGGAACAACTCACTGCGCCGATCACCGATTTCTTTTGGAAGTTGCTCATATACACCTTGATGTTGCAATTTCAGAAAATCTCGCTTGTCATTTGCAACTTTCAGTACATGATTACGGTCCTTCCTTTTTTCGAACTTAGCCACTATGCTGCGAGGTTTATTATCAGACCTTTTTCTTAATCGATGTACAACATGGAATTGAATGTCACCAGTAATTTCAAGCTTTTCTGCAATAAATTGTTTTACTACCACTTCTGTTTGTTCGGACGTTTCATTTTCACTAACCTGTGGTAGGTTGATGAGATTGTCTCGCATTGAACGAGTCTGCATATCAAGTATTGTTTCCTTCAAGTCAATGTTTTCATTATACAGCTGTTTGTTTTAAAATTCAATGCGACTAATGGTATTTTCTAGATGCGAGGTTCGCTGTTCCCCCTCACTTATTCTCACTGTTGTACTGTTTATTTGTCGTTTAATGTCCGAAACATCGGCCTCGAGACTTAATATTCTGTTCTCCATTCTTTGAAGCCGTTCGTCAATTACTGGGAGAATGTCTAGTTTTTGGGGGATTAAGTCAAGCTTTTGAAGACGACTATATATGTCTTGGATAACTGATACTAGTTGTGTGTTTGGCTGTTGAAGAACTGGTGATTGACCAAGGTCTGTGACAGGTACATTTGCACTCAAGGGTATTGGCGGTGGCATCGTGTATGGGGTATTTGCAGGAGTGTTAAAGTGAATCGAAGATGCCATAGGTGTAGCATGCTGTTGAAAATATAGAGCATTATGTGACTTACTCAGTTGGTCAGCAATAGGAGTGTTTGACTCGATATTGTTTACATTATTAACGTTCGCCATTTTTGTTCTCGAAGGTGGGGTAGATCCGTCACTTCGCTTGCGTTTATTATTATTTCTGCGCCTTCTACCCGGCATAAATATTGTTTGCAACACTACCAATCAATCATGTTGTAATTACAGCTGAAGTTGAAGAGAACGCCAACACAGTTAATACTTTAGAAAAGTTTGTTTCTACAGCCCTCTCGGCGACCGTCCTGCCCTTCCGCCATTTTATTACTAGAACTGTAGGAGATATCGAACCGCGAAATTCAACACCAACCGCGAAATGGTTGAAATCGCAAAATTACCAAACCTTGGGAACATTATCACGTTTACAGCACATGTTTTACGTTTCGTGAGTTGTTGACTCTAAGATTTACGATTGTATTTAACTATGATAATAATTTATTTAATTTTTTGCCAAAATGAAACAGATTCGTCGAAACAGTCTAATAATTGTTATCAACTTGTATTTTTGTCCGTCTTCTAGGGAATAACTGAGTTATTAAACTATGACTTGAAACATCAAAATGATATTTATATTTGCAAATGTGAAGTAAGAAAGTAAACAACATTATAAAACAAAGAAAAATAGAAGAAAAATAGAAGATAACTTATTTCCTATGAAAAAAAACCCTTCTTGTTTTTCCTCAATAGAAGAAACCTGTATACACTTTGACAACAACACATTTTTACGCTGACATAATAAGGAACAATCTTTATTTGACATCAAATGAGATGTTGAAGCCATGGAATCATTTTTGTGGTTTCCTGAATAATTCGGGTTATATTAAGTCCTTTTTTAACTCTAGTAATATTTGTTAATAACATAATATGATATGATATGATATGAACTCGTTTAAAACAATAACGCCAGTTTTCAAACATAATTAACGCTATAAACAATAAATTAAAAAACATAACTAAAATATTTTTAATTATTGTTCTCATGTCCAAAATTGTGAGGAGCAAATTTTGAGATAAGAAAAAAAGTGTATTCTTAATGTGTTGTACATGAACGACAAACAAACTTTTAATGTTGCGTGAATTTCACCTGAGGCGTTAAAAAAGTCGTTTTCCTCGTGTTGTTTATTTTTCTTAGAAATTATATTGGGATTGTATGGGTTAAGAATTGTATTCACATGTTTAAAACATTAACCTGTTTTGTTGTAATGGTTTTGTTTTTAATTATAGACGTAATTTAAAAAAAACTAAATGGACAAAAGTAGTTATATAATTAATCAAGAAAATACGCAGCAATTAAAACTACATATAAATACAGGTGCGCGTGAAGCAGTGGCGACCAGATCTCAAGATGAAATTGTTGGTTGTCCTTGCTGTGTTATGTATAGGTAAGTTGACGATATATTTATCTACATTTTGATCTCTTTTTTACTGTCTGTACATGCATCTGTATTTATTGTTATACGTTAAATGTATTAGTCTTAACAGATATTAATTTTTAAATTACACAAACCAATTTAATTAGAACTATTACAAACTTATAAGAATAATGAAATTTTGAATTTGTTTAATAGACACATGAGAAGTTATTTCAGTAATTATGAAAACGTAAATTTTTAACGCTAAATGAAATATAAGTACACTTTCTCAATCAGTATGAAAAAAGCCTTGTTGTAATACAAAGGTATATATTTTAATTTCGTTTAAATACTCAATACATGAGCAAAGTTGGTTATTTCGTATAACCTAACTTGGTTTTTCAGCACGTGACTGATTGTGATGTCATAATAAGATGTATTGATGACGTTGACTATACATGAATTCTTCGCAAACAAGTGACGACACTAAAATTGTGAATTATTTGATTACTTGTAAAATATTGTTCTTGTTACTTCATCTTTACTATATAATTTAAATATAAGGTTTGTTTTAAATTGTTGGTTAGATTATGGATAGATTTACGCTGCAACATATACCGCTTCGCGGTTTAGTCGGCGTAAATCGACCCAAAGTCGTTTATATCCAATAATCTAACCAGCAATTGAAAACAATCCTTAATTAACTTGAGTACACCATAACTATTTAAAACTTCTTAAATTTGCAAATATAACACCAAATAACTTTTGTCATTTATTTTGTTTTTGCCGAAAGTTGTTCTTTCTTGTCCATGAAAGCATTAAGTCATTAAAAATTGCAGCTAACAATGTATAGTCTAACTTCAATTTACACGTACGTGAATAAAAATCCAGTTGACTAGTTCGAACTAATTTTGATAATAGATCAACAAAAAATGAAAGGTTACAAATGCAGGCCGTTTCGAATTTGAAATTTTATGGATATAATAATACAAATAAATCTAAGATACTGAAGGGCATTCCCCAATGAATAAGTCAAAGAGACAAAACTCTAACAAGACA
The DNA here is from genome assembly GCA_944474755.1 of Limnoperna fortunei. Lineage (NCBI taxonomy): Eukaryota > Metazoa > Mollusca > Bivalvia > Mytilida > Modiolidae > Limnoperna > Limnoperna fortunei. The sequence continues at coordinate 7,103,212 of OX104114.1, read as the reverse complement.
TAAGAGGAGACAACAAAAGTAACCAAACACACAACATGAAAACGAAGTGACATAAACCTTACTGAAATCCGGTGTTAGTCCAGGTGCTCCGGAAGGTTAAGCAACTCCTGTTCCACGCGTGGTACCCGTCATATCAGTCAGGTAAAACTCCGGTGAATAATCATATCAAAGTAGAAGTATTCCAGTAGGACGGAGAAAATGTGGTTACGACAAAAGAAACAAATCATTAGCTATTAGTGACACGGATATTCCGAAAAGTCATGATTACGACAGTAAAATGTACTAAGTTATGACTTAAATCTTGCCACCCCTAGTTTAGTAGCTTTTTTGTCAGAAAACGGTCTCCTAAAATGCAATCATGATAGGAAATTCAGACTCTCCAGTACAATATTAATTGGGAGATGTATACTTCATATGCAAGTGCTGCTAGAATGTTGCCACGCAAAAATTGAAAATTCTCAAAATCTGCTTCCGTGGTGTCCTTAATTTCAACTTCAGTTGGGTAGATGCAATTAACACAGTCAACAAATATGGTTTATTCAATGAAATACGTCATCTAAATAGCGGAACGTAGGGTTATTTTTTATGCTAAGTGGATCGTATGCTTATATCTTTTCTAAAAATATATGTTTTCAAAACTGATATTTGTAACTTTTAGTTGCAGCTTCCGTAAGTGGATGTGTAAAAGATAGCGACTGCCCAGCATGCCCTCCCAAAAAGGACCGCCACTGCCACGGGGATGGAATTTGCTATTGTGATATACCTACAGAATGTGAAGGTCCAAAAGATACAAAAAGTTGTAAAAACGTAACCTGTCCATGCGTTACATGCGCTAATGGCAAAAAGAACTCTGTCTGTGCTAAAGAGGGCTCTCACTGGCACTGTGTCTGTTTGTAAACACTCATTGATAATATGTATGTTAAGTTGCCACCATTGTTTGTTTTTTCAACGAAATATTAAATGAATGTATATGTTGGTGAGTTTTTCTTTTTACAAATTATTACCATATCATATTACAACAGATCACCAAAAACTTCCCTATAGGCAAATAACAGAAAGAACAAATGCGATCTAATAACTTACATGTAACATTCGAATTATGTGGACACTTCCCAACTCCTCTCATTGAAATTCTATAACAACGTGTAGAAACATTTCACACCAACAAAAAATTATTTGCATAGTACTGAAGCAACAGAAGAGGGCTTATATCTAGAGAGCCTACACAAGAGGCAGATACAGAAACACAACACCTATATACACATAAATAAAGATAATTCCAAAATACGACACATAAAAAAACTGTAAAAACAGACAATTTACAAATCAAGGTCCTAAAAACCGGCAAACTTGAAAACCAACAACTGCAAATGAAGCAACCACAGCAATGGTCTTGACTTAGTACATGCATTTTAAAAGAAATGGTGTTTTAAACCAGACGAGACTCTTTGTCTTCTAAGCATGGGTTGTAACTTGTTGCATGGTTTTTCCTCAGAAAGCAGCTAACCAAATATTTAACCAAATAAGACTTAAATGGAAATAAAAAGTAGTTTTAGACTTCAGATGATCACCTACTATCAAACACAGATGGTTCATTTTTCTAGATGTATTCTTCTAATTTTTATCACAGTTGGCATGACTAGTAAAAACTTGGCCCCTTTCATAGTGTTTTAATGTTTTTACTTCACACCGACGTGCAAAATAAAGCTGCAACTGTTTATCATTTCTTCACTTTTTACAACAATAACGAATTTTCAATATGAGGTATCAAATATTGAAAGACATAATGGGGATTACTGATTATCATTTCGGAATCTCAAATTGCCATATATGAGGTATAAATAGGATTCACCTATTCGAAGAAAGGATGATCAATTGAAGATGACGGATAACAAACGAGAGAATGAATTATTAATGACAGGTAACGGATTGTTTATCTTTGATTCATAAACCTTGAAACCGAATTAACAGCCAGGTAAATATTACATGTTCAGATTCGATGTTTCTGCCTATGAATTTTGTATTGTTTACTTTACATGAAATTCCACAAACCAAAAGGTTTTGATCTAATATACTTTTTCTTGTGTTTTTCCACGCACTCATATAAAAAGGATCATTTCATGAGGTGTTTTATTTTTTTCACTGTAACAAACAGGCAAACTTGTGTGTTTAATTGTTAGTAACATTGTTTCCTTTTATAGGTATCCAGTAACGATATTCGTAACATCTGCAGAAATTTTCGGACCTAAGATAAAATTTTGTAACCACTACGTTTGTTGAAGTTAATTATCACGTCAAATAAAAAACGATCAATAATGTGTAGCAATTTTTTTAAGTGACTACGAAACTTGCTATAGTTATTAATACCGAAAGCCATTTGAAAAGTAAACAACAAAGATCAATAGTATCGGAAGCGGATAATCGTCGCTTTACTTAAAAATCAATGCTGAACTTTGTTTCAGGAACAGCTAATTGAGACTTAAAATCAAAAACGATGAAGCACGAAACTTTAAATAATCACATACGAGATTATCATTTTCAAAGTTTTTTAAACTTGTTTTGCTATTATTAATATTGATGAAAACAAAACTTTGTAAGAATGATTATATTCAAGAGAAAATTAATGCTCCTTATGTTAGAAACTAGCGTAAAAACCTAACCAAACTAATGTAAAATATTTTAGACAAACACTTCATAAATTGGAATTATTTTAAAGTGAATACAATTTTAGTCTCTATAATTAAATTTCAAAATCATAATTTTTTCTCAATTGTGCAGCAATATTGCAGCGTTTTTAGCATACGTTGCCTATATTTCCTTTTTGATCAGGTATGCAAAAGCTTGCAGTGAGTATTCTTTTAAACGTCACCAATTTCTTTGTGATAGACTTTTAAGCCAAGGTTACAAGAAAAACCTCTCGTCCGCGCCTTTAATAGTTTTACTTATGTCGTGTGAAGATATGATTAGAGTACGTTTTCTCTTTATTTTTAATTTAGTGCCGAGTAATTGTTTTGTGATGATCATTGTAGACACTTATTTGTTACTAGTGGCGTATGATACCCAATATTTTTCATCAACACAACAACTCTCACATTACAGTTATGAAAGTGGGCGGTTTTGGCATGCTATTAAATCTTGGTTTAACAATTCAATTCAAGTCTGTTTTATTGTCATGAAACGGTTTAATGTAAGTAACATGTTGTGGAAGCAACCTCAGTAGAAAAAATATTCAAATATCACTAAACAACATACATTCAATCAATCACTCATTAACTATTTTCTAATATTGAACTATCTTGGTGTCTGTTACACGATTCATTTTCTTCACCTTCATATGAATAGATATACTATTTGTAATTAAATGTAACATATAGGACATATAGGACATAAGCAAAAACTTCCAACGTAGGTATCAAATTTGCAAAGTTCAGAACACTAATACAAAGACTGGGAACAAAAAACACCAAAAAAGCCAGCAACAAGAACTCTCAAAGAATGATTATAAACTCATTTTCTCCGGCAGAGTACTTATTGTGTCTTTAAAATTGTAAGTACTTCCTACTCTTATTAATGTTCACCTATCGTGGTGATACGGCGTTCTAACTAATGAAACTTAAATACATCAAACAAGAGCTCTCAAGAAAAGAAGCGTGAACTCAGGTGGTCCGAAAGAGTACTTATTGTGTCTTTAAATTTTTAAGTACTGCCTCTCTTATAAATGTTCACCTATCTTGGTGATACGGCTCTAACCACTGAAACGTGAATGCATGTTCTCAACAGTTATTTTGCCTTGACCTATGTGTTTATTGTCATCAGACGAATTTCGTTGTCGTGTTCTAACATATTTGTTTATAAGAATGCATGGGTTATTTGTAAACTAATGATGTACTCGTTTTTATCCCACCAAACTATACGTCTAAGATGGTTAAGGTAGTATCAATATATCTCTGGCTTGTCAACTGTTTTCTCGCAGATTATATCGATGTGAATGCCAAAAAAAATATTTAAAAACTCATTTAATTTTTTTAAAAGCAATTTCTTAAATATATAACTATGTTACTATGTGTTGGCCTGGTATGACTTGCGGCACTGCGTTTTCAAATTTAACCGTTGTTGACAAGACTAATAGTTTTTTCGAAGATTGGAGGTTTAATGCAGGTTTTCTGGCCTCCTCGCATTATTACTGCAATTTTTACAAATACAAAGCACAATTAACAAATGATAATATAGGCTTTCAAAGAATTATAAACGAGAGAATTATGATACGACTTAGACCGCAAATCGGAACCTACAAATTGAACTACTACGACGACACAAATCTTGGTAAACCAGTTTCTGTATTGTCAATCTTCCCGTCATATGTAGTCGAGGAAATAAATGTCTTCTTTTACACATGTATTGCCAGTAAAGAAATCAACCTATTTAGCCTCAGGACCAGCTATCTTATTTATGAAAGTCTATATCGCGCCGATCTTTAAAGCATTCTCATATTTTCGTCGTCACTAAATGTCACTTTACATTCTGACCAAATGCAGTCGCACTCTGTTTCTTTAAACCAAATAGAAATATACATATTATTGCCAATTATGGTATTTATGATAAATGAGCCTTACTTCAGTGTATATCAATGCAAAATATGCGGATTTATACTTGATAACGTAATACTTATGTCAATATATGCCATATGCCGAAATGGAACATACAGTATACATAAACAAAAACGTTACAGTAGAATAGTTAAACATTTAAGATGAAATTATTTATTTCTATTTATGAGTTATACTAATCAGTAGCAGTGCCACTGCTACAAAAGTATGTCATACGTGTAAATAAATCATTAAATCAAGTTGCATCATTGATGTGTACCACTATCCGCACCATACAAATTCAATTTCCATTAAGCCTAACGTTATCTACGTCGGAAGCTGAAACACTTATTCCTTTTTGCAAATTTCACACCAGTTCTGATTGGGAATGCAAGCACGTCACAAAAAAAGTCCCGTCTCTTCTTTAAAAATAGTTGGTAACAAGGCATTCTTGGTTTGTGTAATAAAACCTACATACATATCAAATTTCCTTGAAATCATACAAAGTTGACGTATAAGGGTGGGAGTGGTAAACTGACTGCCTTAAAATAATGACGTATTTCGCGTCAAATATTTTTTCGCACAAATGTTTATGGCCGTCCACTGTATCAGTGTACTGATTTTTCTTGAAGTGGCTTAAGCCATAAAAAACATATATACTTACATACATACTTTATTGGACGAAGATATCATGAACTATGATAATTTAATTGTTACAGTAGACCTCAGTAACGGGATATTATGAATTAGGTGTGTGACCTATGTAAGGTTATTGATAATAAAAGCCAATTAACTACAGCTATCACCAAAATATTGTTTAATACGTGAACAGATTGGTAAGCAAAGCAATATATACAGCAAACAAATGCTAGCTGCATGGCGTGAAAAATATTGTATAGACAAAATATTGGTAGCATATAGAAAACATAAAATCAACTAATCATACTTTAGAGAGGCAAAGAAGATCAAAAGACCTTAGACATTGTGGTCATTAATATCCTTTAGTAGTCAACAGCAATAATGCTTTAGTTGAAAATGCTATGTACAATTAAAGAAGAAAATAAACTTTAAACATTAAACTCCATTTTGTGGCTATTGACTGTGAGGTTATAAGAGTTCCGAGTTCTTGCTATATGTCTGCTTATATGACCTTCTGCGCAGCCAGTGAAATAGCTAGAAAATTATTTTACCGGGTGTAAGCAAGAGAAGAAACTTAAAATGCATGTAGTGGTCAGTAGCAGTGAACACTTACAAACAAGTGTTTCTAGGACTCAATACTGGAACCCTTGCTTTTTATTTTTTGTTTATATTTAATATTCTCAACACAATAAGGTCTTTCCAATTTGACTAAAAGACTTCTTGTATTTCTTAAGATTATTTATTTTCTTCTTCGGAGGTTTTCAAAAAAGTGTCTCGATATGTCATTTTGATACTGGTTGGTCATATCGGAGAAAACATGGCTCGCGTTTTGAAACCGATCTATTTTTAGTAACAGAGTTATCTATGCGAACACGAAAACCCACTGTTGACATATAAACTTAGAAAATGTAACCTATTCTCAAAATCTGAACAGTACAAAATTTCGGCTGACCTATAGCCATGGCTTAACTTGCCCATCTGACCTGAAAAATGTCGGAACTCGTAAATTGTTTTTTTAGAGACTTGGGACCACTACCATTGATCTAAAGTGACATATATTACATTTAAACCTATCAAGGTTAAAGGTCACCATTGGTCAGTTAACGCTATATATCAAAACCGACAAAGGATAGAAGCAGACAATAAATGGGAAAACAACTCCTCTTATCGAGACCTTCAATTTGGTACATTGGTACAAAAATGTGCGATGAAACGTTTTACATTTACATCCCATCACTCATTTCGATTAATCGGTTTTTAAAATTTTTTTAACAAAAGACAAAAGCCCATAGCATCAATTATCCTTTTTGGCTTTTGAAAATAGTGGAAAATACCTTAACATTTGTACTCAAAACAAACTTGATATTGTATGATTTGAAGATGTTCTAGACTACTGTGTAATGTTAAAGGCTCATAGCTAAATTTTGATCAACATGTTCAAATGTATATAATAAAGCTTCGGCAATTAGGGTATATCTTTATATTGACATATTATACTTTTTACTTGTCATTGCAACTTTATAAATCATCTAATACTATTAATCCCAACAAAATACAATACCAAAAAGTATTTGTAGTAATGACATATAAAATAGCTCATATAAACAACTTTTATATTAAGCAGGGCCATCATTACCATTAAGGTACATGTGCATTATGGTACTATAATACTTCAAAATATTGTATACATATGTTTTGTGTCTTAGTGACTTCGTTGTTTAAAAAATTAATAAGACAGTTTTAGACATTTAGTTTATGAAATATACCCAAGATAGAAATAGTTAAAATGCATACAGTGTTGCATAGGTTGTTATTTAACTGTATTGTAGTTTTTGTTTTTCTTTTCATTTGGATTCATTGTTATTTTTATTTTATTGTTCTTACATGTTCCTGTTTTTCGGATGGTTTTCTTATTGTTGTTCTTTATTGTATTTTTTTGTTCTTGTTGTTCTTTACGTTTCTTGCTATTTTACTCTTATTGTAGTTCAATGGTGCTTAAATATGCATGTTTCAGTTTATCTAATTTTTAATTTAGTTTATTTTCAATTTTAGGCACATAGAATGTTTCCTCGTTGCATTTGTGTACAAATGTCGTAAGCCACCAGTAATAAAACTGAAAAACATCTTTATGGATAACATACGAACAAATATATGTATGTATAAAAAATTTGAATATTGAAATAAACTATTCACATCAAGGAGAAAAGTTTAACAAAAACAACATTAAAAGAAATTGTTTATCAATCGACGGTGTGATGCAAGAATGACTTCTTGGCATATTTTTATTATTATTTGTCATTCTTCCATTCATTTGGATTTGATATAAATTCACATCTTGATTTGTAAATGCTATGTTTTGAAAACATTTTGTATTGTGTACAATTTAACACAATTTCTATTCTATGTGCCGTGCTTATTGTGCTTAATCGTCTTGACATGCAAGAATGACTTCTTTCTTCAGCTATAACATATTAATAGAAATGAATAACAGCAACACAGACAGACAACAATACTATTTAAAAAAATCTATTTATATTATTGAGTACTCTGACACCGATTTGAAGAAAAAGGATAACAACATTATTAAAAAATTAATTTTAAAAAGACATTTTTCAAATAGACATCCCAGAGGTTAACTTTTAAAAAAAACTACTCTTCTATGAACAAGTAAATATTTGACTTGAGATCAACCAATACCGTGCTTGTTCCAAATCATTGTTTTTGTATGGCAAGGAAGTTGGATTTTAAAATAAAACCATCAAGTATATTTTTTACTAAATATGTTAATTGATCTAAACTGATGATAACGTTATTTTTGTGTGTGATGGTTTTGTTTGTTTTAATTGTTTAGAGCTTATGTAAGAAGTCATTTGAATCATTAAAAACGAACATGGCTTCATACTAAACAGTCACGAGAACATTATAACTGAAACCAATGACATATCCGGGTTTGTGACTGTCCATTGATTATTGGCTCTTGTTCTTCGGTCATTTTCTTTGCTATTTTTTTTACCTTTACAAAAAGGGGAGAATCATGTAACTAGGCTTATTTAGATGTCTGAAAACATAAGGGTTTCTCGCTAACAAATAATCAATTTTACTATTTCTACTTTATTAACCTCGATCTAGATCATACCTTTCCACACTAACATATAACAGTTAATTAACGTTTATTTATATGCGTTTACGACATTCGTGACCTTTAGACGAATATAAGAAAGGACAATTATATCTGGTATAGTAACAGAAAAAATGTGCAGTGGTGTCACATGCTGAATAATCTTTGCTGATTTCACATTTGTAGTTGGTATCACTAATGATTTGTATAATCTTGATCTAGTTGATGACATAAACAAAACTCCGACAATTTATTAAAGAATGGTTATCATTAATGGTAATGTTGAAGCAATGCATACATAAATTAAATTAAGACTTGAGTTTACCGTGCTTGTTCCAAATTATTGTTTTTGTATCAGAACACATTTTTAAAAAGTTTTTTAGCTCGCATTTGTCGTGTGTCTTCCAATTGGTTTGACGTTTTTAATCCGTTTGTAACCTCTGCTTTATTTTCTAAAACATAAATAAAATGTGTTCTCCCTATAAGGTGGAATATACATATGTGTAAGAAATAAACATATTAGATGTATGGATAAAAAGCAAAATTATGTCTCTTCAAATATTTCAATTATGCCGAAACACCGAAGCAATGCATAAATAAATTTAATTAAGACCTCAGTTTACCGTGCTTGTTCCAAATTATTGTTTTTGTATCAGAACACATTTTTAAAAAGCTTTTTAGCTCGCATTTGTCGTGTGTCTTCCAATTGGTTTGACGTTTTTAATCCGTTTGTAACCTCTGCTTTAGTTTCTAAAAAATAAATAAAATGTGTTCTCCCTATAAGGTGGACATGTACAAATGTGTAAGAAGTAAAAATATTAGATGTATGGATAAAAAGGAAAACGTGAATCAAGTTGGTTACTTGTTCAGCGTTCAACATTCAACATTCAAATAAATACCAAAGACCTCTTCTATCAGTTCAACATTTAGCACTCAGTTCCTTGTTCAACATTCGCAGTTCCTATTTCAACACTGGTTGTTTCTGGTTCAATATTCCAAATTTGTAGTTCCTCGTTCAACATTCACAGTTCCTAGTTCAACATTCGCAGTTCCTAGTTCAACATTCGTAGTTTCTAGTTCAATATTCAAAATTTTTAGTTCCCTAGTTCAACATTCGCAGTTCCTAGTTAAACATTCGATTTTTCAGTTCCTAGTTCAACATTCGCAGTTCCTAGTTCAACATTCGTTGTTTCTGCTTCAATATTCAAAATTTTTAGTTCCTCGTTCAACATTTGCAGTTCCTAGTTCAACATTCGATTTTTCAAGTCCCAGTTCAACATTCGCAGTTCCTAGTTCAACAGTCGTTGTTTCTGGTTCAATATTCAAAATTTTTAGTTCCTCGTTCAACATTCGCAGTTCCTAGTTCAACATTCGATTTTTCAGTTCCTAGTTCAGCTTTTGCAGTTCCTAGTTCGACATTCGTTGTTTCTGGTTCAGTATTCAAACCTTTTAGTTCCTCGTTCGACATTCGCAGTTCCTAGTTCAACATTCGATTTTTCAGTTCCTAGTTCAGTTTTCGCAGTTCCTAGTTCGACATTCGTTGTTTCTGGTTCAGTATTCAAAATTTTTAGTTCCTCGTTCGACATTCGCAGTTCCTAGTTCAACGTTCGATTTTTCAGTTCCTAGTTCAACATTCGCAGTTCCTAGTTCAACATTCGTTGTTTCTGGTTCAATATTCAAAATATTTAGTTCCTCGTTCAACATTTGCAGTTCCTAGTTCAACATTCGTAGTTCCTAGTTCAACATTCGTTGTTTCTGGTTCAATATTCAATACCCAAACAAATTGAAAATGCCAAACACTATATGAATATGAAGAGCACAGAACAATAAAACCAAAATATGCCAAACTGGAAACCAAATTATCACTAAGATCAACCTAAGCCTGGGGTAGGAAGAACTTTAGGGTTTTGACAGTTTTAAAATTTACAGGGACGATTTCATAGCTTTTGATGTGTTATTCAGCTTTCGCAGTTCCTAGTTCGACATTCGTTGTTTCTGGTTCAGTATTCAAACTTTTTAGTTCCTCGTTCGACATTCGCAGTTCCTAGTTCAACATTCGATTTTTCAGTTCCTAGTTCAGTTTTCGCAGTTCCTAGTTCGACATTCGTTGTTTCTGGTTCAGTATTCAAACTTTTTAGTTCCTCGTTCGACATTCGCAGTTCCTAGTTCAACATTCGATTTTTCAGTTCCTAGTTCAACATTCGCAGTTCCTAGTTCAACATTCGTTGTTTCTGGTTCAATATTCAAAATATTTAGTTCCTCGTTCAACATTTGCAGTTCCTAGTTCAACATTCGTAGTTCCTAGTTCAACATTCGTTGTTTCTGGTTCAATATTCAATACCCAAACAAATTGAAAATGCCAAACACTATATGAATATGAAGAGCACAGAACAATAAAACCAAAATATGCCAAACTGGAAACCAAATTATCACTAAGATCAACCTAAGCCTGGGGTAGGAAGAACTTTAGGGTTTTGACAGTTTTAAAATTTACAGGGACGATTTCATAGCTTTTGATGTGTTATTCAACACAAAAATGTTGATGCCTGAGCGGGATAACCTAGGGGAATCAAAACTCCACCAGCAGCGCTAACCATCACGAATGCTAAAAATTAAAAAAAAACAATGTTCCAGGCAATAAATTCTTCTACGCCTGACGCGCGTTTCGTCTATTCAAGACTCATCAAAGGCGTTCTACCCAAGAATATTAAAATGCCAAACACTATATGAATATGAAGAGCATAGAACAATAAAACCAAAATATGCCAAACTGGAAACCAAATAATTACTAAGATCAGCCTATACCTGGGGTAGGAAGAACCGTGGGGTTTTGAAAATTTTGAAATTTACACGGACAATTTCATATCTTTGACGTGTTCTTCAATATAAAAGTGTTAATGCCGGAGCGGGCTAACCTAGGGGAATTAAAACTCCATCAGCAGCGCTAAACATTACGGATGTTAAAAATCAAAATACAACAAAGTTCCAGGCAATAATTTTTGCTACGCATGACGACGTGCGTTTCGTCTTTTCAAGACTCATCAGAGGCTCTCTACCCACCAAAAAAATTGAAAATGCCAAAAACTTTATGAATATGAAGAGTAAGAACAATAAAACCGAAATATGCCAAACAGGGAACCAAATTATCACTAAGATCAACCTATACCTGGGGTAGGAAGAACCTTAGGGCTTTTACACTTTTGAAATTTACACAGACAATTCCATAGCTTTGATGTGTTCTTCAATACAAAAGTGTTGATACCGGAGAGGACTAACCTCGGTGAATTAAAACTCCAACAGCTCAACCATTGGCATTAATAAACATTGAAACAAATCCTACATTACATTTTAAAACAATAAAGATGCATGTATTAAAATGTTTTATATGTGAGGTACTGTCAGTTGTCATAGGAAGGAAACATCTTTTTTCAGTCTTGAAAGTTAAGGTTTGTGTCATTTTGATACCCGATATTTCAACACCTATTTCCGGGATCATGCAAGCTGAGCATTACATATTTGTACATAACAACCCTTTTATCAATAAATATTAAATAATATCTGTCCTATTCCATTTTTTAATTCGCTTTTCTAAACTTTATTTTATCACTATTGTTTGCTATTGTGCATTGTGTGTATAACAACAGCACATTAAACTATTCGTCAGAATTATTGTAAATCCTCTCATGCTTGTATCTTCACGAGCTGACGCAGACGTACAAATGTATAGTATACTAGTATGTGTGTGTCACGGGAAGCTAATTGAGCTAATTGTTTTATTTAAATTGAAAGCTTTCCGATTGGTGTGTTCAGATATTTTATTCGTTTCATTATCATATATCATTCATATATATTCATCATTTCACATTAATGCTTGACTGATCAACCGTATATTCAAGTCAAACACGCCTTTGCATGTTTTTCATACAAGCCTAAAGTTAAACACACCTTTGCATGCTTTTCGCACCTGTCTAATTCTAATTAGAACACCTGTAGTCATTCCAACACTGTACGTGGGTCTGAGTGGACTATTTTGAATTAGTTCCCTGTTTATTTACAGACAAATAAAATATTTGGGTAACAACATATTCTTTACGCCATACAACGGAAATAAACCGGCGACAAAAATGGAGGCTCCGACGAGATTACCCATTGTCTGTTTGTCAATTTAGATGAAAATTCATTTCCACGGTTTTGATAATTTCCGTTCTTCAAATGTTTGGCTCAACGACGATGTTCATTCAACGACTTGTCCAATTTTGACAACATAGTTTTTGGCTCGACGACTTTTGGTCAACGACACTTCGAATGATTTACTCGTCCGAACCTACTTCAAGGCCATCGCTATATGTATGGTTTTATATAATAATTATTTGAATTATCTGCATAACCACAGTTCAGCGTTGAATTTGATCTGATATGGTTTTCATCTTAATATTTATACAGAGTCGTAATTTACGAGTTTCGCTACTTCAGATTGTGCGATAGCGTAAAGGAAGCTCCGTTAATCACAATGTTGTGTGTATCAGGATGTCATATTAAAATTGTATATTTAACTGTATAAAGGTGGGATTGATTCACGTCGACAGAACAAGAACTGTTTCTTGAAGCGCATTCTGTTAATTTTTTTTATTGTATGAATACTCATCGTAGTGGACCGAACTTTCATTTCGAGTTTGAGCTATTTCATGAACATACCGGCGAAGGAAAATATTTGCTGTTACCTGTATCCATGTTTAATTATTAAAACGTTGACAATGAACAATTTTTGAAATATAATTGCATTGTGTTTTATTTATTTTTACTTCAATTTATTTATATTTATTTATCTGTATTTTGCAGTGCATGGTATTTTTATATGTATAGACTACAGATTGCATGTTGTCACATTTAACAAGCTATAGCATGTGAGCACTTGCCTGCATATATGGTAAGTTCATCATTTCATTCATTCATTTTTCATTCATTATCATTTTTGATAGAATTTTGAAAAATTTGACATTTTGTTTAAGATGGCGACAGGGCAGGATAGAACTGTTGAAAAACAGAGTTTAGATTTTGAACTTTTAGATCAAAATGATATTAAGAGAATGATCAGTTATTTAAATGATCATACAGAATATAAGGTTGTCACCAGGGAAGAGTATGACCGATTCCAATTTAGTACTCCAAAGCCTAGGGTTAAAACCGAGAACGATAAGGCACCGCCTAGACCACCCCCGCCCACTCCTAAGAGACAATATTCTTTGATCCCTGCGGATCAGAGTGGGAACAACTCCAACACTAACTGGCAAAGACCAAGAATTCCTACTTTTTCGGGTGATCATAAAGGGGAGGCTACTTTTGACGTCTGGAAATACGAGGTTAAGTGTATACTCAGAGAAGGGAATTTTGATGAAACTATAATAGTTCAATCGCTCCGAAGTTCATTAAAAGGTCAAGCTAGAAGCCTTTTATTAACTTTACCTGAAGATGTGGGTCCTGAGCAGATTCTAGAAAAGTTGGAGGGTGTTTATGGAAATGTTTACACTAGCGAAGCGTTACTACAAAAATTTTACACTGAGAAACAGCAGCCTAATCAAACTGTGGCTGACTATGGTATGAAACTTGAGTCACTATTACAATCCGCTATTGAGCGAGGTCATGTAAACCCTGCATCTAAAGATGATATGCTTAGGTCAAAGTTTTGGTCTGGTCTTAGCGATCCCTTATTACGAAACGCAAGCAGGCATAAGTACGACTCAATTTCCAATTTTGATAAACTCATGCGCGAGATTCGTGCCATTGAGCTTGAACTAGCAAATTCAAATTCAAATGTTAAAACTAGAAATTTACAGCAAAGTTCTATTTCTGTCGAACTCCAAAAAATTACCGAGGTGTTGAAAAAATTAGACACTTTCAGCCAAAGAATGGATTCTTTGGAATCGGAGTTAAAAAGCTTAAAAATCGAAAAACCCAAAAATCCGTCGAATCGAGGTAATTATCGGGGAAACCAAAATAACCGGGGTTCAAATCGATTCCAAAGAGGTCGTGGAAATAATCAAAACCGTGTTCGAGACTCAAACGGCAGTAATTTAAACCACAGGAATTTGACCCCATATCATTTGGGTCGAAATATGGCCAGACAACGAAAAAAAAGTATTGTCGCGAACGAAGTGAGCGAAGGAGTCTAACGCAAAAGTAAACAATTCCTACCCCCCTACCTTTGTTGTTGAGTTTGCTTTGAGAATTTGCACTGACAACATGATTGTAGGTGTTCTACTTACTCACGGACATTTATTCTTTAAGATTATGACATCGATTCATTTAATATATCCATATTTTTGCAACCGCGAAACTTTTTCTTGGACTGAAACACTTTCTTTACTTCAGGGAAGCTTCCATGGTGGATTGTTCCGTAGTAAATGACAAAAATTAAATGGGATAAAACGGTAAAAAAAAACTTTGCTTTGTATGTAAATGAAATAATATTTAAATCCTAATTTTAATTATTTTTTGTAAAATTGAGTTTTAATCGAATTGTTTACATTTCTAGCACATCTGTTGATAAAGGGATGTAACCCAATGACATCAGCCATGTGCTCTTCGGTTTGCAATTTCCGGATAATTTTTCTCTGGTTCCGACTTCGCGTTTAACTTTTTGTCATTTACTGCGGAACAATCCACCATGGAAGCTTCCCTGAAGTAAAGAAAGTGTTTCAGTCCAAGAAAAAGTTTCGCGGTTGCAAAAATATGGATATATTAAATGAATCGATGTCATAATCTTAAAGAATAAATGTCCGTGAGTAAGTAGAACACCTACAATCATGTTGTCAGTGCAAATTCTCAAAGCAAACTCAACAACAAAGGTAGGGGGGTAGGAATTGTTTACTTTTGCGTTAGACTCCTTCGCTCACTTCGTTCGCGACAATACTTTTTTTTCGTTGTCTGGCCATATTTCGACCCAAATGATATGGGGTCAAATTCCTGTGTTTAAACGAATAGGAGTCTCTAACGCAGGGCAGGTTGGAGACTCGTGCAGAGAAAATGATAGCCCAATTGATAATAAATTACTTTCAAGGCTGGTTGGTTCCTCGAATGAGACTGACGTCACCATAAATGGTAAATCTTGCAAAGCACTTTTAGACTGTGGTTCAATGGTATCGACGATTTCTGAATCGATGGTTAAACAAATGAAATCAATTACAGAGATTAAAGAAATCGGCGATCTCATTACAATAAGTGTAGCTTCCGGTGATAAATTACCATATTTAGGTTATGTTGAAGTTCATTTGAGAATACCTTTCATGAATAACGAAACTTTTCCTGTACTCATGTTGGTAGTTCCAAAAACTGAATATAATCAAAAGGTTCCTGTGATTATTGGTACAAATGTACTAAATGTTTTAAGATCTTATACAGAAGAGAATAATAGCATTCCTCCTGAATGGAATGTAGCCTTTCAGTCACTAACAAACTCAATTCTTGTCCGTTCAACCAACAAAAAGCCTATAACTCTTAAGCCAATGTCAAGTAAAACTATGTCAGGTATAGTACGTAACGTCAACGGTGCAGCTGTTACTGTCGTTACGGAAAGCGTCGATAGTCAGTTTTTAGATGGTGTAATGGTGGAAATGCGGAAAACTTTATCAATGAGGAAAATACACGTTCCGACGCTACTGGTTCCCAACGTGGGGCCCGACATGAATTACCGCAGTCTCAGTTATCGCCGTCAAGTTCACGCAGTAAAAGTCCGTCCTTTGATCTCTCTGGCCCCCAGAGTCCAGATATTGAGGGGATAAATCAGTCTAGTGTTGAAGATAATACTAGTTCAGGTTCTGTTCCAAGTAATTCTGGTAGGTTAGTCAGGAGAAGTGGCACAAATATAAAACCTCCGGACAGATATGGAGATTTTATTTTTTACTGATTCATAATTTTTCATGTTGGATTGACTACTGCGAGACAATTGTCACCAGCTAGTTCAATTTAACACTTTCCTTTTCCTTAAAGAGTTAAGCATTTTTCTGTTGTTTCTATTCTTCAGATCATGAATTCTTATGCATATTGTTCCAGTAGAGGCAGATGTTTACAGGACTTGCAGTGTGCGGGAGTTGTTGTAAAACCTGGTGTCAAGTTATTAAAATTATTTGACATTGCTAAAAGGGACTTGCGTTTGGTTGAGGGGACAAGGATTGTGTATTTTGTTTGTGGTATTCCCGATATTTGTACTCTTCTTAGGGAAGAACATCCTTTATACGAGGAATCAATTATTAATATGAATATAAGTACAGATTCTATTGTTGACACCTATAAAACTAATATTGAAACTGTATATAAGGGTTTACGGGATATAGGTTGCCAAGCTGTATTTTCTACTATCTGTACCATGAATTTTGAAAATTGGAACCATCACAGATTGGCTAAGCGTAAAACCACATTCCTCAGGCACGAGTCCCAGTACCTGTTCATGCAGGATAGATTAAATTCTGTCCTTTTAATTCTAAATAGATTCATAACTGAATTTAATAGTCAGCATGATATATGTACACCATTTCTACATAGTTATGTACATCAGAAATGTTCTAGTAAAATTCGATATAAATATACAAAACTTGTAGATGGAGTACATCCGGCACCAGATCTGGGAGAGAGATGGGCTTCACATCTATGGAAAGTCATACTGGACAATGAATCTCGAGTTAAAAATTGATTTTGTATTTTTAGTTAAATGTGTGTATATTTTCATAGTATCGAGGCATTTGCCACATACTTATGGTGCACATACAGTTTGTCTTTAATTTGTTTTTATATACATCAAAATTCGGGACGAATTTTTGTCCTGAGGGGGGACTATGTCACGGGAAGCTAATTGAGCTAATTGTTTTATTTAAATTGAAAGCTTTCCGATTGGTGTGTTCAGATATTTTATTCGTTTCATTATCATATATCATTCATATATATTCATCATTTCACATTAATGCTTGACTGATCAACCGTATATTCAAGTCAAACACGCCTTTGCATGTTTTTCATACAAGCCTAAAGTTAAACACACCTTTGCATGCTTTTCACACCTGTCTAATTCTAATTAGAACACCTGTAGTCATTCCAACACTGTACGTGGGTCTGAGTGGACTATTTTGAATTAGTTCCCTGTTTATTTACAGACAAATAAAATATTTGGGTAACAACATATTCTTTACGCCATACAAGGGAAATAACCCGGCGATATGTGTGACGATGGAAACGTAGTTGTGAATAGTAATCATATACTAAATAGTAGGATTTGTGCTTATTATATATCGGAAATGAACAACTAGGATTTAAACACCCTAGTCTTATAACCAATCATTAGGTGACTTTCGTGTAAATATTGCATTTTGGACCTACCTGTGTACGTATGCAGCAATTTCAACAATCGCCAATATCAACATGGTTGCCTTGTTAAAATGATTTAATTTTCAACATGTTTTCATTTGTTATGTTACCAGAAATATATAAGGTGGTAATCAAAATATTGCTCCTGCAGGAGCAATAATGATCTTTTTGTTACATATTTATTATTTAATGGGAAATCTTATATTCATTATAGGGGCCTCGGTGGCCAAGTGGTTAAGGTGGTTCGTCTAATATTGATCACGTGGTCGTCTGTCAACACTGAGATTGCGGGTTCGATTCTCACTGAGAGAAGGGTATACTCGACTCCAATCTTAATTGACAAGGATTGCCAGTTTTCCTACCGCAGGTCAAGGGTTTTCTCCGGGTACTTCGGCTCCCTCCTCCAATAAAAACTGGACGCCATAATATAACTGAAAAACTGCTTAAAATGGCGTTAAACATCATTCAAACAAACAAAAATAAAAAATATATTCATTATATGTTGCAAGAGTTATAAACTTCTTATTTATAGTTTAAAGTCTATTTTCCTCAATCGCAGGATGTATATGATACAAATATTACAATATGGGCATATAGGCATATTGTGTATCATCAATTGATCAATATTAGCCTCGACTCGGTCACGAGCTAATATAGGGGTCCCAGGATGAATTAGCGTTTTTATTAATCTATAAATACATCATACTATTCACTTAAAAAATTTCTTCAAATAGTTAATTTTCAAAAAGTATCAGTTTACCACGACTTCAATCGAACTTTTTTAATTATTAGTCAGCGTCCATTTTATCAATGGTTATTGGGATGCGATGAGCATTCAAAACCTTATTTCTCAACTTTGAAAACAACCAGATTATTCATCAGTAATATACCAACAATAAATGAACTACGCGCTGCTTTGGTTAATTAAAAGATTTAAACTACACACGGATGTTTAGCGTTATTATTCTGCTATTTTGCTTGAAGAAAGAGTAATACATTTAACAAAAAATTTTATTGTATACACTTTGTGCAACTTTCAATTCCTCATTAATAAAGAAAACTACATTGTTTTTTTTAAATATGCGACGCAAACTAAACGGAACTAAATAACTATTATGAAATAATACGGCTTGAGTGGTAGAAAATGTCGAACTTCTATCATTGATGCAGTAAAGAAGAATAAATAAGCGACAATTTTTTTTTTATTCTCTTAACAGAGAAAATTACAGATTCCCAGACATAACTTCTGCCGCACGTAATCCCCTGTTTACTGCTGGACTAGATTGCCGTCTGCACGTTATGCTTGTAAAGAAAGACAGATATTTGTAAAAAAAACCAAATATATACGAGATCTTATTTATTTTATAAAGTTTATTTATACGATACAGTTTTACATAAAAAAATATACTGCGTTTACGAGAAGCTTATTCACAATGAGAGATATCTGTAATGGCGTCAATGATTAGTGTC
Organism: Limnoperna fortunei; assembly: GCA_944474755.1. Lineage (NCBI taxonomy): Eukaryota > Metazoa > Mollusca > Bivalvia > Mytilida > Modiolidae > Limnoperna > Limnoperna fortunei. The sequence goes on along the minus strand of OX104114.1, from coordinate 7,084,045 downwards.
GGGTCACTGTGACCGATTGTTTAAGGTAATTAGTGATCTACAACTAATCAAGTGATCTGCCAACACTGAGGTCTTACTGCGGAAGGTTATTTGACAAGGATTGCCAGTTTTTCTACAGCAGGTCTGTAAATGTAGTAGTTTTGGTTTTCTCACGCTTTAAAACACTTGTGCAATGTGCTAAATAATCACTGCATTTTATGCTTGTATGTCAATCCATATTATTCTTATCGTAAAATGATAAATGTGTGCATATCGCAATGCCTTCTTGTTAGACACATTACAACTTATAGAGTCAACGCAGGACAATTTAACTTCAAAGTAATTGTAATATTCAATACACATAATAATAACAATGAAAAATATCAGCTATGTGCATGTCTTTTTATTTGCTAAAATCTAAATTATCTCTGTTAATAATTGTTCTTAAAAAATAATAAATTACTATACATATCAATAATAAAATCGAACTTATAATATAATGTACGTAAACTATAAGTATATAGTCTTGGATAAACATGTATTGACATTTTCCTTGTTCACAGTTTTATCATATCCAGTGGTAATTGTACAATGAATGAAATCGTTGAACACATTGTACCTGGCGCTTTACATGACAGTAGTCTTTTCTACATGAAAGGTTAAGCGGGTTCCTTATCCTTTTCCTGAAGTATTAGTTAACTTTTAATAAAAGGAGTTACGTATTTGGCATTGTTCTATTTCTATTAGTCACTAACTGCTACATTTTATATTTTATAAAAATTCAATGTAAATGTCTTATACCTGATGATAAACCTGTTTCTATAAACATCCCATACATTAGTTACATATGCGTGTCCTAACATAAAAGCTTTATGTCCTCAGCCCGGCTCCATAGATTGGTATTACCAAGAGAGAATTACGTTTGACATAGATGTTTTTCTGTCACTTAATGCAATATCCTAATTTGTTAAGAAAAACCCGTCTGAAATCTTGTATAGCCCACGGTATATCTCTTATTATACACTTTCTATGAACATCTAATACACAAATTATATCTCTTTGTCCACACATAAAAGCGTAATGAAAAACTGTTCTTCCAAGATAATCTTTTGTTCTTAACTCGGCTCCATTTTCGAGAAGAATTTTCACCATTTCTATATTTGCTTGTTCGCATGCTGTCATTAATGGCGTCAAACCTGTTCCGAATTTTTTATTGATATCAATTCCTCCGAAAATTATTATTTTTGCAAGTTTCACTTTGTTCATTATAATAGCATTATGAAATTTTACGTAGATGTCTATTTCGCATATGTTCTTTTTAAAATGCATTTTATGCAAAAAGCAATATGTTGCTGTATTGTATGGAGTACCTTTTCTGGCAATTCCGTACACTGATCATAACACTAAATTTGATCGCGTATTTATATGATATATTACATGTGGGCAAACGTGTGCTGTATAACCAGTGCTAATTTAGTATTAAAATTGAGATAGGTTAGTTTGTTCATAGCAATAACCGGTTTAAGTCGGAATCAACATGTTTCTTCAAAAAGTTGTTACGTGCTTTTTGCAGCTTATTGTTAGACGTACATCAAACGATATAATATCTTATTCCAAATCTGGTACCAAAGCTACCTAGGTTTAAACTGAATGATTGATTGATTGAATGATTTATTGACACTGAGCAATGATCAATATTTCTACTCTTAGGACAAGTTTACGAATATTAAGTCAATGAGAAAACGTACGACCGAAACGCAACACAATTTTAAAAGCCAGTGCAAAGTGTAGACCAATGAGCAGGAACTAAACAATGTAGTCGTATGTAGCGGCAACAATGATTCTACTATTTTTGAAATCTACAAAAAGGTTTTTAATTTTGCCATGAGTGTGGTAATTCCTTTACGCGTCACAGTCTGTGGCCAGGTTTTTCGTATAATGACATGCGTCCCGCCCCAACGAGAAAAAAATCCTTTTTAAACATCTGGAGCTACAATGAGTCTACTATCTCTTTTAATCAAAAATTTACCATTAGCTAATAATTATGTGTATAAAGCTATTTTACACTCTGTATTATGCCGCCATAATGTAGTTAAAACAACAAATATAGAAAACAAAAAGAAATAAGTGTTTTAAAAGAATCCGACAAAAAAGCTACTTCATAACGCTTCCCTGGTTAAAAAACAAAAATAACATAAGAGGTTTCCATTTTAGTTACAAAAACTACACTGGTATTGCTGGGCCCGGGTTAAATAAAACATCTCAAATTTAAGGATCTCCTCAACTTATCCTCAACTCAAATATTGTCCAATCAGAAAATCCTGGAAAATTCAAATTAGAGGGGAAAAACTCAAGGATTTGAGGACAATCTCAATTTGACAAGTAATATGAAACTGAGGTCTGGATATATAATTACTACTGGGTACATAAAAAGTGCTTATTACCAACAGTAAAGATAAATATTCAAATGTGTATGTCTTGACATTTATGAAGCCTGACATTGGCATTAAATGTCAAGATATTAAAAGTGTTAAATTATGAAATCATCGGATAAAGTACACGATTTGTATCCCTTTTTTAAATACAATACCTAGTAAGAAAATGTGTAACGTCTTGATAAAGGCAAAACTATAGTGCATGCTGATAGGAACAGAATTATATAGACAAAATAAGTAACACGAGATTATCAGCAAGGGCTACTTAATTCTATTTCAAAAAATAAATTGCGTAAGCAAATTAAGAGAACGAATTGCTATAACAATAAAGACACAAAGTATTAAAATTTTAAATATATTTGGTTTGGACGCATTTTTTATTTGTATTACGGTTGTTGTTTGCACCATTATAAATATTTTAGATTCCATGTAGATATCAAACTTAAATCAGGTAATTGGTCTTCTGAGATCGTACATTAAGACCATTTTCTTACAGATAAGTCATTCCTGTAAATAGAATAAGCATTATTTTGATGATTTATAACAGCTATCTGACCATGTCAACATTACAGTATGTTTGTTCACATCTTCAGCCAAACATAATGACTAAAAAAATAGTTTGTTAGAAAAACAGTGTTAGATACGTCTTATTTTTATCTTGGTTACACTTCATAGATTATTCAATATCAAGAGGTTTTGAAATGAAATTAATGAAAAGTTCTGTTGTCGCTCTTGTCATTTGCAGAAAATTACTGTTGTGCTGATTAATATATAATTTTTTGTTGTAATACATGTAACCATTAAGTGATTTCTACAAAAGTAAAACAAACCCTATTGAATCAGTTTAAATAGACCTATTTATACTTAAATGCACTGCTTAACTTTTGTACTAAAAACTCAAAAAAAAAGATTCGCGTTATACACAGGTACATAAGTACGTGTATCGAGTCACAAATGTTGCGGTATCAGGATAGTTATAAAGAAATGCATGCTGTTAATAATGCTTAATGTTATTTTTTTCTTTAAGCGAATGCTGCTTTTGCTTTATTATTTTGTAATAACAAGCAGTTGGTAATTCGGGTAAGCTACCAAAAAAGAAATAATACGTAAAAATGGTTTTATTTTATACACAATATTTTGTATCGTAGACTCATTCATTTAAAACAAAACAGGTCGCTTTAAATCATAACACATTAAAATCTTTTTATTGATGCTACATACGTGACAGGCTAAGCAAATTCAACTTGTAAATTGTCTGATGATCTAATTACAGTGCAAAGGTGTTTACGTGAATGTCAACAATTGTATTAAAATGTGAAAGAATTTGAAGACTGCATTTAGTATTACTAGCGTATTTGACTTTTAAATGTTTAAATTAATGGCCGAGGGTGTTGAGCTATACATAAAAGCAATTAAACTCGTCGTATAAAATGGTAAAAGAAATACCAGAAAACTAGAGGTAGTTGTAAAAGTATGAACATTTTAGTAATTAATTACAATTAGCAATTTACGGCGGGTTATATAAGCGAGGGGAAATAATTAAAAATACATTTTCCTTACCTACTGCTTTCTCCACTTCTATCTTCCCTTCCACTAGTACAGTAACTCAAATATTGTTTTTAATGTTGTAGCAGAAGGTTTTTCGTTTAGAAAGGTGAACACCATTATAAAAAAAAAACTAATATTTGAAGGTTCAAAAATATAATTGTAAAATATTAAACATAAAAAGGGTACAAACTGTGCATACAGTTAAGTTAATTTAACAGTAAAAAGTTGCCAAAACATAAAATGCCAAAGTATAATTTCAGAAGCTTTCGTAACAGGGTTTGAGAGCAGGATGGAAATGGTTAGAAGCTGCACTGTATGTATAGACCAGTAAAATTACGACCCAATTTCCATCCCTTGCAGCCAGGTCATACGAGGTTACAGTCACAGAGCCAATGTATGGCTCTGCACTTGCAAAAACAGATACACAAAAGCATGTAACTAATTTGAAAGTTAAAACAATTAGAAATATGACAAACACATATCATTAACACTGGTATATTTGACCAAAGTGACATTATTTGTCAGACAGTCGAATCATTGTGCAAACACCTTTGCCAAATATGATAATAGGATCGATCGTACCTTATCGATCTACTGCAATCGCTGCTTTTTAAATTTAAACTTGTCAACAAAGCTCTAATTTGATCATTTGTTCAAAATACTATCAAGTCTGCCTCGTATTTTAATGTGATAACACAAGTTAGGTTGAATAAGCAAATAAAAAATTGGCTGTTTGTTTCTCTTATCTAGTTTGAAAAAATTATTTAGAATAGAAATAGCAAAACAGGTGTCTCTTGTGAATCTAGATATGAATTTGTTTATGTCTACTTCATTGATTTTTTCTATGTTTATTCTTTTTTTCTGTTGTGTGATTCTTTAATGGTTGCTACCTTAGTTGATACGTAAAATCGAAACTAAAAGTTTACACTTGAAAGGGTTAATATTTCTGTAAGAGAGCTATTTATGCTTTCGCTTTACATATGTTTATGCATATTATGCATTTGTTGTATTTTGTAGATACAAAATCAAAAAATATAGAATCATTGTAGTCAAAGAATTGAATTACTTCTGATACGAAAGCTATTTGCACTCAGTATTAGTTTAGTATTAAATAATTAATCGGTTGCATGCTTGCATGATTGATTGATTGATTGATTGATTAATTGATTAATTGATAAATTGATTGATTGATTGATTATTTCATTCATTAATTCATTGACGTCACGTGATCTATATTTCAGATATATTCAGGACGAGAACAAGTTAAATAACAATAGATCAATGGGATTGGCAAAGGTACACAAATAGACTGCCAAAAAAGTGTGTAGCAATTGGTAGGGAATTAAGCCTTTTGTAGCGGTACAATATGATGACAATAAGTTGAACTGACAGCCCACTCTAACCTGAGGACCTCCCTATCCGTCACCTTGGGACTCTATGCCAAGCTTTCCGTGTTCAAATTTTTCTCACAGATGTGCCATTCAGCATAAATTTACGTTTTCTATTTTACATTGTAATATCTTCAAATTATCTTTTATTATCGCTTAACATGTTTTTAAAATATGTTAATTGCATGAAATCATTTATTTCTGAATTTTATGTGAAGAAATTGTCTATTCTCATCAAGAAGAGGCTCTGTTTGCACAGGTATGAAAAGACGGGAAAACGCTATGTTGCAAATCGTGATTGTCTTTTAAGTAAATCCACCTTGAATTTTTAATATCTAATCATGCAGAGAATAATTACATTATTCGAGTTGTTTATATATGTATGTTAAAAACTAGTATTGCTAAGGTCTCTGACCTTAGTTATAACAACCTACACATTACTAGTATTATTAAATGCGCGTCTTTCTGACGTGAATCAAGTTGGTTACTTATTCAACGTTCAACATTCAACATTCAAATAAATACCAAAGACATCTTCTCTCAGTTTAACATTTAGCACTCAGTTCCTTGTTCAACATTCGCAGTTCCTAGTTAAACATTCGTAGTTTCTGGTTCAATATTCGAAATTTTTAGTTCCTCGTTCAACATTCGCAGTTCCTAGTTCAACATTCGATTTTTCAGTTCCTAGTTCAACATTCGTAGTTTCTGGTTCAATATTCGAAATTTTTAGTTCCTCGTTCAACATTCACAGTTCCTAGTTCAACATTCGATTTTTCAGTTCCTAGTTCAACATTCGCAGTTCCTAGTTCAACATTCGTAGTTTCTGGTTCAATATTCGAAATTAATATGATTATGATTACAAATTTAAGCCGTTCAATCTATGCTATTTATAAAACTTTGATCAGCTCTGAGATAGCCTTTTGTTGGCTAGGAGGCTCGTTGCGTTCTTTTCAGGGCAGTTCCCTGATCCTTGATCCTCAACTATCACCTAGCTTTCACATGTGGCATGAATGTTAACAGCGATCACATCTTGGGCAACAGCTTTGATATGCCGGCAAAACAGGTGAGGGTAGCTAACGGGTCTCAGACCTTGAGTAAGTTAATTGCAAAATCTAAATGTCAAGGTCAAGGGCGAAAAATAACAATATTATTGGTTACCTGACGTTGAATTTTTAAGATTTATTTTAATATTTTATGTATAAATTAAGGGTTTTTGAAACATTGACAAAGACGCTGATACTTCATTTTAAATTTTATCAAGCGTCTGGTATACCTTAAGAAAATTAAGGTGCTAAGAATGTGAAGATTCAATGAACTATACAGGTCACGTCTTTTAGTCGAGTCTTTTTCTTCTGTTTTTCATTATGTTATTTTTGTTTTCTTTATTTGCAGTTGTGGTAACGGCATAAAAACATGAAAACACAATGCATGGAACAGCTTTCTAAAAAGCATTATTGACAGAATGAGAACGATTGGATGCTTCCGAATGCCCACACTACAGAGCTGCCCAGCGCCCCCTCCCCCAGGTAGATAAGGTACGTCTAATCCTAATGGTTGTGCAGTTGTAATACGGACAATAAAGGGTAACGTGTTCTTAAATGATAAAGCCTCTTTTGCAGATTTACAAAAACAGAAGGAAGATTTTAGTCGATAAAAGATTAAATTCTTCATGTCTAGCTAATGCTTCATATCGTTTCCCTTGCAGCCAAACTTTTGCTATGATTGTGTCATCCGTTTTTCGTTGATTGATTTTTTTTGTGTGTGTTTTCTCGTATAAATGAAATATGTCAATCAATCAATCAATCAATCAATCAATCAATGTCAAATATGATAGCAGATCACATATCGGTTCTACGTGAATAAAATAGACTAGATAAGACAACTGTATTGTGACAGGACACAAAATAATTAACTATAAAAAGAACTAAACAACTCAGAAAGACATGTTAAAGACTAAGACAAGACGAATTTCAATACAAACAAACAAGCCTATGAGTAACAAAATATATATTTATGTATTAGTTGTTTGGGAACCGCAGAATGTCTTTTGATATCAGTAAGCTAGCTGCTCTAGAATATCTATAAAACTGAAATTGTCGTTGTGTTGTCTTGCTTGGTTTCATATCTTTTACTGCGTGTAGTGACACATTGCATCATGATCCTGTCCCATTGAAATGCTACTTATACTAGCATAGATGGCTACATTTTGTTATTACATTTTCACACGGAACACTTAAGGATTCATAAAGAGATTTATAATAACAATATATTACTATGTATCTAACATGGTTAAAAATGAAATTAAATTAAGATAGCATTTGTATAAACTTTTTCGTTTGAAACTTGCCATTCAATATAATGATTTGATTAAAAAATTAAATTGAAATCGAAATTAAATTAGAACAGTTTCTGAAAGATACTACTGGTATTACATGTAGCTGAATTTAACTTATCGGAACTATCGTTCTGTTTGTACCTTATTTATATTGTTTAGTGTAACCTGTTTCTCTACTACAAGTTGATTGTCGCAGTTTGTCAGGAATGTGTTAATCGTGTTAAAGTGACATTTTGGTGCTTTGATGAAAATGGTCAGGTATCACATTTCACATAACTATGTACTGAATTCAAAAATTAGGAAACTATCTACAATCAGATTTCAAACACATATTTTTCAACAAGGAAATATAAAGAAGTTCAATGTTATTCGGACCATATTATTAATGTTCGTAATGCTTCACCCATAAAGATTCTACCACGTCCATAAGTGGCAAATAGAAGGGATGAGGGTTGTCAGGTCATAATACTGAAAGCCTGTTCGCAGACTCTTGTGGGTGACACACCCTTTGAGCTAAAACCTTTATCTGTAGATTTCGAAAATGAATTTCTGTTTGTAGCTGCTACAAATGCATAATGTTACCTTTCTACTCAGTACCCGATTGTTTTCGAGTAGCAGTCACAATTTTTTCCCTTTTTTTTTGCCTATCCATTTTTTTCTTTTGAGTTTTGTTTTTAAGCTTGTTCATATCCATGCTATAAATTTGCATTTAAGTAAACTTGTATTTGTAACGTTTTATATACAAATTGTTAAGCTATTTTATGGTGTCTAGTTTTAACTGCGTAAAATAGTTGTAGTATCCGGTGAGAACCATCGGCTATCATTATAGTTAAATGTCAGAAGTCACAAACATTTATGTTTGTCGGAGACATCATGCAAAGAGATAATAAGTGATAATTAGAAGATACCAAGACGTAGAATAGAAACGTAGATCTATGTGAAATGACACTCAAGTGCAAACATAAAAAAATGGGATTGGACACACGAGTAATAACTAGGTTTAGATTTGTATTTAGTCATTACAATAGGTGTCTGTATTGATCCCTTTATACATTAAATGCCAGACTATGCCGATTTATCATTAAAGGGTTATGATGTATCTCCCAATATGAATTTGAACGAACTGCCGATTGCATTCCTGTGTAATATTTAGGTTAGAATACAATTAAAAATAACTTTGGACAGCATATAATTCGAGAATAATCATGCATGATGTTTAAATTTAAATGCAGGTACTTATTACATACAATACACGTGAGCAAACTATATACTCCATAGCTGTTGACAGTAATATTCGATAGATCATAACAATATTTCGCGTAAAAAAATGGAAGATATTGTTGAGACAAACATGCTTTGTATGTAAAACATTACTGTGATGTTTTTGCCCTAAGCTGACATGGGTTACGAAACGTAAAATTACAATATAATATGATGTATTTATTGTTAAATATTGCCCGGGAGTGAAATCATGCAAGGATGACAAATTAAAATATTTACAACAAACTATGTTTCCAAGAGTTTCTGATCGTAAAATTATGTGCATTTGTAATCGCATCTGCACCGATTCTTCATCTAGTAAAAACGCTTTTGTGAACTCACACCACAAAAAAAATGAAATAAGTTGTCAACAAATCTGAACTTTAATCGAGTTACTCGTACACGAAAACACGATATATATTCTTTTATAATCTTTTATAATCTGAAACTGGTATGTCCGCATAAATGTAAGAAACCTAAGCATAATTCATGAATGTCCATAATGTATGGATTATTTAAATATGGAAAAGCAATATATTCCTAAATCTTCAGCCTCAACCTTGACAGTTGCACAACCTTCGATTTTTCAGTTCCTAGTTCAACATTCGCAGTTCCTAGTTCAACATTCGTAGTTTCTGGTTCAATATTCGAAATTTTTAGTTCCTCGTTCAACATTCGCAGTTCCTAGTTCAACATTCGATATTTCAGTCCTAGTTCAACATTCGCAGTTCCTAGTTCAATATTCGTAGTTTCTGGTTCAATATTCGAAATTTTTAGTTCCTCATTCAACATTCGCAGTTCCTTGTTCAACATTCGATTTTTCAGTTCCTAGTTCAACATTCGCAGTTCCTAGTTCAACATTCGTAGTTTCTGGTTCAATATTCGAAATTTTGAGTTCCTCGTTCAACATTCGCAGTTCCTAGTTCAACATTCGATTTTTCAGTTCCTAGTTCAACATTCGCAGTTCCTAGTTCAACATTCGTAGTTTCTGGTTCAATATTCAAAATTTTTAGTTACTCGTTCAACATTCGCAGTTCCTAGTTCAACATTCGATTTTTCAGTTCCTAGTTCAACATTCGCAGTTCCTAGTTCAACATTCGTAGTTTCTAGTTCAATATTCGAAATTTATAGTTCCTCGTTCAACATTCGCAGTTCCTAGTTCAACATTCGATTTTTCAGTTCCTAGTTCAACATTTGCAGTTCCTAGTTCAACATTCGTAGTTTCTGGTTCAATTTTCGAAATTTTTAGTTCCTCGTTCAACATTCGCAGTTCCTAGTTCAACATTCGATTTTTCAGTTCCTAGTTCAACATTCGCATTTCCTAGTTCAACATTCGTAGTTTCTGGTTCAATATTCGAAATTTTTAGTTCCTCGTTCAACATTCGCAGTTCCTAGTTCAACATTCGATTTTTCAGTTCCTAGTTCAACATTCGCAGTTCCTAGTTCAACATTCGTAGTTTCTGGTTCAATATTCGAAATTTTTAGTCCCTCGTTCAACATTCGCAGTTCCTAGTTCAACATTCGTAGTTTCTGGTTCAATATTCGAAATTTTTAGTTCCTCGATCAACATTCGCAGTTCATAGTTCAACATTCGATTTTTCAGTTCCTAGTTCAACATTCGCAGTTCCTAGTTCAACATTCGTAGTTTCTGGTTCAATATTCGAAATTTTTATTTCATCGTTCAACATTCGCAGTTCCTAGTTCAACATTCGATTTTTTAGTTCCTAGTTCAACATTCGCAGTTCCTTTCTCAACATTCGTAGTTTCTGGTTCAATATTCGAAATTTTTAGTTCCTCGATCAACATTCGCAGTTCATAGTTCAACATTCGATTTTTCAGTTCCTAGTTCAACATTCGCAGTTCCTAGTTCAACATTCGTAGTTTCTGGTTCAATATTCGAAATTTTTATTTCATCGTTCAACATTCGCAGTTCCTAGTTCAACACTCTATTTTTTAGTTCCTAGTTCAACATTCGCAGTTCCTGTCTCAACATTCGTTGTTTCTGGTTCAATATTCGAAATTTTTAGTTCCTCGTTCAACATTCGGAGTTCCTAGTTCAACATTCGAAGTTCCTAGTTCAACATTCGTAGTATCTGTTTCATTATTCAAAATTTTCCGTTCATGGTTAAACAGCTCTGTTCTTAGGTAATTGTTAATTTTTTTAAGTGGTATTTTTTTTAAATATGGATGGACAGGTACGGACAACGTGCAAGAAAAAAATAAGTGCAAACTTTGCAATGTCAATAACGTTGAACTTATGAACATGTGGAATTATTAAGTCTTTTGCAATAAAAGTTGACATACATCTGCATAAGTATTGAATTGCGTTTTGATTAATGTTTTTGTTGGTTTGTATGTTTCTTGCTTTAATGAAATTTTCGATCACGGAGCCCAGTCTTAATGTTGTGGAATCCGAAGTATTAGCCTGTGATTTATGTTACACCACCATGTTATGTGTAAATCGTCAACACGTACGGGAATAATATGCATTTTGAGGAACAAATAAATTCTATCAAAAAGTAATAACAAATAAACGTTGCTTTTCAGCTGGGATTGCTATGTGAAAATTTGTTTAAGTCCACTCTTTAACAAACAATAAGATGATTTTTCAATACAATATCTCTTTGTTGTTAGTTATTCTGTTCATTTGATGTCAGTTTCACACGGTACGATCTGGGACGTTTCACTTTTTTTTGGTTGCTGGTACTGTGCTTTTGGGTTAGACAGTATTTCTTGAGAGTGTCAGTATTTAATCGATTTCCCTCTTTGGACAACATATAATTGATTCTTAGTGTTGTACGTACATTCTTGAACATATGTAACAACCCGTTTTGCAATAAAATTGTCAAACATGTACAAATCGTACTTTATAATGTTGTGGATTATCTATCCACAAGTACAAATACAACGATATACTGTTATAAGTATATATCCTCTGTTTCATCGTAGTTTTAACATCAGACGTTTATTGCCAAACGGATTGGAGTAGTCAACCAATTTTGAAATAAGAACGCATTTTGCAATAACACGTTTTGCAATAAAATTTTCAAACGTACAAATCGTTCTAATGATGTTGTGGATAGTTTGTGGATTATCTATCCACAAGAACAAATATAACGATATACTATTATAAGTATATATCCTCTGTTTCATCATATTTTTCAACAGCAGAAGTTTATTGCCAAACGGGATGGAGATGTCAACTCGTTTTGCAATAAGAACGCATTTTGCAGTAACCCGTTTTGCAACAAAATTGTCAAACATGTTTAAATCGTTCTTTATGATGTTGTGGATAATTTCTGGATTATCTATTCACAAGTACAAATGTACCGATATACTATTATAACTATATATTATGTTTCATCATCTTTTTTTCAGCATCACAAGCTTATTGCCAAGCGGATTGGAGTAATCAACCCGTTTTGCAATAAGAACGCATTTTGCAATATCATGTTTTGCAATACAATTGTCAAACATGTGCAAATCGTTCTTTATGGTGTTGTGGATTATTTATCCACAAGTACAAATATAACGATGTACTATTATAAGTATCTATCCTCTGTCTCATCATATTCAGCATCAGAGGTTTATTGCCAAACGGGTGTGAGTAGTCAACCCGTTTTGCAATAAGAACGCATTTTGCAATAACCCGTTTTGCAATAAAAATATTTCAAAACGAAACATTAAATTAATGAAACTACAGATCGATCCTTATTCCCTTATCTAAGAACTATTATAAATATAAATATATATCAGCACCTATACCATCGAATTTCTGATATATACGAATGTTGAACTAGGAACTGCGAATGTTGAACTAGGAACTGCGAATGTTGAACGAGGAACTAAAAATTTCGAATATTGAAACAGAAACAACGAATGTTTAACTAGGAACTGCGAATGTTGAACTAGGAACTGAAAAATCGAATGTTGAACTAGGAACTGCGAATGTTGAACTACGAACTGCGAATGTTGAACGAGGAACTAAAAATTTCGAATATTGAACCAGAAACTAAGAATGTTGAACTAGGAACTGCGAATTTTGAACTAGGAACTGAAAAATCGAATGTTGAACTAGGAACTGCGAATGTTGAACGGGGAACTAAAAATTTTGAATATTGAACCAGAAACTACGAATATTAACTAGGAACTGCGAATGTTGAACTAGGAACTGAAAAATCGAATGTTGAACTAGGAACTGCTAATGTTGAACGAGGAACTAAAAATTTCGAATATTGAACCAGAAACTAAGAATGTTGAACTAGGAACTGCGAATTTTGAACTAGGAACTGAAAAATCGGATGTTGAACTAGGAACTGCGAATGTTGAACGAGGAACTAAAAATTTCGAATATTGAACCAGAAACAACGAATGTTGAACTAGGAACTGCGAATGTTGAACAAGGAACTGAGTGCTAAATGTTAAACTGAGAGAAGATGTCTTTGGTATTTATTTGAATGTTGAATGTTGAACGTTGAATAAGTAACCAACTTGATTCACGTTTAATTTATTTAACCTTGTTCTTGTCAAAAGGTTTCGTCGGCCCCCCTCGATAATTTATTACTATCCGTTTCTATTATAAGCACAAATAATGTTAACGATAATTTTTAGCATAAAAATGTTATTTGTTATTATAGTTTTGTTAAAAACATTGCTACAATATCTTTATATAAAAATATCTTTAACAAATGTCCACAAAAGCAAAAAAAAAAGGATTAAAGAAGTTATACTATTCATTAAGGAATCAGGTACAGTTTTCTAACTTCGGTAACATAATCGTTTTTGTTTGACGTTACAAAAATGCGTAGCACAAACTACATAGATTGTTGTTTGTGATTATGCAATCTCATTTGATACCTTGATTGTTGAAAATAACAAATATTAACATTTATCTTGAAATTTATGAAGCCTGATATGTCATTGCATGCTATTCAATTCAAGGTGTTTATGTTAATGTTAATTCATTTGGGTACAATACTGATTCCTTTATAGCTCATTAATAACACTAGAAAGTGACTATTGACTTTTAATGTTTATTAAGAAACTGTTAGCAAGGTCTTGGCGAAGAAAAATATACATATAATGCATGTCGTTAGGAAAAAAAGAACGATTCTAACTTTCGTGTAGGCATCAAACTATAATAAAATAAAAAGTCTCCTGAGATCGTACTTTAACAATATACTAACAAGCAATACATAATGTATATATCACTTTATATTACAACAATTATTAACCGATTTATTGAACTTGTGCTTCGCAACCTTTCAACCTTAGAATTTTTATTATTACAAAGTTTCATATTGGTTCAACTATCTTTAGAGAGCCACAATACCCATTAGATTAAATAACTGAAAAATTGAAATTATACATTACATTAACAGTAGAAAGCAATACAAAGGTACAGCATTGGCATGTATAAATACCTTTACATCAACAACTCAATAATATGTATCTAAATAGCTCGTCTGCTTGTATGCTGTTCTTAGAATAAAATAGTAATTACTTACTCTAAAAGGAGTAAGAATCAGAATAATAAATAAGATTGACAAAAATAAGTTCAATTTAAAATATACAAATATGAAAGTTAATGAGATTGGCTAAACAAATATACACAAAAGTATCATCGAATACATACGTCAAAATAAAGTCATCATCACTGTGATATTTTGTCGTCAACATTTAGGTATAGAACTAATACAACACATGTGTCTACCACTGTATTAGGATTACGGGCATTTACTCAATTTAGAATATGCATTTCCGTTGCAATTAATTTACACATTCTCTGAGATGAAATCTGCCAGGTCATTGGGTTAATATTGAGAATATTGCTGCATAATTGAGGAAAACGTATAGTTATGAAATTATTATATTACAGTTGCACGTCATAAAACAATGTATATGAAGCTGTTTCTGTGGTTTCTTTAATTTCCAGAAGGGTATATTTAACGGAAGCCACTCAGCAAATTGAGCGTTTGTCAATTGAAAGGACATCTTCAGTATATCTACTAGTGAAATTGAAGGACCTGGATTATTCTATCTCTCTGTCTTTAATAAGACGCTGAAGAAATTCCGTTTAATAAGACTAAATGGAAATATTGGCATGAAGAGAGGTACAGTATGTACCCATTTATATTCCGATTACCTGCTAAAAAATACATACTCCAAACATTTACAAATATGTTGTCAATCAGAAAATACTAGCATACCATAAACACGTTCCTCGCTGAAGCATCATTTTGTGATTTCTTTAAGACGGGATTTTGGTTTGTCGGGAAGCAAAATGGTATAAAGTGTTGAAAATCAAAGATTTTAAGAGATAAAAAATTTTAATAGTCCAAATGTTCTTTTGAGAATCCACATATAAATGATATTACTTCGCAACAATGAGTGCCGAAAATCCGGATTTAGACACATAAAATTGCTACACGTAGTTATATGTCCCTCGCCGCTCAAGCATCGAATCGAGAAACTAAAATCGCAAAAATGTGTTGTGAACAAATAGTTATATGGCAAAATTATAAGCATGTATTATTAGGATTATTTGAGATGATATTTGGGAAAGGGCTCAGCAACTTACATGATTACGTTTCATCAGAATGTGTAAACTTTAGCAGAGTGTTTGTTAAAATGTGCTTTCAATATTAATTAACGTTACTTAAATGATCAGTCTAATAACGACTAAAAATTGAAGAATCAAAATGTTGGAAGAACATGCACATATACACATCATAACAATTAATCCTATCAAATCAAAGCAATCAATTGGGCGGTTTGATAGAAGAAGCATCCACAAGATCTATTTATAATTCCATTCATGAAATAGTTCCATATTTGTCACACGTATAACATTTTCTAAACTGTTGTTGTCCACGTCGAAAATGTCTATACTGTAAGCTTACCTTGATGTATAAACCTTGTGATTTATATTGATTGATTAATTGGATGTTTGCTTTACGTCTAAGCAAACAGTAGTTCAGCTATATTCAGGATGGGAACAAGTTAACAAACAATACATCAATTGAAAAGGGGGTGGGATGGAACACAGGGAACAAAATTATGACTGCCACTGGAAAAGTACGGAGTATTGGGGAGGGTCGGAGAATTAAGCCTTTTGTAGCGGCTACATAGAGCCTACTATTTTTCGAAAACTACAAAAGGGACCTTTATCGTGCAAGGAGCGTGGCATTCTCCAAACACGTTACCCACTATGGTCCGCGATCAGGCTTTCCGTATTATGACCTGACAATCCCCCAACGAGAGTGTCTCCCCTATCTGCCAACTGCTCTGTGGGTCAAGCGCAAGGAACAGTCCCAGTATGGTGACAGTGATTTATATTGAAAATAAAATCAAAACGTTGAGGATTAAACATAATAAATAATTTTTAAAATTTAATCAATCAAATGGTCTAATAGTTTATAAGGATAATCCTGAAATAATAATGGTTAGATTGAAAATTGTGTGGTAAAAGTGTTTCGTCTATCAAAAAGTGACATAAATAACATCAAGAAGGCATTATATTTTGTTGGTTGTTTTATATTGTTTAATGAAATTATTGAATGAAGGTCGGGGGTGAATAGGGTATAAATAATGTTGTGAAATGGCTAAATCCCGAGGTTAAAAATTTGGCCAAATCATGTAAATCGAACATTTCTTATATTAGCATCAATTTTTCGTCTCTCATTATTACCACAAGATTACCAATATTCATTTATTATTGTCACAGGAAAAATATTGTTAAAGAATAAGAGTGCTGTTGTAGTTTTACTTTTACCTGAGCTAGTTGCATTGCTGTTGTTTTCTAGTGCGCATAAAGTCTGATAGATTTTTACTCTAATTTTGTTTGGTTGTAGATAATATTGGTAATGTAAAATACGTTTATATAGTTATAAGAGTTCGTTAACAGATTACTTTTAAGAACTAAATTGAGTTTTTTGGTCTTTATGTTTCAATTATGTGTTAGTTTCATCTGTTATTGTTTCTTGTACATATCAATATTGATTCTATGCAATTATATTTTTCTTCCATTCCATAACTATCATAAACATTGTGCAGAGTAAATACAACTAAAATGTGTCTTTATCTCTGCAAATGAAATGATGTTATAAAACAGAACTTGACTTCCGGATCCGAGTGCCTATATTATGTTGTAATGGAACTAAACAATAGGCACTGCAAATTCGGTCATTTATTATAACTGTACGCACTCAAAAGTGTTTACCTTTCTAAAAGGGTATTAAATATTCAATATATAAATATTTATGTTTTGTAAAATTTCTTTGATATTTGAGTCTTCGGTAAATTTTGTAAACAAACCCGGCAATTCATTCCTCACCTCAAACAATGCATTCTTGTTTTAGAGATAGGCATTTCATGATTTGAAAAAAAACTAGTCATTATTTTTTATATTGCGTCGAATAAATACCTACTTCAAATTTGAAGACATTTTCCTTAAAATTGAACATTTTTATTTTGACAAAATATGCAAGGAACTGAGAATTCATTTATTGTATTCAATTTGTTTCTACTTAGACTGTGCCAATCTCAATCAATCAATCAATTTAAACCTATCACTGTATTACAAAGACTTTCGTTTACAGGTGATATTGTCAAATCGAAAAAAGTATCTTCTACGCTGGAATGTGTTTCATTTTGTCTTGTAGCAGATAATCTTTTGTTACCGTCTTCAAAATGTGCCGATACCTGTTATTGTTACCTGTCACCCAGTGGCATTGATGCGAACAGCAATTGCGCGTCTTTCGAATACAAACTGGGAAACCCGTTCTTAAACTGTCATGATATTTATCAAATATATTCACGAGGAAACGGAATATACAATATCACCGTCAATGGACTTAAATTACAGGTCTACTGTGACATGGACGGAGGTGCTTGGACCGTTATCCAACGTCGACTCGATGGATCTGAAGATTTCTTGAGATCCTATTCCAACTACCAAAGTGGATTTGGCGATGTGACAGGGGAACATTGGTTAGGGTTAAACAATATTCATGACATCATCTCCTCTGGGTCATACGAGGTGAGATTTGACTTAGAAGACTTTGAAGGAAATACAACATATGCAGAGTATGATACATTCATTGTATCCGATAACTCACAGAATTATACACTTACAATATCAGGTTACAGTGGCAACGCTGGGGATGGTATGAAGAGACATAATGGAATGAAGTTCTCAGCTGTCGATGTGGATTATGATACGTATTACTTAAGTTGTGCTGAATTATTCAAGGGTGCGTGGTGGTACGCTGCTTGTCATCATGTCAATATAAATGGTATGTACAATAACTCACAGTATGGACAGGGAATTAACTGGTACCAGTGGCATGGGTATTACTACTCCCTTAAATCAACCAGTATGAAGATAAGACCGCGAAAATAATGTATGGTCTTTTACTGTCATAATTTATAAAAGATGACGTGTGACTGGAACAATTCAATTACAATTCAACGCAACGATTGAGTTGTATTAAACAAAAGATAACGTTATACATTTATTTTACCAATTTGTAGTTTCTTTGAATTTTATTAATATAAAAGTGTGTTAATTACAAATACTGTGGTGACGTGGATCGAGGTGGTTGAAACGTTTTCCAACGTTGAAGGGATCTAGTTTCGAAAGATCCTATTTTGATTACTATTATAACTGGATTCGAAAACTAGAGAACACTGGTTACGGTTGTGATTTATTATTGCAACTTTAGATTTCGGGTTATATGAAGTCAGTGACTTGCAAGACTTCTGACGGTAATACAAGATATACTGAATACAGTACCCTTGGCGTAGCTTATAGTTCATTGAATTATAAACTTGAAAATATTTGTTTTTCTCGGTAACGCACGCAAATGCATATAAGAATGAGATTTACTGCTCTTTATTTGAATAGCAATGTTTCCAGTGAGAATTGTGTTGTATTATGAACAGGAAATTGGTGGTACTCATAATGATTTGTACAAAAATACAGAATACGTACAGGGTCTTACCTAGAACCAGTGATGCGGCTACTTACCTGGTACCAATGGTATGGTTACTACCTTGAAATCAACCAGCTTTAAGATAAGTCCAAACAATTTAAACTTTTTACTGTCTAGATTTATAGAAGATGTGTTTTATCCGACGTTTTGTTGTGTTATTTTTTTCCACTTATTTGAAAATTATGTACAATTGTGAAGCATGATGAATAAAACAGTGTGAAATTTAGAAAACTATATATATTAATAAAGATACTGTTATTTAATTGTTTCAGTTCAATAGATTTTTATTAAATCTTCCATATGTATTGTATTCAATTGTCAAGGCTAGATCATGTCGTCAACATATAATAATTCATCATTCATATTTCAGACGGTATCACATAAATTGGTATTCAAGTAATCAAAACAATAGCGATGTTTTTACTGTACACACTAGAATAATGATTTATTCGTTATAAAAGTTGTACAACAACATCAAGATACATAATTAAAGCGAAAACACTTTTACACTTTAATGTCATTTGTTGTAAAATCCCTGATGAAGAATGTTGGTCAGGCGAAATATTTGTGCAATTTGTCTAGGAAAAAGTTCAATCCATAAAAAACTATCAACGACAGCGAAAATGTCCGATCGTATTTGAGAGATGGATTTCCCATAACGAGCATTTAATACCAAAGAGTTTATGAATTGGTAACAACAAACTATATATAATAAACCGTTGTTTTTTAGTAGCTTAGCACTCACTAGCAGTAACCAGACTATAAAATTGGAACACTTATCACAGGATCAAGCATAACGTAAGAGAAATGTAATCACCATAAGTTTGTCGCACAGTCCAGTTTGTAGTTTTCTTGAGTCTATTTCTATAAGTAGGTGTAAGTAAGAGGCCGACTTAAGTGTATTGATGGTGTCTCGCCTTGATAGATTGAATGCAAAGTATCACCAAATCTAGCATTGTTCAGGGACTAAACATCATCAATACAGCGGAATGTGAAATAAAAAATCTGGGCCAGTGCCTTTTCTTTCTTCTTCAGCAGGTCTTATAGGAACTCAAAAAAGTACAAAAACAGGTCCGCGAGGCGAGAAGCACAATTAGTAACCCATTGGAATATCAACAGTCTGTTAAATAAGAAAGTAGCAAAGAAAACCGACCGAACAACAAGAGCCAAAAGCCAAGGGACAGTTACAAATCCGGATATAGTCAAACACAACACAAAAACCAAAAACATAAAAACACAGAAAAAGAGTAACATGAAACCAATAAAAACCATGTGTGCACTCAGGTCCTCCGGACGGGTAAGCAGTGCCTGCCTCTAATTAGACACCCGTCGAGTTACTTATTGTCTTGTCTAGGTAAAAGTCAAATCCAGGAATAGGAAACACTACTTATGACTCAGCGAAAATGTAAGATCGTATTTGAGACACTGATTTCCCACAGCGATCAATAAAGTCGTTGTGCCGACCATAGAACTTCTAGGGTAAATTGACTGTAAATAGTCACCAAATATAGCATTGTTGAGAGACAAAACATCATCAATATAGCGGAATGTGAAATTAAATGTCTGGGCCAGAGTCTTTTCTTTCTTCTTCAGTAGGCCTTCTAGGAACTCAGCCTGAAAAGAGTACAAAAACAGGTCGGCGAGGAGAGAAGCACAATTAGTACACATTGAAATACCAACAGTCTGTTGAAAAACATGTCCTCCAAACATTAAGAATATGTTGTCAATCAGAAAATCTAACATGTGGCAGATTTGGTCTTCAGTATATTTAGTATTAGATTTGGAGTCATTGATGAGAAGTAAGTTCTGGCATGACTAATTACCAGGTATTTATATAGTCTCTTTCCGTTTTTCTTGAAAAAGCAGCGTTTTATATGATCTTTAAGCCCGGTTTTAAACTGCGTATGAGGGATGGCTGTATAGAGTGTCGAAAAATTAAATGTTGTAATGCTGTTATAATAAGAAAGAGATCCAGACCTCAAGATGTCTATCAGGTCTTTTGAATTTTTTTATATCCACATTTCATTTATTTCACTTCTGGAGTAGAAATAGTCACTATATTTTTGACGTCCCCTTTTTACTGTTGTTAAAAATAATGGTCAGGAGTTGCGATAGTGTTTTGGTAGTACACTTAGACGATAGTGCTAAGAAACGCTATTTATATAGATTTTTGATTTTGAGAACAAAGGATACTAATACCGATTTGTGATTTTCAAAAATCTCCTTTTTTGAAAGCGCAGTGAATGTGTAAGTAGGATTGCCTTGTGAACTGTCCATGCCTTACTCATTAATTAAATACTCTATGTAATGTTTTTGCAGATAAAAATGATGTTGTTAGGTTCCTTATCTGCTGGCACAACCACATATTTGTCATGAATGTCGGACAAAGTTTTAAGAGCATCAAGATTTCTGAAAATTGATTATGCTTTAGTACTCATAAACCTTCTTAAACGACTTATTCTATTTGAATCAATGACCTCAAGGCCTTTACCCATTCGGACAACGTATCAAACTTCTAGTCCTCTTGCTTTGCCCATTTTCTGGCATAGTCCTCTATTGAATCCATCAATAATTTAAAGTTATAATTCCAGTTGATGGATTTAGGTTCACGGTCTTTTACACAAAATATTGCGAAGTCTTTAATTTATCAACAATATTAAGATCTCAAGTTATCACGTGACCTGAATAACATGTCCTCCAAACATGAAAAATATGTTGTCGACCAGAAAAATTTTTATGTTACAGATCTATTTGTTCTTCAGTATATTTTTTATTTCATTTAGATTAATAGACGACAAAGTTAGTTTCAATGGCTAATTACCATGTATTTATATCGTCTAATTCTTGAAAAGCCGTGTTTAATAGGATCTTTAAGCCTGGTTTTAATCTGTTTTATGGCCATATAGAGTGAAGAAAAATAAAAGGTTTTAATGCTGTTACATTGGGAAAGAGTTCCGAATCTTAAGAAGTCTTTCGAATTGTTCCGTATACACATTTTACAGGGAGGGGAGATCACAATCTTCAACTTTGATACAAAGACCAGAGGATCCTTCAACAATACTGTTTTTGATAAGGTTAAATGTCTTTTATACTGTTGATTCAGCTCAAAGATACCAACTTTTGTCATTAACCGGAGTTTCAATTCTGCATATTTATCAGACGAGACAGTTATATATAAATGTCATCTTAGAGAGCATTTTTTACAGAAAGAATCAAACAATGGCGCTTTCAGACATCAACACTTCTTTCTACACAGCCTTTTAGTTATTAGAAATCTGATTGACCAAGCTATACTTAAGACAGACAATGTTATTGTTTCAGCAGGACTCATTAATGTAATCATGAAGTCTTAGTAAGTTAGTAATAGATGGTATTTTGTAGTATATCAGTTGTCTTGTAACTTCTCAACTCCCTAATCAGGATAGTAGTCCACGTGCGCTTCCTCATCATCCCTGACACTATTCATTTATTTTTCTCACACTCAAGAACCTCCAGTCTAAGAGAAAAACCACATTCTCCTAAGTGAATTCAGAAGCTCTTACTTGGAGGATAGTAAGATCTGTATAAAGTTCAAGCAAATTTGACCATTTCTTTCGAGTTTTATACGAATTACTTCACAGTTGGAAAAATGGCGTGTCTGCAATCGTGATATTGCATATAACTAACCTAACTATGTGTCGTCCTGGTATGCCCAACACGATACCATGCTAAGACTACCTGGTCCCTATGACTTCTAAAAGTAATAAAACATGTTTGTAACGAACTTCTTGATCCCAACAGTTAATAATGTTAATATCTGGGGCAGCCAAATGGATGGGTATCATACACCAGTCAATATCGGTATTCACAAATTTGGAAAACCATCTGTAAACATATTTTCAAATGAGATTACAGTATCTGTAGTAAAACTTATTAAAGACGCGGACGAGTCTTTTTTCTAATAACCGTGGTTAATAAGTCTATTTCAAAGAATTGGCGACGTTTGTAAAAATCATAACACTCGCTGTATGTTCTTTAATACCTGATCAATTGAGAAATATAGACACCGTATGTAGGTCAATATATATCGAGAATATTTTACAGAATTTGCTTTATATTTAGATTTTGGTAAACTGGTTTTAGATTATTTTACTGTAACAAAATTCACTTAGTGAGATAGAAAGTGTATATAGATACCAGATCGTATATAGATACCAGATCGTGACAGACAGGAAGGTATAAAATTTTGTCTTGGCACAGTCAAGAGCTACACTGGATGGCGAATAATTAAAATCATGACTTCACAAACTGTCCGAGATACACAATTTCATTATGCGGACTTTATCGTCATTTTCTGCTATTTTGCTTTTGTTTTAATCATTGGACTGTGGGTAAGTACTAGATTACAAGCTTCACTTTTACAATAAGAGATATATTCTGCCTATTCATGTGAGAATAGTAAACTAAAATAACATTTTTGCCAAACAATAGTACTGTACATATTACCAGCTGATTTGTTTGATTAATGATAGCTGTAAAACCATAGAAATTTACATTTTAATGCTACAGAGTATCCAGGAAACATTGACGTTCAATGAGACTATTACCATAAGATAAGATATCGCCTGACGGTTTAAATCTGCAAGTATAGTATAATGACCAACAGTTAGTACTAATAACATGACATGCTTGATTCAAAATATTGATTAATCCAACGGTCAAAACGTTATCACGAACTATAGAATATAAGTACAACAAGTACGTCAGTACTTCTTCTGATTGTGATTGAGTGATTAAAGTCGTCCGAGTCTTGAATGAAGTTATAACAAAATACCGAACACCGAGGAAACTATAAAAAAAGACAATCCACAAATCACAGCCGGAAACCGGCAAACTTCATAACCAACAACCAAAAATATAGTTACTACAACAATGGTGGTATTTCAAAAGAAATTGTGGGTTAAACCAGGTTTTGTGACATGCTACACCTCCCGCTTCCATTTGTGTATGTGAGTTGGTTTGTTGAAAATGAACGGGTATCATATACCAATAGTCAGTAACAGGTGTGGAATGTCGTGTTGGTTGTTTGCTTGTTAGTTTGTGTGGGTGTGTTTTTTTGTTCGTTTGTGTTTTGTTTTGTTTGTTGTTGTCGCTATTTAAATGATTGAGTTTTATACCGCTTCAGCCTCTTATCCTTTTATATAGATAATGGTAGTAAGTGATATGGTTTGGAAGTTTTTACCTCTAAATTTTTATGGTTTGCTTTCATTGATTACTATGGTGTTTGTCTCTGATGTTTGAAGAGTTTTAATTGTTAATGGATTTGATAAATTATTCCTTCATTAGCACGATTGAATTATATAGAAATATTTTGTCACGTATTTGTATTATTAGGGATGGACGCCCTATAGTAATTAGTCTGCCCGTCTTTGGGTCCTGCTTCCGATACCTTGTCTGATCTATGTTTTTTTGTCTTTTGAGGTAAGTCTTTTATTTGGTGTGTGGATGGATAATTTAACGGCAATGTGTCGCTTACCATGGTTGATGAACTTTGACATGTCACATTATTGCGTTCTGATTAACAATTTTGTGCCCAGGCTGTAATTTTTTCTACTTTGAGGTAGGATTTTGATATTTGGCACATTAGTAGATCATTTCAAGGTCATATCACATTTTAAACTTTGGGGCAGGCTTTTCATATATGAATTGTGTGTAGAAATGATGAGATGTATCCCGAATTCCCAAATGAATAGAACTGATTGATGAACGAATTAAATTTATAATTGAAATCGGAATTTTAGATGGTATAATGTTCGATTTTAATTGCACGGAAAAAATATAATGACAAACTACCTCAAGTTCCTTAGTCCTTGCTTGATTACAATCGATATTGATATATCCATTTTAATATTCTAAAGTTGCTCTATATTGAGCATTTCTTTTGGAGTTCGAATCTTTAATTGTTCTTTGTACAAGATAGTTTGTGAAAAAAACAGTTTTCATAGTATACATCTACATCTACATCTACATCTACAGGTTACGAAGCACCGTCTCCACTAGACTATACTGCTTCGGCGTGTGCGGTTAGAAAAAAGTTACGAACTGATAAGAACATTTAAAAAGTAAACAAGTTATATATACCAACTGAGAAAAAGATAGAAATATAAGACAGCAAGATAGAGTCCAAATTGCATTTTCAGTCCCTCAGACTAGACCAATCCGGCTACTGTAGCGGCTCCTGGGCATACACTCAACCGGCACAGCTCTAGTCATCATAAGGATCTACTTACAATTTGGAGAGCCCTACCAAACTAGAAAGAGAGTGTGGATAGCCCCCGCTTGAAGGATACGAAGTCGGGGTCTCAGCTACAGCTGCTGGTAGTAGGTTCCAGTTCAGTATTGTCCTTGGGAAGAAACTGTACTTTAATACATCTGTTCTGGTATGGTACTGTAGTATCTTCGTTGAGTTGTTGGATCTTGTTCGAGTGGATGCTGGTGGTATGTAGTCTACTGATGGCATGTCGACTAAGTTGTTCATGATCTTGAAGAACATTACCAGCTGTATCTTGGATCTCCTTGACTCTAGGGTATCCCACTGTAGTTGATTAAGCATGTCAGTAACGCTACTGGTGTTTCTATAGTCGTTAAATGCATATCTTGCTGCATGTCTCTGTACCATCTCTAGCTTTTTAATTGCTTGCTTGGTGTGTGGATTCCATACTGAAGTGCGGTTTTGATCTTATTAAGGAGAAATATGCTGCAGATTCGGTGTCTTTGTTGCTGATTCTGAGGTTTCTCTTCAAGAATCCTAACATGCTGTTGGCCTTTTTGATGGTTCTGTCAATGTGTTGGTTCCATGAAAGGTTTTGGCTCATGTCTACTCCTAGATACTTGGTGGTTTCTGCTGCTTCCAGTTGATATCCCTTAAGATGATAATCAGAGTGGATGGGTGTTTTTGATCTAGATACTCTCAAATCATTGCATTTGTCAGGGTGGAATTGCATGTCCCACTTAGCTTCCCATGCGGCTAGTTTTACCAGGTCTTGTTGCAGGCCTTTACAATCGTTAGTGTTGCAGATCTTCCTGTATACAAGTGCATCATCAGCGAACAGTCTAGTTCTGGATGTGACGCTATCAGGCAGGTCGTTGATAAATATCAGGAATAGCATAGGCCCAAGTACGGTTCCTTGGGGCACTCCACTAATGACTGGTGCTCTGTCTGAGGTAGCTCCATCTACTATGACTTGCTGTGATCTGTTGGTAAGGAAGGCTTCGATCCATCTGTATGTTTTCCCTCTTATTCCATAGAAGTCTAGTTTGGTAAGTAGTCGTTGGTGTGGGACTTTGTTCATACTGACGATTGAGAATGTCGACTTTGTCCTTTGCATCTGCATACATCTTCTCACCTTCTTTCAGTGGGGCTACTCCGATGTTGTCTTTGCGTATGGATTTTATGTATGTCCAAAATCTTTTTCTGTTTTCCTGTGTTGTTGTCATTGTCTTGGTCACCAATTTCTATCAGGTTGTTTATATATTCCCAGTATGCTTTACGTTGTGTTCTTTGTGCTGCTGCTTAGCCTCTTTATATCTCTTGATGTCTAGCTGATTGTGTTGCCCTTTGTTTCTTGTGGAGTTTAATCTACTTCCTTATTGCTTCTTTTACTTTCGGTTGATCCACTGTTTACCATTATTTCCGTTCTTAATTGTCTTTTGCGGTATGTACTTTTTCATCAGTGATAGTAAATTGTCTCTGAATGTAATCCGCAGGTCTTCTGGTTTGGATGATAGAGCCTGATCCTTAAACTGTTGTCTGAATCCATTTTGTTCTTCCTTTATGTTGTCTTAGTCTGCTTTTGTGTACTGACATACTTTATGTGGTGCTGTTTCTTTCTGATGGCTCTAAGACTTGATTCGATGAAGACGGCTTCATGGTCTGAGATGCCTGGGATTATCCGTGTTTGGTTTACTAGAGTGTCATTGTTGGTAAAAAAAATAGATCTAGTATGTTTGACTGAGTTTCTGTTATTCTTGGTTCTGTGACTAGCTGACCTAATGAATCATTTTTAATGATCTCTAAAAGTTGTCCACAAGTTGTTTTATGGGTCGCGTCTGGTCTTTTGGATTCGGCAATCCAGTCTATGCCCGGGATGTTAAGGTCTCCGCCTAGCCATTAGATGTGCCCCTTTATTGGTTGGTATCTTTGCCACGTACGATTCTAGTATCTCAAGGTAATGAGGGTTGGTTTCATCTGGGGGTCTGTATAGAGATCCTACAGGTCTTTTGATCTTCGCCCACACTAATTCGCGTTTTTGGTCTACTTTCAGTTGTTCTGGTTCTTCGCTTTCATACTTGTCTGATATGAGCAGAAAAACTCCACCTCCTTCTCTGGATTCTCTGTCTGTAGCATTTGAAGTTTGATGAAAAAACTTTTAGAGATTTTGTAGCCGGTTTCAACCACGACTCTGTGCCAATAACTATGTCGGCCTGTGTTGACTCAATAACATTGGCTAACTCCGCATTCTTTCCTGGTGTTTTAATTGACTCACTGGAAGTTGATTACTAAGATTCTTAAAGGTTAGTCATTTCTCTTGTGTTCTACTTTAGTTGGTGATGATGTTGCATTGTGGTGATTAAAGTTGATGTCGGCCTCTGATGCTCCTGTTGATTCTCTCGAGAGAATCAACAGGGGCATCAGAGGCCGACATCAACTTTAATTCGCATAGTAGAACTGATCGCCCATTCCTAAGCATGGTGGTACCATTGATCGCAGTTGTCGCAACACACGTCTGGTGTATTCCATCTGACAACTTTGTTACATTCGGCACATGGTTATTTGATTGTACGAGGACCAGGGTTTGGTTCTGGAGCATATGATTCTGCCAATAACAGGGAGCATAGATACAGAAGTACTAGCTTTTCTATGCATACTGGACCTGACTGTTTGGTTCGTGTTGCCTTTAGTACAGTGAAGTGACAGCTCAGTGATAGACTTGTTGGGGATTTATCTATGTCAGAGTGTGTAAAATCACCCATCACTCTGTGTATATAATTCAGTGCTTTTGAGTTGGATTTCCTTACTTTTCCTGGATTTAGATACAAAATCAATAGGGTCAGAGGATAGCATCACCAGGTCGTTAAGATCTAATATAGGAGTGAGTGCAATTTTCGACGACTTTCGGCTAGTGGTTTCACCGAGGACTTCGGTGAATCTACTTTAAAAAGTTTATGGTTTTAATAACTTTTGACAAATCTTGCAGCACGACGCTGAACACTTTCTTAAAAATTGATATCTTGTTGGAGGTTAGGGTCCCATACTGTATGGAACAGACCAAAGATAAATAAGAGGTTTCTTGATGTTTGAGATTTCTACGAATAAAGACTAGGATGCTATTTGTTCGATTACAAATTTTGAATATATGGATTATAGATACTAGTTCGCATGGGGAAGGCCCGGTCCCCTAGGTCCGCCTTTAAACCAAAAATAGTCTCGTTTAGATTTGTTTGAGATTGAATAATATGCTGAGGTCGGCCGAAGTCGATATGTGTTTCTTTGTCTATTCAACCGCTTTAAAATTATGTTTTATTTATTATTTTTAATGTCTTTTTACGTCGGTAAATTTACCTGACTTAAAATAAATTTAATATTCAACAGGAGCAAAAAATTTTCAATATCGCGTTTACAAGTTCCGTTCTATTTCTTATCAGATTAAAAAAATGTTGGGAGTAACTCTAACAGTTAACATTTTTTAAGGGAAGGGTCTTGATTTGATCAAAGTGACTAGTAAAACGAACCAGGAACATATTAATCTTAAATCGACCAGCGCTGGTAAGACAGAATGAAGCTCGACCACTTTAGCAGACATCTGGATGGAAAATACAGAAGCTTTTTTTTATTTTACCCGTACTTAGCTAATAAGTTCGAATAATGACTTCAGGAACTGTTGGAAGAACACAGATCCACAATGATGACATTATCGTGATTGTTGCATACTTTGCATTTGTTTTGTTTGTTGGAATTTGGGTAAGTGCACTTGTAGTGATGTTCTGTTACCCGCGCTTTTTTAGATCTACCCGTGTTAACCTGGTCCCCTGGTGCAATATTTTTCATTTACGCAAGCTTCACTTTCAAATATAACCCCAGGTCACCACCAGTTTACTACCCAGTTTGATTGGTTATTTAAAACGCCATGTTTGAGCTAATTTTTCCCGCGTTTCGTTCCGTTGGAAAGTTATGTCAGAGTACAATTTAAATAAAGTAGCTACCTGCTTCTTGTTTTCCGGCTTTCGAGTTTAACTGACAAATCTCTGTAAGTTATTTCCACATTCGAGACATAAATCTATAAACGCATTCTTTTGATAAACTGTATTTTTATTTGATTTGTTTACCCGGACGCCGGACGTTACGTCATAATGCATTGTATCGGAGTTACGTCAGTTACTGTTAATAATGACGTCAATTTTGAGGCATTCCGAATGTTGCAAACCGGTCAATATTTTGACCGGATTCATTGCTGGTGACCTGACTGTATATTCGAACCGGAAGTCCGCTTACGGTATTGAGAATATTTAGTCAGGATCCCAGACTACTACCCGTGTAAGACATAATTCTATCCTGATTAAAATATATCCAGTGTATAGTTTTTAATATTAAATTTGTTCTATGGGACTTTACCTCACAATTAAATACTTTCCAGTCCTGTGAGATTTTCTCCACTGTTTAATTGTGTTAAGAACAATAGAAAGACCTAGAGACATTCCAAAGTTCAAAGTGGACACTATTTGATGGTATTAAATAATATCCTTAATCATGTTAATAAACAAGTTTACACTGACTGGTGAACAGTATTCAGATGTAAAATATAAAACCATGTTACATGTAGCTTTTCATTATTCATCAAAATGGAAGAAGAAAAATATATATTTATATAAGTTTATATTTAATAATGAAATATTATCCTGGATAATATTTGATAATAAAATATTATCCAGAATAATATATAATGCTAAATATTGTCTTGGAAAATATTGTATAATGAAATATTATCCTGGATAATATTTGATAATAAAATATTACACTGAATAATATTTAATGCTAAATATTATCTTGGAAAATATTATATAATGAAATATTATCCTGGATAATATTTGATAATAAAATATTATCCCCAAGTTAATTTAATGTTTAAGTCTCTTAGAAACTTATTTACAAAACAACTTCCTCTTTGAGTACTTTCCCCACAAAAAACCATGCCCCACTTTTTTCAATAGTCTCCCTCAAAGAAACCCCTATCCAGACACTTGGATATCTAATCACCTAAGTCAGATTGTGAAGGAAAGAATTTAATAGAGGTGGAAAACATTTAATATAAAAAAAAATGTCCCTGGAAAGAAATTAATATTAAAAGTTTTCCATGGGATATTATTTGATAGTTGATGTTATTAAATGTTACACCCGCACTTGTCTACCCGTGATCCTGATAGAGACATAAATTATATTAAAATCAATTTTTGAGAGCACTTGTACAGCAATGCAATGTGATTTGAACTTCAATATTTTAATTTCAGACAACTAGACCAACAAATCAAAATCTGCTTGTTAAGTAATGTGGTTATAGGTTTATTTCTGTATAATTTATGATGATTTGTAGAATTATTTTTCAGAACATTCAGGAAAAGAATACTAGTTTAATACTTAAATGAATGTTAAATTAGTGTTGACAATTAATCATGTGTAATTAATATTGTTTTACAAAATAAACATGAGTATTCTAGAATTTTCTGGGTTGTTTTGCTACTGCAGTTCACAGTAGTACAATATACTTGCAAATTTTTAGAACTATTTTCATAATTTAGTTCTATTCTTTCTTTTGGAATTTCCTTTCTGCCTCTGGTTTATGATCAGTTATATTCATGAACACACTGCATAAACATGATGTATAGCACCACCAATGCATACTTGCCAACATATTTTTGGTAGAATTCCTGATAATTTCAGCAAGGGACTGTGAACCTCTTTTGAGGGATCTTAGTAGCAAGCAATAAGAATTTTGAGGGATCTTAGTAGCAAGCATTAAGAATTTTGAGGGATCTTAGTAGCAAGCATTAAGAATTTTGAGGGATCTTAGTAGCAAGCATTAATTTTTCAATGTACAGTACATGTATATACACTTTCATCTTCAGTTTTAAAAAGACATCAAATATTTAGATTGATGGGATTAAGAATAATTCTAATATTAACTATGA
The DNA here is from genome assembly GCA_944474755.1 of Limnoperna fortunei. Taxonomy (NCBI): domain Eukaryota; kingdom Metazoa; phylum Mollusca; class Bivalvia; order Mytilida; family Modiolidae; genus Limnoperna; species Limnoperna fortunei. The sequence goes on along the minus strand of OX104114.1, from coordinate 7,052,883 downwards.
AAAACTTGGTTTTTTTTTGGTAATGCAATATATTTCCCATTAAAAAGACATTAAAAAGGCCTACAGTGTGTGTATTTATTATCGAAGCAAATGGAGTAGAAAGTACTTTCTTACAATTTAAAAATGTCAAGAAAAAACTTGAGAATAAACTTGATGTAAATATAATGCACATGTGCACTGTTATTAATTTGAGTGGAAAGTTACCAGATATTGATTGATAAAATTCTGAACATTTTCAGTAAACAGTGCTCAAATCATGCATATCTATGGAATGAAATACTCAGTAAATAAAATAATATTTATGATTATCCAGCCAAGTATAGCTAAAGATGGACACACATGGATAATAATTAAAACAATTTAAAAGTCATAGAGCCACATATAATCAGTACTTTTGCAGTGGAGTTTAGAACTGACTTTAATTCTTTTTTATAGAGGAGGTTGTGTGTTTAATCCTTGCTGTTGGGTGAGGAGGTCATGAATTTAAAATAGTCCAGGAATCCTCTGCCATCCAATGCTTTTTTAGACTTTGATGTGCCCCATTGCTCTCCTCAAAGTGTAAAAAAGCATTGGATTGTAGATTATCAGACTAGTTCAAAAAGACAAACATCTTACCATGTTTATATATCACTGTTGGCATATTCCATTTATTGCTAAGAACTTGTTTTAAGATCTTTTAAATAATTTTAGCTAAATACATTATCTTGTCATTCGTTATTGTTTGTCTAATCTCATATTTTACTGGAATTCTCATAAAACATGTTTCAGTTAAAGTACTAACAAACTACAGTAAATCATTTACAAAAAAGTGGTACAACCGGTGTTTGTGATTGGTTGGTTCCTTTCTGCATGTAATACTACAGGACATATCTTACACTAAACCTAACAGAATTGCAGGTCTGAGGTTATTCATGGGATTATTGTTCCACCAAATGGCACTTTGCTGAATATGAGTAGTCCTGTAATGGTAGGACATGAAATAACACCAACATCACCAGGTATCACTGGTGCACCAGTCAGCACTCTAACCAAGGTGTATAGCAGTACTCTGGTTTTCATTGGTGGGTTGCCAGCCAGCAATCTAACCAGGGTGTATAGCAGTACTCTGGTTTTCACTGGTGGGTTGCCAGTCAGCACTCTAACCAAGGTATATAGCAGTACTCTGGTTTTCACAGGTGGGTTGCCAGTCAGCACTCTAACCAAGGTATATAGCAGTACTCTGGTTTTCACAGGTGGGTTGCCAGCCAGCACTCTAACCAAGGTATATAGCAGTACTCTGGTTTTCACTGGTGGGTTGCCAGTCAGCACTCTAACCAAGGTATATAGCAGTACTCTGGTTTTCACAGGTGGGTTGCCAGCCAGCACTCTAACCAAGGTATATAGCAGTACTCTGGTTTTCACTGGTGGGTTGCCAGTCAGCACTCTAACCAAGGTATATAGCAGTACTCTGGTTTTCACTGGTGGGTTGCCAGTCAGCATTCTAACCAAGGTATATAGCAGTACTCTGGTTTTCACTGGTGGGTTGCCAGCCAGCACTCTAACCATTATATAGCAGCTACTCTGGTTTTCACTGGTGGGTTGCCAGCCAGCACTCTAAACAAAGGTATATATCAGTACTCTGGTTTTCACTGGTGGGTTGTCAGCCAGCACTCTAACAAAGATGTATAGTAGTACTCTGGTTTTCACTGGTGGGTTGCCAGCCAGCACTCTAACCAAGGTATATATCAGTACTCTGGTTTTCACTGGTGGGTTGCCAGTCAGCACTCTAACCAAGGTGTATAGCAGTACTCTGTTTTTCACTGGTGGGTTGCCAGCCAGCACTCTAACCAAGGTGTATAGTAGTACTCTGGTTTTCACTGGTGGGTTGCCAGTCAGCATTCTAACCAAGGTATATATCAGTACTCTGGTTTTCACTGGTGGGTTGCCAGCCAGCACTCTAAACAAAGGTATATATATCAGTACTCTGGTTTTCACTGGCGGGTTGCCAGCCAGCACTCTAACCAAGGTGTATATAGAAGTAGTCTGGTTTTCAATGGTGGGTTACCAGTCAGCACTCTAACCAAGGTGTATAGCAGTACTCTGGTTTTCACTGGTGGGTTGCCAGTCAGCACTCTAACCAAGGTATATATATCAGTACTCTGGTTTTCACTGGTGGGTTGTCAGCCAGCACTCTAACCAAGGTGTATATAGAAGTAGTCTGGTTTTCAGTGGTGGGTTACCAGTCAGCACTCTTACCAAGGTATATAGCAGTACTCTGGTTTTCACTGGTGGGTTGCCAGCCAGCACTCTAACCAAGGTGTATATAGAAGTAGTCTGGTTTTCAATGGTGGGTTACCAGTCAGCACTCTAACCAAGGTGTATAGCAGTACTCTGGTTTTCACTGGTGGGTTGCCAGTCAGCACTCTAACCAAGGTATATATATCAGTACTCTGGTTTTCACTGGTGGGTTGTCAGCCAGCACTCTAACCAAGGTGTATAGCAGTACTCTGGTTTTCACTGGTGGGTTGCCAGTCAGCACTCTAACCAAGGTATATATATATCAGTACTCTGGTTTTCACTGGTGGGTTTTCAGCCAGCACTCTAACCAAGGTGTATAGCAGTACTTTGGTTTTCACTGGTGGGTTGCCAGTCAGCACTCTAACCAAGGTGTATAGCAGTACTCTGGTTTTCACTGGTGGGTTGCCAGCCAGCACTCTAACCAAGGTATATATATTAGTACTCTGGTTTTCACTGGTGGGTTGTCAGCCAGCACTCTAACCAAGGTGTATAGCAGTACTCTGGTTTTCACTGGTGGGTTGTCAGCCAGCACTCTAACCAAGGTGTATAGCAGTACTCTGGTTTTCACTGGTGGGTTGTCAGACAGCACTCTAACCAAGGTGTATAGCAGTACTCTGGTTTTCACTGGTGGGGTGTCAGCCAGCACTCTAACCAAGGTGTATAGCAGTACTCTGTTTTTCACTGGTGGGTTGCCAGCCAGCACTCTAACCAAGGTGTATAGCAGTACTCTGGTTTTTGCTGGTAGTTTGCTCTGGTTTTCACTGGCAATATATATATATTGCAACAACTAAACTAAACAATTTTGAGTTAGTTTTCTATCTGATCTGATCACATTTTAACAAGTTAACATGTAATCACTGGATTACAGGTGTCAGAATGTACATCAAACAGCTATTATCGCTATTTTGAAGTATTTGCCTTTGATCTTTGTGTGCGGTATTATTCCATCTCACTCTACTATCCTGAGAAAGGCCCATCTCAGCTCGCTGTCATGACATCATTAAGAAAACCCTGTGATGTCACAATGTTACAAAACAGCGAAAAACAGATTATTTACGTTTTATGAAACGCGATGTATTTTCTCATTATCTCATCTCAGGGCTGTCGCCTTTTGATGAGATAGGGATATGAGAAAATGCATCTCGTTCCAAAAAACGTAAATAAACTATAATTATTATTCTTTATTGTTTTTCTAATCTCATATTTTATTGTAATTCTCATAAAACATGTTTCATTAAAGTACTAACCAAATACAGTAAATCATTTACAAAAAATGGTGCAACCAATGTATGCGATTGGTTGGTCCCTTTCTACTGTTGCAAAATCTGTGGAGATTTAGTTCATATATGTATATTATATATTGGCCATTTAGCTCAAGTAGGTGTTAAGGTAATCAGTCATGCATTACAAAATGTTGGTTATCCTCCAGTGGTTCACTATACTTTTCATTCAAGATGTATCCATAAATAATGAATGTTAGCTTAACCTACAGTAAACAGTTTTTTAAATTATAGTCATAACCCTGAATAACTTTATAACCGATTTCTTTCAACCTATATATTTGATATAGAGTCTCTGTTACAGTTAGGTTACAAGTATATGCATTAATGGTTCACAAACTATATATGTGAATGTATTATTGTAGTTATAGAAACCAGTAAATTTCCAATCATAAAACTTGTATGACCTTGACTAACTTGAATTGACTTGGTTTTTGTCGTTATTTATTGTAGTCATGGTCATGTTAGCTATTGTTATTAGTTTGGTCTGTCATGTCATCGACTGTAATATTTAAAAATTTCAAATGTCTTCTTTGAAACCAAACTTAGTCATAATATTCATTAGTCCCTTACAAGGTTTACGTTTTAATTCTGATTGGAAAACACATTTGGTCACCATCACACAATTAGTTTAAAATATTACTCTGGAAAGAATTCTTATCTGAACTAGTGAACAAATTAAAATAAAACCTTATCTGCATTATTGCTTTGATGGTACTCTAATCTGAACCACTGAACAAATTAAAATAAAACCTTATCTGCATTATAGTTTTGATGGTACTCTAAATCCAGCTTTTGAGAGTCTCTGGGTTTAATTTGGTTAAGCTCTGCAGTTTATCTATGTATAAATCATGTAAGCAATACCAGTGACATTATATACATTAGTATGTAATATCCCTGCCAATACAGACTCTTGTGAGCCTCTAGTTTAATTCAGTTGAGTTCTGCAGTTTATCTTGGTATAAACCGGGTATTGGTAGGCAATAAATGTGACATTATATACATAAGTATATAATAATTCTGTGAATACAGACTCTCGTGAGCCTCTGGTTTAATTCAGTTTAGTTCTGCAGCCTTTACAGCTGAGTTTGAACTATAATTGTGTTATTCACTGCAATGTTCATTGGTAATTTTTATTGGGTTATTTTCACATGTGCTCATCACATTCATAAACTCTGTTTTGGGTTGTTAATCACATGCCTGTTAACACTGAGGTTCCTGGTTTGAGCCTTCTTGTGGGCATGGCATCGTGTGCTTGCATCATATCTTAATTGATCAGGATTACTTATTTTGTGGTCAAAGATCAGGGTTTTTCACAAGGTACTTAGTTTTCAGTCCCCAATAACTTGACAACATGATACAACTGACAATTTGCTATAAGTGGTTTCAGACCACATTCAAACAAACGCACAGTGAGTTTTAGTTTATCTCCCCTTAAAAGTTTATCAATATTAGACTATAGTTCTTTATAACTTAAGTTGATTTCAAGAAATATCTGTTTGTATTTTACATTTATATGGAATGTAAATCAACAGAAAACAAATAAAAGTTGTGTATGTAAAATTATTATCAAAATAATAATAATATAATTAAAATAAGTGTGTTCAGTGTTAGTTTCTATGTTGCCTGAATATCATGGTACTTCAAAGTTTGTGTTGAACTATGTGCAATATCAAGCAGAGTTGGGAACTTAAATATTTTATCATATTTTAATTGTTTTGCTTATTATTATTTAGGAGCACTGTTTAGAAGATTTTTTGTGAATAAATTGAGCTGCTCTTCAATATATGACATAAAGAAACAATTGGTTTGTGTTCTTGATGTAATACAGTTTTTGTAATTCATGCATCAACAAAGATGAGTTAAACATTACCATTAAAATATAGAGATTGGAGTACAAGGAATCCATCCTTTTGTAAGGAATGGTACCAGTATACTCCTATCAACAGCTGTAAAAGGGGCCGTTAGCAAGAAAGGGGTGCTGCTCGACAGGTCACCTATTATGGTCTGTGGTCAGACTTCCATATTATGACTTGAAAACCCCCATTGATGAGCTCATCCCCTATCTGCCATTGGGGAACACTCTAGGCAGCTCAGTGGGTCAAGCTTTTTCCCACATAACATTGAGTGTGATGATATGGGTAAAATAATTGAAAATGATATATAATTTTATTTTCATCATTTTTATTGGGGTATGCACACAATACTTGTTTATTACATTATTAGTTATTCCATGTCTTTGGAGATTTAGTCAGGTAATAATATACAAACCTGTCAGTGAATACCACACTCCTTCCATGTTAAAGTAAACCCCAAACAATCCAGACCATAAAGCTATTGTACAGAATGCGGCGTCCGAGTTGTCAACACTAGAATTGTTATATGGTTCACAGGAAGTTGCAGTTTCTTTATCATATATGTCAATCAATGTTTAAATATTATGAGGTAGATACCTTTATTGTCTACTTTCAGTCATCATGCAAGAACAGAGGAAGTGCAGGTGGTTACTTCCTTGCAGGAAGAAACATGAACTTTATTCTGGTAAATAGTAATAAAATAATGACGAGGTGGTTAAATTTTGGATTATTCTGCATATTGTTATTTTTGTCAGTCATTAGTAACATTGTATACTGAACAAGTCCAGTAAACCAAGACTGATTTTAGCAAATTCAAATAAATTTTGTGGTTATCTCCTTTACATTCAACAATTTCATTCTAAGCCTTTGATGTTACCTTATTTATATACACATGTGCCATTATTATTATTACAAGTACCTGTTGTTTCTTAGCTATTAGAATATGAATTAAGTAGATAGTGTAAGGGTTTATCAGTTCTATTATGTCCTTTGTTTGAATTCTGAATTAGTAGGGCTAATACACAAATACACTGGGCTACATCAGAGATCAAACATAGGTCTTGTTCCCCTAATGTTGTGAATTGAGTTTATTCATCTTAACTTAATATTAATTCTAGTTCTGATAATATTAGCCATTAATTAATGTTGTATTTTGTAGGTTGGGGCCTCTTTGTTTGCCAGTAATATTGGAAGTATCCATTTTGTTGGACTAGCAGGGTCTGGTGCAGCGTCGGGTATTTCAGTAGGACTGTATGAAATAAATGTTAGTTTTCAGAGCAGATGATGGGGAAAGAAGAATTTTGATTGTTTATTCTAAAATTTGTCATACTGTTTTGTTAAATGACTTTGTGTTAAATGACTTTAAAACTTAACTTAAAACTAGTATTTACAAGTTATTAATAAGCTAACTTTTACAAGGATTTTTCCAGTTTGCCCTGCAAGAGGCATATTTTATTATATTCATAAGTTACCTTTTTGTTTCAAGAAGTTATATAATAGTGGGGGATCCAGGGAAGACACAAGGAGCCCTGGTCCCTCCTTGCCAAGCAGTATCAGTAAAAACCTAAAATCTAATGTGATCCAAAAAAGTGTCCTTAGTGAGAACCCCCACTATGAGAAGAGCTGCTCCCAGCCCTTTATGAATATAAGACATTTACTGACAATCTGTTTGTTCTTTACCTAAATAGATTGCTGGATTGATGTATGAATATATATACCGTTGTAAACCTCAGAAACTGTAAGTTGAGTCTTATCTTTTTCCACAGCGGCTTGAAACATAATATCTGTAATAAAGTCTAAATGCATTTCTGTTCATTTCAGGCAATGTATATATTGATGGTTTTAGGATTTCTGTTTCTGCCAGTGTATGTTTCTTCTGGGGTAAGTTAATGACAAATTGATTTTCTGATATCAAAAATTCAATGTTGTGAATCAGAATACATATTTTTATTTATTTTATTTTTTTTATTTTTATTTTTATTTTATGTTATTTTATTTTATTTTATTTTATTTTATTTTATTTTATTTTATTTTTTTTTTTTTTTTTTTTTTTTTTTTTTTTTTTTTTTTTTATTTTATTTTATTTTATTTTATTTTATTTTATTTTTTTTTTTTTTTTTTATTTTTTTTTTTTTTTTTTTTTTTTTTTTTTTTTTTTTTTTTGATATCAACAATTTTTCCTAATATCTAAAATTTGCTTTTCTGATGTCAAAAAATCAGTTTCAGATATAAAAAAAATGAATTCTTCATATAAAGAACTTTTTGTGATAAAAAATAGGAAATAAATAGTAGAATGGCAGCTCATAGACTTTCCATTAATGTATCACACTGTAGACAGACATGATTATTTCCCTTGGTTTTGTAGGTATTTACTATGCCAGAGTACATGAAAATGAGATTTGGTGGAAAGAGAATACAGATATATCTGGCTGTCCTGTCACTGTTTGTTTACACCTTTACAAAGATTTCTGTAAGTCATCTCTATAACAATTAACTCTAATAGGACATTGTATTATTTTTTCAGAGACTGGAATTGTAATCTTGATCTGTATTGAGGCTAACTGGCGATAAACAGATTATTTACGTTTTATGAAACTCAATGCATTTTCTACTCATCTCATCTCAGGGCTGTCGCCCTTCAATGAGATAGGACGAGAAAATGCATCTCGTTTCAAAAAACGTAAATAATCTATAAATCTAACTTGGTATTTCAGGGTTTGACTGATAGATGACATAACAGTGACTATACATTTGTTCTTCAACAAACACTAAATATTGTGATTTGCTAAGTTAACTGGTTTATTAGTGTAAACTGACACAAAGTAGTCTGTATCCAATAACTTAATTAACAATTAAAAAAAACCCTAAATGGACCCACAGCCAAAGATTTTTTTCATGTTTTTGCATTATTATACTAGTAGGATTATGACCATTGTTGATCCACAACTTCAGGCCACATTTTATTGCCGAAATAATCCAATTTTAATTATGTGATTTGTTGGATAAATGACTGAATTTATAACTTTATAATCTATTTATACATAATTCAAACATGATATTTATCTCTTGATTGTCATTTAAGCTGCAGACTTTGCCACATATCTGGAAACGATCAGTATTACAGTAATTTCTTTTTCTTCTTTCAAAATACTGTTTGTTGCTGCCATGATATGATGAGTAATTGATAATATTTCCAAATCTTGGTAATGGTGACATTAGTGTAGCGAAATCATGCTAATTGGCATACTACATGTATCAATAATGATCGATCTTAAACACAAAACCAATAAAAAAAATTGTGTCTGTCGAATGATATCAAGATTGTACATGGCTGCTAATATATGCAACTACTATTTGACATCAAAGTGTCAGGAGTGAATCACTCAGAATGCTCTGCTGCATTATGATTAATGAGACTCGGTTTGTTCCCTTGCCGAAAAAGGTGAGGCTGGTACTATGTTTTGTTCTACCACAACTGGTGTCACAAAATAAAAAATTCCCTTTTGCATTCCCTTGTATGTTTAAATGGAATAGCCCTTACGATGTCTGGAATATTTATAGTGCAGATATACTAAAATTTGTACACGTTTAAATCATTTTTACATTTTAGGCAGATCTGTATGCCGGTGCAATATTTATAGAACAGTCTATAAAGTGGGATATTTATGCTTCAATAACCCTGCTCCTGGCTATAGCTGCTGTATTTACAATTGCAGGTAAGTACATGTAGAGTTTGTGATTAAATTTTTTTTTTCTTAAAAGCAAAAAAGTGTTGAAAAGGCTGTAAGCATCAATGTAGTGCAAGTTTGTAGCTCATTTTGACATAAGTTTAGCTTGACCTATTCATTTGTAAAGCTAGGGTGAAATAAAACAAAAACTGGGTTAGGTATGAATAAAAATCTCAATCACTAGATAGTGTTATTTTTTACCAAGTCATGTCACTAGGAAGCATTATTTTGTACCCCAAACAGAGTCACTGGGAAGCTTTAATGTTTACCCAGATTTGACTAGTTCTAAATGTACACACCAAACACTTGGATGATGCGAGATAGCAGCAATTACCAATTTAAATTGTTTGAGCAATCTAGTTTTGATAAATTCATATGGGGTATAAAATTATGACAATAAATGTTCTTTTCTACACAAATTATTGCAGTGACAAGAATTAATGCAGTGAATCCAACAATCAAAAACAAATTTCTATGAATTTTGCAATGCATACAGATACATGGGAATAAGTTACCAATATTCAGTCGGTTTATACCCCGATAGTATGTTTATGTCTCAAAAACAATGGTACTGTTTACTTTAGGTGGTCTGACAGCTGTGATATGGACAGATTTTGTACAGACAATTTTAATGATAGTAGGAGCCATTGTATTGATGGTTGTGGGTAAGATGTCTTTGAAAATTGTCTAGGAATGGCTAAAAAAATCTTGGAACCTACCTTAAGTTAACTCTGTATATTGCATTATATGAAATCTTTTTAAATGGATCCATTTGAAACTAATACCGGTCAATGCAGAACAAAATTTCGATCCCACAGGATCAAGTTACATTATATAATGTAGGAACATTATTACAATAAATCACAATCAGAAAATGTATATTGCATGTCAAAGAAATAAAAAGAGGGCATTATGAATACTGGTTTAATGTAATACATAAGGTATGTAAGACTAAGATGGAAGCCTGTCATCAAATCGCAGATGAATTCTCAGATCTATGGCCGATGACACCATACATCTTTCAAATACACAGCCAGATTTGAAGGTAATATGTTTATAGAATAAGAAACCAAATGTCACCTGTGTAGGATATAAACATGGACCATACAAACCATTCTATTTAATATTGAGAAAAGTTTGACAATATAACTGGTAGATTGTCCATTGTACCGGTAGTATATATTAGCTATGCATTTTTCACAAAATAAATGAATGGATCATTTTAAATATATTAATTTATTTTGTATATGTGAAACCAATAAAATGAGATTTTTATTTTATTTATTTGTTTATTGTAATAAAGAATTTCCCTGATACAGCTTTTTGACTATTTTTTATTGCAAATGATATATCACAATTTAAACTAGCCATTAGTTTCAAACTGCTATGATGATTATTGAATACAAATATTACTGACTAGTGGTATATGCTACCGATTCATTTTCATCCACATACCGACTCACAAACAGCAGTAATAGGAGCAGCAGGTTTGGCATGCCATATAACCTGGTTTAACCCACCATTTCTTTTGAAATGCCTGTACCAAGTCGGGGCCATTGTTGTAGTTGGTCTGTTCTTGGTTGTTGCCTGTACCAAGTCGGGGCCATTGTTGTAGTTGGTCTGTTCTTGGTTGTTGCCTGTACCAAGTCGGGGCCATTGTTGTAGTTGGTCTGTTCTTGGTTGTTGCCTGTACCAAGTCAGGGCCATTGTTGTAGTTGGTCTGTTCTTGGTTGTTGTCTGTACCAAGTCAGGGCCATTGTTGTAGTTTGTCTGTTCTTGGTTGTTGCCTGTACCAAGTCAGGGCCATTGTTGTAGTTTGTCTGTTCTTGGTTGTTGCCTGTACCAAGTCAGGGCCATTGTTGTAGTTGGTCTGTTCTTGGTTGTTGCCTGTACCAAGTCAGGGCCATTGTTGTAGTTGCTCTGTTCTTGGTTGTTGCCTGTACCAAGTCAGGGCCATTGTTGTAGTTGCTCTGTTCTTGGTTGTTGCCTGTACCAAGTCAGGGCCATTGTTGTAGTTGCTCTGTTCTTGGTTGTTGGTTCTCTAGTTTCCTGGTTTTTTGGACTTTCATAGGTGTTCGGTATTTTGTTATAATCTTCATTCACTAACGTCAACGATGAATCAGCCATAAATCTTGTGGTTTGCTATGTTGAGAACATCTACAGCCATTAATCTGACAGAGAATAGTAATTTTTACCAGTAACATCTTCAGTCCTATGTCATAGAAAACTCCTTCAATTTCAGGAAGTACTTTGATTTGAGTCTAACAAGTGTGCCCATATATTCTTTGTTAATAAATAACAGTTGTTCTAGTTTCAGAGTTTAATGGGGATTTATTAGTGTTTTTATGGTAAAAATACATGCAAATCTGTTTATATTACAGCATTTATCAAAGTTGGCGGTCTATCTGGGATATATGAGAAGTATCCGCAGGCCATAGCCAATGTGACCATTCCCAACACCACCTGTGGGTACCCCAGGAAAGACTTTATGAACCTGTGGAGAGATAGCGATGCTGACATCCCCTGGGCAGGAGTAATTGGCTTGTCAATCAATTCTATTTGGTACTGGTGCTCAGATCAGGTATGCAGTATGCCTTATTTGTTTTAAACTTTTCTATGGAAGATATTTTCTAATTTGTTGTAAGAAAATTTAAAGCATTGCTGTAAGGAGCTGTTATATCAAGTAAAAGTTTGATACAAGCAGAGTTATATCAAGTCCTTTTCTCTGTCTGCTTTCGAACAGATTTATTGGGATTGCCCTTGCAAAGATATAAGATGTTTGTCAGGTTGTGTGATCTTCAGTTATTTACTTTGCTTCTTTCTGTGTTAGACCTATTAGATTACGCCACTTTCAGCAATTTTTCAGCTAATTAATGGCGTCTAGTTTTTATTGGGGGAGGATTATAAGCCAGAGTACCCGGAGAGAACCCCAAACCTGTGGTAGGAAAACTGGCAATCCTTGTCAATTAAGATTAGAGTGGAGTACACCCTGCCGGCAGTGAGAATCTAAATGCAATCTCAGTGTTGACAGACCATGTAATCAATTATAGACAAGCTACCTCAATCACTCAGCCCCGATGCCCCAAGACCTATTAGAAAACTATTAGATTAATTTTGGTTAACCTATTGAAAAGTATATGATAGAGTGTGAAGGGATTTGTTACTGTAAGACAGAGGTTGTTGGTCATTAGGACATCTGCAACAAATTATATAAAGTATTATATGTTCACAAAATCTAGGAGTAGGGTTATTTGTAAACTTTACAAGATAACAGTGTGATGGTATCCATCTCCGTGGGCCCTGCCGACCTTGAGGCCAAGGTCAAGGGTCATCAACCATGGTATGAAACACATCGCTTAAAAATATCTGCCCACATACTAAATATCAAAAGCCTACCTTAAAAGATAGAAAAGTTATAGCTCTGACATGATTAGTTTTGGATAGACAGACTGACACAGTAATGGCCAGGCCCTACTGATCACTATAGGGTGTCTGCCACAAAGTGTGGGACCCTATTGAAACTTGAAGAAAATGTATGATCATGTGTTTATTGTGAAGCTGTTAAAAGTTGAAAAAGTTAAACTAATCCAAATAGAGGAGAAAAATAAATTGTGGTTTAACAGCCAACTTTAATAATGGGAGATAACTGAGTCTCACATTTCTATCACACAGGTTATTGTGCAGAGAGCTTTAGCAGCCAAGACATTTGACCATGCCAAAGCTGGGACAATATTTTGTGGATACCTGAAAATCTTACCATTATTCCTTCTAATTTTTCCAGGAATGATTGCTAGAATTCTATATCCAGGTAGGTACAGGAAGTGACATAGGTTATTGAACTTTGTAATTATTGACAAGTTGTGATGTAAATAAATAAATTTGACCAAAAAAAAGTATTTTAAGAAAAAAATATTGGATTTTATTTAGTTTTAACAAAACTATGGAATTTATTTCTCTGAATATGCCCCAGAGTGGTCTCTGGTTTCTTATATTAAAAGACCTGCACCAAGATAGGTAGCACTGTGTTGTTGATCTCTGTTTTTAAGGATGGCTTAATTTTGCAGTTACAGATTCTTGTGAAGTTTAAGTGTGATAATATAAGGGCTGGCCTGTTACAGTTGACATTTTCAAGATTCCAGAGCTCGTGATATTCTTCAATTATTTATAATTATTGGGAAGTGTATGTAGTATTATTTAAGGAATACTTCAAATTTCTGAACAGGTTATACTATATAATATGGTTTTGGTCTGTTTATGCCTAATAAACGGCGAAGCAGTTTATGAATGGTGTAAACAGATCCAAACCATATTATATTGTATAACATGTTCAGAAATTTGAAATATTCCTTATAATTTAATTTTAATTATAACTTTTAACAATTTTTTAAATTAAAAACATCGATGACATCATGGAACTATTTTAATTTTTAAGAATAGATCAAAGGTCACGCAAGTTATTTCTTATAATATGGGTTGCTCGATTTAAATTAACCAATCAGATTTCAGCTTAAAATGCAAATTAAATTAAAAATTCATAAAAACCTAATCCTCATAACATGTAACAACCCTACTCCTCAGTAAGGTAAGCCAAGAGCTCCTCTCTGGCACCTTATGAGGAACACGCACAATAACGACAAAAATTAAATATTAAAAAATTATTAAACCAAAGGAGCATCGTCTTGGGCGGTTCCCTACTTCGGAATACAAATAAAAGTCATCGGTAGAGTAAGACAAGAGCCTCGTCACGGCACCTACTGATGATTACACGTAATAACAACAATGTATATAACTGAGTTACTTTTTTATTTTTAAATTCAAATTAATCATGTTAGGCCATAGTAATGTTTATATACATGTAAATAATTTTTTTTTTTTTTTTCGTCTGTCAGATGAGACGTAAAACTGGTGCCTCGTGTACAGTATTCCACCAACTGGCACGTTAAAGACCCCATTGGCAGGATTCGATAAGAGTAGGCACACGCGCCGCTGCCATGGCACGCCCCATGAGGAGTAGGGTTGTTACATGTTATGAGGATTAGGTTTTTATGAACTTCTTGGTTCTCTAGCTGGATGCAGCTTGATAGATTAATCTACTTCCACAAAGTATTTTTGGTTACTTTTATTATTTCAGTTATAGTATTTATGGCCTATAAATCCCCAAAAATACAAAGAAATGGGTAAAGAAAAATTTTCAATAAAAGCCATTAGGCAATAAGTCAGTGCGAGACCATTGTACGGTAGTCAAGGACGTTAAAAAACCCCCATAAGTATTATAAATCAAGTGATTTGTAAGTGATTAAGAGCCATTCAGGAGTCAGAGAAACTGCCAAATGAGCATTGTATAATTGACAGCCAGGTTGAGTTAACAATAAGCATACATGTATGTTTCCTACTCCTGGAATTGGCTTGACCAGGTTGTCAGGGGTAAAATCTCATTTGGCAGTTCTCAGACAATTTATTTGGCTTGACCAGGTTGTCAGGAGTAAAATCTCATTTGGCAGTTCTCAGCCAATTTATATAAAATGTTCTGATTGGTTGTACATGTAGCTTTTGCAGAACAGAGGTAATGGTGATACTATAAGACTCACAGGCAATGTTGTTACACTAGCATGTTGTTCTATTTCAATTTATCAGTTACCTTGTATCCACTTATCTTTTCTAGGAATTATTTAAAAGAGGGCTTTATAAAATCATCCTCTAGATCCCCACCATTCATCGATTTTCTCTTACTTCAAACACAAAATACTGCCAATAATATTAAAGTGGTACCCAAAATCCTGGATTGGACATTTCTGGTGTATCCCTAATTTTCTTTATAATTTATTTTATGTCTTGCTTGCATATGCCATGTTACATCACAACATTTTGATTTCTGAGTAGAAAACTTATTGTAATTATAAGCATTTTCTGATTTCTTACCGAGATTAGTGTGTGACAGTACAAAAATTGTTACCTGCTGAACTAGAGAGACAGAGTAGAATGTTACCCTTGCCTTATCCAATTAATTTACAGATTACATAGTTGAAGTATAATAATATAAGATATGAGTAACATTTTGTTAATATGTTGTTGTTGGCCTTCCCATATTCCATTATTGATGTTAGAAAGAAAGAACATGTATACAAATGATGATTGTAGACCACCTAGACTCCAAGGAGGATTATCTAAAAACCAGAATACAGAGACGTTTGACCAGGAATTTGGTAAATTTGAAAGCATGTTTCATCCCCTAAAGCATGTTTTAATATATTTGAAAATAAGACTAACATTTTAATTTTAAAGATTTAAACAAAAATTATTATTTGTTATTGGTAATGTTTAAAGGTTTTACCATGTAATTCAGCCTCATAAATACATTACAGCCTTATTAAAATAATGGTATATATATAAAATAATTACAGGTTTTAAACATATAATGCTTTTGAAAACTGAATGTTTTTGACGTAATAATCGTTTACTTCTTGTTATTTTAATTAATACATGTATCATGCTTGATATCATTTTGTTAATTTACATGTAAATTTGTATAATGTTCCTCAGTAGTTATTATTTCAGTGGGAGACATCTTCAGTATATGTATTTATGATATGAATGACATTTTGCAGTGGAAGTGTAGTTTAGTGTCTAATTTAGAATTAGCATTACCAGTAACCACAGCTTTTTATTTTGGTTTCATGTGAAGTAGCAGTGTAATAACAATTTCTTATAAGAAATAATTTTTTAAGGTCAAACATGGGATTAGGGCCCAATGCGGTATAGTGATCAGTGTGACCGTCTGTACGTCCGTCCACATGTCCAGAACAAATATGTTCGAGCTATACATTTATAATCTTTTGACATAGGCTTTGATGTTTGGGACGTGAGTAGATAATATCAAGGCGATATGTTGCATACCATAGTTGATGACCTTTGACCTTGAGCTCAAGGTCGGCATGGCCCAGTTAGATGGATACCATCTAACTTATATCTTGTTAACAGTTATAAAGCATGTAACACTGATTTTAACACGTGTACATGTCCATGAGTATATACGGGGGCCTGCAGAAAGGAGAAGATTGGTATGACACCATTTACATATTTAAACTGTTTCTTCACACATTTTTTTATTATTAGTCCATTAACTTGAGTCTTAGGGGACAGACAATCAAGGAGTTGGTCAGGATACCAAACAGCTGCATGTCACTGTGAATTTCATACATACATAATCAAACAGATACTTTGAATTACATACTAACTTTTTATGGTCAGTTTGTATAACAGCATGAGTTTAACAATTCTAACAAACTTATACCTGCTATGTTTCAGCTTTTCTTTTAATTATGATGATTTGTATATCTGATATTGTCTTCTTGGTAGATAGTATAGTTGATTACCAGAGTGTCAATTCTGGGGCCAGACTTCTTTGACTAGATAGTATAGTTGATTACCAGTGTGTCAATTCTGGGGCCAGACTTCTTTGACTAGATAGTATAGTTGATTACCAGAGTGTCAATTCTGGGGCCAGACTTCTTTGACTAGATAGTATAGTTGATTACCAGAGTGTCAATTCTGGGGCCAGACTTCTTTGACTAGATAGTATAGTTGATTACAAGAGTGTCAATTCTGGGGCCAGACTTCTTTGACTAGATAGTATAGTTGATTACCAGAGTGTCAATTTTGGGGCCAGACTTCTTTGACTAGATTGTATAGTTGATTACCAGAGTGTCAATTCTGGGGCCAGACTTCTTTGACTAGATAGTATAGTTGATTACCAGAGTGTCAATTCTGGGGCCAGACTTCTTTGACTAGATAGTATAGTTGATTACCAGAGTGTCAATTCTGGGGCCAGACTTCTTTAACTAGATAGTATAGTTGATTACCAGAGTGTCAATTCTGGGGCCAGACTTCTTTGACTAGATAGTATAGTTGATTACCAGAGTGTCAATTCTGGGGCCAGACTTCTTTGACTAGATAGTATAGTTGATTACCAGAGTGTCAATTCTGGGGCCAGACTTCTTTGACTAGATAGTATAGTTGATTACCAGAGTGTCAATTCTGGGGCCAGACTTCTTTGACTAGATTGTATAGTTGATTACCAGAGTGTCAATTCTGGGGCCAGACTTCTTTGACTAGATAGTATAGTTGATTACCAGAGTGTCAATTCTGGGGCCAGACTTCTTTGACTAGATAGTATAGTTGATTACCAGAGTGTCAATTCTGGGGCCAGACTTCTTTGACTAGATAGTATAGTTGATTACCAGAGTGTCAATTCTGGGGCCAGACTTCTTTGACTAGATTGTATAGTTGATTACCAGAGTGTCAATTCTGGGGCCAGACTTCTTTGACTAGATAGTATAGTTGATTACCAGAGTGTCAATTCTGGAGCCAGACTTCTTTGACTAGATAGTATAGTTGATTACCAGAGTGTCAATTCTGGGGCCAGACTTCTTTGACTCCAACATTAATTTACAAGAGTTTGCAAGTTATTTTTCCTGCCAAAGTTAAGAGTTCTCCTTAGGTTCCCCCATTAAACTGGATGCCATGAACAATTAAACTGAGTTACCCCAATCAATGATGTTGCGAAGAATATATGTTTTTGACGGGTCAGTCCTCCATCCGTCCATCTTTCCTATTCTTATAATCTCAAGTCCTCTCTAACTACTGATCAGGAATAAAGGACACCATGAAATTATGTGTGCTCATTAAGATGCTATGAATTCATTGTTATTCATTTGTTATTAATTTTCCCTGATGTTAGATTCATTATTTCATGAATTTTGGATTTATAGTTATTAATTAGTTATAAATTTTAGGGATTTGGGATTCATAGTTATTCATTGGATAACAATTTTCACGGGGGATTAAGTGGCAGACTGGTTTAGGTAGCTAGTGCGTCCATTAGTGATCATGTGGTCTGTCATCACTGATCTTAATTGATTGTTGGTTTTTCCTGCCGAAGGTTGGGTATTTCTCCAGGTACTTTGGCTTCTTTTCCAAATAAAAACTGGACGCCATGATATGCGGAAAAATTGCTGAAAGTGGCATTAAACATCATTCAATATTAAAAAAATCAATTTTTATGAATTTTGGATTCATAATTTTTCCTTGGATATCAGTTTCCATAGATTTCAAGGGAACTGGCAAACAACAAATTTTAACATATAATTTTTTCCATTACTCTGACAGGTGCACATGAACTAACAAGAAATAAAATACTAAAAAGACATCAATTCTTACAAAAATATTCACTAAATTGAATGATGTCACAATACAGTTGAACTTTCATAAGTCTGAGATCATTGGGCTGCAAAATAAAATCTCTAAACTATCCAAGGTTTGCCATTGTGTGTTGCGACAATAAAACATTGTTAACCATTTCATATTCAATATTTAGTTTTGACATTGTTGGTATTTTAAGCATGAAGTAATCATTTGTTTTGTATCCAGTCAAATAATTGACAATAATCAGATACTGTACATGTTACAGATACAGTTGGCTGTGCCACTCCAGAGACATGTATGGAAGTATGTGGCAGTAAGAGTGGCTGCAGCAACATTGCTTACCCATCCCTAGTCATAGATTTAATGCCAGCAGGTAAGTGGCTGCAGTAACATTGCTTACCCATCCCTAGTCATAGATTTAATGACAGCAGGTAAGTGGCTGCAGTAACATCGCTTACCCATCCCTAGTCATAGACTTAATGCCAGCAGGTAAGTGGCTGCAGTAACATCGCTTACCCATCCCTATTCATAGATTTAATGCCAGCAGGTAAGTGGCTGCAGTAACATTGCTTACCTATCCCTAGTCATAGATTTAATGCCAGCAGGTAAGTGGCTGCAGTAACATTGCTTACCTATCCCTCATCATAGATTTAATGCCAGCAGGTAAGTGGCTGCAGTAACATTGCTTACCTATCCCTAGTCGTGAATTTAATGCCAGCAGATCTGTGGCTGCAGTAACATTGCTTACCTATCCCTAGTCATAGATTTACCAGCAGGTATTTTTACATATAAGTCTGTAAAAATGTATGTACCATTGTATGTAGATTAGGGATCAAAGAGGAAGGTAGTAAAAATGATCTGGTTGGCTGAGGGGAAGTTTAGATTTAACGAATAAGATGTGCAAATTTTAAAAAAAAATGACAGTAGATTTGAACAACATGCTATGCATCTATGACTTCACTCAGCACTCAATTGCGTGAGGTGTGTCATGCTCAGCATTATCAATGTGAAATGATGACCTATGGAGCCATTAAGATGAAAACTTGCTGAGAGACAAACTATTTCAATAGATTTCAATTAAAAAAAATTGAACTGTAGATTACTGATCAATTTTTCGTTGTTAATTAATTTATATGGTGTCATATTAACATTCGGTATGGCTGTGATTTGGAATTGTATTTAACACTGAACCAAGATACGAACCTTATCAACCATACTCAGTATACATTGTCTGGGTGCACTATGGCACCACTTTATTACAACAAATGCATGTAATTGCCCTAAAAGTAAATGTTAAAGTCAGCTATTTTTTTATAGCTATATCATGGATAGAACAAGAGTTTGTGTTATGCATAATTTCATAATGTCTGCTTTGAATTTTAGACTTGTTAGTATAATTTGAAGTGACAGGAGTTCATGGATTGATGTCGCCAGTGATGTTAGCTGCCCTGATTTCATCATTAACATTTATTTTTTGTCTAATTTTTGTCCACAGTAGCTCGTGGATTGATGTCGTCAGTGATGTTAGCTGCCCTGATGTCATCATTAACATTTATTTTTTGTCTAATTTTTTGCCACAGTAGCTTTTGGATTGATGTCGCCAGTGATGTTAGCTGCCCTGATGTCATCGTTAACATTTATTTTTTGTCTAATTTTTTGCCACAGTAGCTTGTGGATTGATGTCGCCAGTGATGTTAGCTGCCCTGATTTCATCATTAACATTTATTTTTTGTCTAATTTTTTGCCACAGTAGCTTGTGGATTGGTGTCGCCAGTGATGTTAGCTGCCCTGATGTCATCGTTAACATTTATATATATTTTTGGTCTAATTTTTTGTCACAGGATCTCGTGGATTGATGTTGGTAGTGATGTTAGCTGCCCTGATGTCATCATTAACATTTATTTTTGGTCTAATTTTTTGTCACAGGATCTCGTGGATTGATGTCGCCAGTGATGTTAGCTGCCCTGATGTCATCATTAACATTTATTTTTGGTCTAATTTTTTGTCACAGGAGCTCGTGGATTGATGTTGGCAGTGATGTTAGCTGCCCTGATGTCATCGTTAACGTCCATTTTTAACAGTAGCTGTACAATATTTGCAATGGACATTTGGTGTCACATCAGAAAGAAGGCGTCTGAGTTAGAAACTATGATTGTTGGCAGGTGAGTCCATTTTTTGCAGTGGGATATATTATTTCCTTTATTTTACTGTCATACAGAATTGTATACAGAATGTTTATATTTGGAAAGCGTCATAAAAACTGTAATAAGCAAAATGTGACATTAATGTTAACAAAACAATCTTGGATGGTGGAATTGGGCTTGAGTTACCAAAATTGTAAACCAATCAAATATCTTTACCTTAAATACATTGATTTGATAAATTATATATCCAGAAACTCAAAATAAAATTTAATTAAATGAATGTTTGTGAATAATGCTGCTATACTAATAAGAATATGAACTAGAAGTGATGAGTCATTATATTATTAGTCAAGAACAGGAAAATACAGGATCTTTACAAATATATAAATTGTCTGAAGGTAAAATCTTGCCAGATAAAAGTTAAAAAAAAATGTATAAATTCATTGAAAAAATTGCTTTTGTGTGTTTTAGGTGGTAAATAATGATGGTACATTAGTGACAGTATTAAGTCATTTACTTTGGTTTTACTTTTTTAGAACCTTTCTTGTCAATCTGAATCATTTTTAGGCACTGCTCAGGGCTATTTTTTTTCACAATAAGAGGGATACACATTTTCAATTATTGTCCATAGTAGGAAACAATTAAATCCATCTCTTGTTTAATTCCAAGTGAATGAACAGTAACAAAATGGTTTTTTTTCTCACAATAAAAAGAAAAGTTTGGAAAACAGTTTCAACCAGAATATGCATGTGCACTTGTAATCAATATCACCAAAAAACACAAAAATTATGAAATAATACAAGAACATTTCTACTGATAACATCAAAATGATTACTTGCATGTTTTGCTTAATGTCCACCGTGCAATACTTTAGCTATAATCAAATAAGAACAGGTTATCATGCAATAAATAAAGGGAAAAAGGGACCAATTTGAACAAAACTGTGACTGCCACTAGCAAGTTGTTGCAGCTGCAATGAGCCTATTATTTTTTTAAATCTGCAAAAGTGGTTTTTATCTTGCAAGGAGTATGGCAATCTTGAAACCGTTCAGCCACTTTGGTCCACTACAAGGATTTCTGTATCCTGACCCGACTACCCCTCACAAGGACCTCTCTTATCTGCCACCTGTAGACACTCCGGGCAGCTCGATGTTATTAGCTGGGTTTACCATCTGTTTTCATTGTAAAGTTAGAGGATATGTTATTTATTGTTAGATAAAGTAGAATATTTTTGACTGTGCAGTGGATAGTCTAAAAAACTGTTTTTCCTCTTTTTAGAATATTTGTACTGGTTCTGGTAGTTATTAGTATAATCTGGGTCCCTGTTTTGCGAGCATCAGAAGGTAGTGAGTTGTTTGTTTACATTCAGGAAGTTTCTAGTTTTATGCAGCCACCGATTTGCTGTGTATACCTTCTGGCACTAGTCTGGGAAAGACTTAATGAACTGGTAAATACATATACCTAAATAAATGTTTGAATTTATACAAAAGTATAATAAAACCAAGCAGAATATCTAGTCCAATCAAACCACTCAGAATGACCAGCCTAATGACGATAAGAATTCCAAATGTGACGAAAGTAGATCATATAGATAAGTCAATATGGTATCATACCACTGACATGTCATTCACTTCAGATCAGACAAGGTGCTTGACTCCAGCTTTAATTTATAAATATTGGTAGTCTTCCTGCTGCTGATCACCTGCTGAAGCTTTCTACACAAAGTTAATGACATGATAAAACATAAGAAAATGTGCCATACAACTCATTCAGACAAACAATATTTTGTGCTAAATCTGTAAAAATAAAATAAGTGTTGAATAAAACATGCTTTGTACTTAACATATTATTTTAGGGAGCTTTCTGTGCTCTGGTGTTAGGTATGGTAGTTGGAATTATTCGTTTCATTGCTGAATATTCCTACACAGTGCCACCTTGTGGTGACCCAACCCCTGACCCAAGACCAGCAGTCATAGCAAAGTTCCATTACCTCTACTTCTCCATCTTTGTCTTCTGCTTGACTGGTGTTACAGCAGTTGTCATTAGCTTGCTGACCAAGCCGATTGATGAGAGATGTGTAAGTAAACTCTGTTCAGACATAATAACTGTGGTATACTTTGTACAACATGTCCTTTTAATATATAAATATAATATTCAGTACCTGTATTTATCAATTAGATATTAACAAAACTTAAAACACTTCACTGACCAAGGCATTCAGTACAAGCAAAGAAGAAGGTATAAGGGATCTTGAGTGGGAATTAAGGCTTAATTGGGGTACCCAGGGGGCTAAGCCCCTCCTATCCCCACCCCCAAAATATTTCTGTTATATCAGACCAATCAGAAATGCATCGGTTACTACATTAAATGTGCCAATTCATTTTTGGTAACACATTTAATGTAGTGACTCATTAAAAAACGTTTGTGCCAAGTTTGGTTTCATTCATTTCAAGAAAAAGATGGAAATTTTTAAAGTTATAGAACGATGACAGTGAGATACTATGGCAAAAGTGCACATGATTCTTTGGTCAGGTGACCTTAAATAAGTCAAGTTTTAACTTTTATCAAACTTTATATTCAAGCAATGTTTTTCTGAGCCCAAGTTACACGTCTCTACATCTTCCTACATAGGGGTCAGTTATAAAATAAAATGCTGTGTAACTTTTTCAGCTTCAGCGTTTAACATGGAGAACTCGTCATAGTAAATTACCACGCCTAGACATTGATAAAGTAATGAATGGCATGACGTCCAAAACAGATTCATCTGTTGAAGATGAAAAAAATGAACTGGAGAAGAACACAAAAGATGAAGAAATGAAAGAAATTAATGCAGATGCAACTGTGGAAAAACAAGAAGAAAACACAGACCAAGATGTCCTAAATCCTGATGAAGTTAAAATTGAAGATCTTCATGATAATGTCCGATACACAGGTATATTACTATCTCATGAAATAAACATTATGTATGCTCCCTGAATGAAATTTGCACTTAGTTGATACATTATCTGGCCAGCATTTGTCTGTCCCATAACTTTGTTGTTTCAGCTGGAATTTTAGGATCATGTGGCTTTTGGGGATCATCCACCACTTTCACTGATAATCTTTCTTATTTTTCTTAAATACAGGAGGCATAAGTATGATATAATTATAAAGTTTAGTATGCATTCTTTTGATCTCATTGTGAAAGCAGACTTTGATGTCTTTAATTTGCTAACCTCAATGTATCAAAGTACATTCTGCTCTGTTTTAAGAGATTACTCAGGAGAGAGCAAAACAATTAACAATTTTACAGTCTTTTTAAAGATAAATATATTCAGTAAGTTCAGATGTGTAGAAGGATAAATAACAAGTTAACCCATGGATTGACTTGATCCCAAGGACAGGTACAAAACATCCCATGGATTTTACTTGAACCCAAGGACAGGCACAAAACATCCCATGGATTTTACTTGATCCCAAGGACAGGCACAAAACAACCCATGGATTAAATTGATCCCAAGGATAAGCACAAAACAAACAACAGGCAAAGAAAACAATTAAAACTAGTTAATGGGGTAGACCTTGACTGCATGATTACCAACATCTGTCATTGTTGTTTTATCATATATGGAAGAGAGTAAGGTTTGGCATGGAAAGACAAATCTATTGAAGTTAAAGTATGGTAGAGATCAGCTCTGAAGCCTTGTATTTATTTATATGTTTAGGATGACATCCATATAGTTTATCTTGAACTTAACAAAACCCCTGTTTGTATAGATTGTGTTTTTAAATATGACAGCCTTAAAAATCCTTGTCAAAAAAATATCAACTGATTTAAAGAGACGTACAGTAATTACTCTCCTTGTTTACTTGTAGGGCCTGTTAGCATGCCACGTAGGGTATTGAATTGGATCTGTGGTTTCGAGGAGCAGAATAGACGATCCTTGGCCAGTCATCAGGTCGTCAGACAAGACATGGTGTCAATTGAAGAGAATAAAACATGGAAGATAGTATCTAATTCCCTTGCCGTAACCCTAATGGGGGTGGTTGTTTTCCATTTTATTTACTTTAGGTAGCTTAATGTATTTTACTGTGTTGTTTATTAGTAACCTACCTTCAGGCATTCATAAAGTACTTTATTTAGCTTCAATATAAAGGGAAATAGTGAAATCATAAAAAGTAAAAATCAGGTTTGAGTTTCATTATTGCAGAATTGGTGGCCCTTGACAATATCTTTTCACCTCTTTCTTAGTAAGCTGAATCAGTTGACAGGATTTTTGGTAAATAGTGACATCATTAGATGTTACAGATCGAGTTTGAATGTTCTTTCTGGCAGGGGACAATGTGTTACCAAGTGTCCATACTTGTTTTTATATGGTCATTTATTTTTATCATATGTAGCAGGTAATAAACAGTTGGA
This sequence comes from Limnoperna fortunei, assembly GCA_944474755.1. NCBI lineage: Eukaryota > Metazoa > Mollusca > Bivalvia > Mytilida > Modiolidae > Limnoperna > Limnoperna fortunei. Next base: position 7,027,998 of record OX104114.1, on the reverse strand, counting down.
ACACTCTGAAGGGGAGCATTCCATATACGGCCATTGACCCAAGCTAATAGATTTATATGTTATTTTATTCTTTTATGTCTAACCAACAAAAGTTAGGGTACATAGAATTTTAGTCTGTTTGTTTGTCTATCTATCCGTCAAAAGTTAGGGTACATAGAATTTTAGTCTGTTTGTTTGTCTATCTATCCGTCAAAAGTTAGGGTACATAGAATTTTAGTCTGTTTGTTTGTCTATCTATCCGTCAAAAGTTAGGGTACATAGAATTTTAGTCTGTTTGTTTGTCTATCTATCGTCAAAAGTTAGGGTACATAGAATTTTAGTCTGTTTGTTTGTCTATCTATCCGTCAAAAGTTAGGGTACATAGAATTTTAGTCTGTTTGTTTGTCTATCTATCCGTCAAAAGTTAGGGTACATAGAATTTTAGTCTGTTTGTTTGTCTATCTATCCGTCAAAAGTTAGGGTACATAGAATTTTAGTCTGTTTGTTTGTCTATCTATCCGTCAAAAGTTAGGGTACATAGAATTTTAGTCTGTTTGTTTGTCTATCTATCCGTCAAAAGTTGGGGTACATAGAATTTTAGTCTGTTTGTTTGTCTATCTATCCGTCAAAAGTTAGGGTACATAGAATTTTAGTCTGTTTGTTTGTCTATCTATCCGTCAAAAGTTAGGGTACATAGAATTTTAGTCTGTTTGTTTGTCTATCTATCCGTCAAAAGTTAGGGTACATAGAATTTTAGTCTGTTTGTTTGTCTATCTATCCGTCAAAAGTTAGGGTACATAGAATTTTAGTCTGTTTGTTTGTCTATCTATCCGTCAAAAGTTAGGGTACATAGAATTTTAGTCTGTTTGTTTGTCTATCTATCCGTCAAAAGTTGGGGTACATAGAATTTTAGTCTGTTTGTTTGTCTATCTATCCGTCAAAAGTTAGGGTACATAGAATTTTAGTCTGTTTGTTTGTCTATCTATCCGTCAAAAGTTAGGGTACATAGAATTTTAGTCTGTTTGTTTGTCTATCTATCCGTCAAAAGTTAGGGTACATAGAATTTTAGTCTGTTTGTTTGTCTATCTATCCGTCAAAAGTTAGGGTACATAGAATTTTAGTCTGTTTGTTTGTCTATCTATCCGTCCAAAGTTAGGGTACATAGAATTTTAGTCTGTTTGTTTGTCTATCTATCCGTCAAAAGTTAGGGTACATAGAATTTTAGTCTGTTTGTTTGTCTATCTATCCGTCAAAAGTTAGGGTACATAGAATTTTAGTCTGTTTGTTTGTCTATCTATCCGTCAAAAGTTAGGGTACATAGAATTTTAGTCTGTTTGTTTGTCTATCTATCCGTCAAAAGTTAGGGTACATAGAATTTTAGTCTGTTTGTTTGTCTATCTATCCGTCAAAAGTTAGGGTACATAGAATTTTAGTCTGTTTGTTTGTCTATCTATCCGTCAAAAGTTAGGGTAAATAGAATTTTAGTCTGTTTGTTTGTCTATCTATCCGTCAAAAGTTAGGGTACATAGAATTTTAGTCTGTTTGTTTGTCTATCTATCCGTCAAAAGTTAGGGTACATAGAATTTTAGTCTGTTTGTTTGTCTATCTATCCGTCAAAAGTTAGGGTACATAGAATTTTAGTCTGTTTGTTTGTCTATCTATCCGTCAAAAGTTAGGGTACATAGAATTTTAGTCTGTTTGTTTGTCTATCTATCCGTCAAAAGTTAGGGTACATAGAATTTTAGTCTGTTTGTTTGTCTATCTATCCGTCAAAAGTTAGGGTACATAGAATTTTAGTCTGTTTGTTTGTCTATCTATCCGTCAAAAGTTAGGGTACATAGAATTTTAGTCTGTTTGTTTGTCTATCTATCCGTCAAAAGTTAGGGTACATAGAATTTTAGTCTGTTTGTTTGTCTATCTATCCGTCAAAAGTTAGGGTACATAGAATTTTAGTCTGTTTGTTTGTCTATCTATCCGTCAAAAGTTAGGGTACATAGAATTTTAGTCTGTTTGTTTGTCTATCTATCCGTCAAAAGTTAGGGTACATAGAATTTTAGTCTGTTTGTTTGTCTATCTATCCGTCAAAAGTTAGGGTACATAGAATTTTAGTCTGTTTGTTTGTCTATCTATCCGTCAAAAGTTAGGGTACATAGAATTTTAGTCTGTTTGTTTGTCTATCTATCCGTCAAAAGTTAGGGTACATAGAATTTTAGTCTGTTTGTTTGTCTATCTATCCGTCAAAAGTTAGGGTACATAGAATTTTAGTCTGTTTGTTTGTCTATCTATCCGTCAAAAGTTAGGGTACATAGAATTTTAGTCTGTTTGTTTGTCTATCTATCCGTCAAAAGTTAGGGTACATAGAATTTTAGTCTGTTTGTTTGTCTATCTATCCGTCAAAAGTTAGGGTACATAGAATTTTAGTCTGTTTGTTTGTCTATCTATCCGTCAAAAGTTAGGGTACATAGAATTTTAGTCTGTTTGTTTGTCTATCTATCCGTCAAAAGTTAGGGTACATAGAATTTTAGTCTGTTTGTTTGTCTATCTATCCGTCAAAAGTTAGGGTACATAGAATTTTAGTCTGTTTGTTTGTCTATCTATCCGTCAAAAGTTAGGGTACATAGAATTTTAGTCTGTTTGTTTGTCTATCTATCCGTCAAAAGTTAGGGTACATAGAATTTTAGTCTGTTTGTTTGTCTATCTATCCGTCAAAAGTTAGGGTACATAGAATTTTAGTCTGTTTGTTTGTCTATCTATCCGTCAAAAGTTAGGGTACATAGAATTTTAGTCTGTTTGTTTGTCTATCTATCCGTCAAAAGTTAGGGTACATAGAATTTTAGTCTGTTTGTTTGTCTATCTATCCGTCAAAAGTTAGGGTACATAGAATTTTAGTCTGTTTGTTTGTCTATCTATCCGTCAAAAGTTAGGGTACATAGAATTTTAGTCTGTTTGTTTGTCTATCTATCCGTCAAAAGTTAGGGTACATAGAATTTTAGTCTGTTTGTTTGTCTATCTATCCGTCAAAAGTTAGGGTACATAGAATTTTAGTCTGTTTGTTTGTCTATCTATCCGTCAAAAGTTAGGGTACATAGAATTTTAGTCTGTTTGTTTGTCTATCTATCCGTCAAAAGTTAGGGTACATAGAATTTTAGTCTGTTTGTTTGTCTATCTATCCGTCAAAAGTTTGGGTACATAGAATTTTAGTCTGTTTGTTTGTCTATCTATCCGTCAAAAGTTTGGGTACATAGAATTTTAGTCTGTTTGTTTGTCTATCTATCCGTCAAAAGTTAGGGTACATAGAATTTTAGTCTGTTTGTTTGTCTATCTATCCGTCAAAAGTTAGGGTACATAGAATTTTAGTCTGTTTGTTTGTCTATCTATCCGTCAAAAGTTTGGGTACATAGAATTTTAGTCTGTTTGTTTGTCTATCTATCCGTCAAAAGTTAGGGTACATAGAATTTTAGTCTGTTTGTTTGTCTATCTATCCGTCAAAAGTTTGGGTACATAGAATTTTAGTCTGTTTGTTTGTCTATCTATCCGTCAAAAGTTAGGGTACATAGAATTTTAGTCTGTTTGTTTGTCTATCTATCCGTCAAAAGTTAGGGTACATAGAATTTTAGTCTGTTTGTTTGTCTATCTATCCGTCAAAAGTTAGGGTACATAGAATTTTAGTCTGTTTGTTTGTCTATCTATCCGTCAAAAGTTAGGGTACATAGAATTTTAGTCTGTTTGTTTGTCTATCTATCCGTCAAAAGTTGGGGTACATAGAATTTTAGTCTGTTTGTTTGTCTATCTATCCGTCAAAAGTTGGGGTACATAGAATTTTAGTCTGTTTGTTTGTCTATCTATCCGTCAAAAGTTAGGGTACATAGAATTTTAGTCTGTTTGTTTGTCTATCTATCCGTCAAAAGTTAGGGTACATAGAATTTTAGTCTGTTTGTTTGTCTATCTATCCGTCAAAAGTTAGGGTACATAGAATTTTAGTCTGTTTGTTTGTCTATCTATCCGTCAAAAGTTAGGGTACATAGAATTTTAGTCTGTTTGTTTGTCTATCTATCCGTCAAAAGTTAGGGTACATAGAATTTTAGTCTGTTTGTTTGTCTATCTATCCGTCAAAAGTTAGGGTACATAGAATTTTAGTCTGTTTGTTTGTCTATCTATCCGTCAAAAGTTAGGGTACATAGAATTTTAGTCTGTTTGTTTGTCTATCTATCCCACCTCAGGTTTTCCTTTGCATTGATGTGTTGTTTTTATGAAGATGATCACATTTTCCTAAAACTTAATAATACATAGTTACAACATGATGAGATCTCTTCACTGGCTAAATTCTGTATTCTAAATTCTTATTGACCTCGGATATCATTAAGGGGAGATAATTGGACTTGAAAGTGAAGCAGGGTGGGGGTATCTCTTTGTGAGCGTACTCACAGTCCACCCTTGTTTTATCAAGTTCTCTAGTGTACTGCCACCATACATAATTCAGTCTATTTTTAACATGTTTGCCTAGAGTATTGATATCACAAATAACTTATAGTCTGTTTTTAACATGTTTGCCTAGAGTATTGATATCACAAATAACTAATAGTCTGTTTTTAACATGTTTGCCTAGAGTATTGATATCACAAATAACTTATAGTCTGTTTTTAACATGTTTGCCTAGAGTATTGATATCACAAATAACTTATAGTCTGTTTTTAAACATGTTTGCCTAGAGTATTGATATCATAAATAACTTATAGTCTGTTTTTAACATGTTTGCCTAGAGTATTGATATCACAAATAACTTATAGTCTGTTTTTAACAAACGTACCATTGAAACTGTTGACATAGATAATTTATATATTTTTTACCATGATTTTTTAAGTGTACTGTTTTTACCATGATTTTTTAAGTGTACACCAAACATATATAATGCATATATTTTTAACAAGCCTGCCCTATTGTACTGCTACCATATGTGTACATTTGTAACATGCTTGTATAGTGTACAGCTATTTGTCGTCTGTACCTGTCAACTTTATCCTATATGGTCTTCCATTGTCAAGTACAACAATTGTGTATTTATCAATCTAAATGTATATAAAGTATCTACAGTTGTGTGGCCTGTTTTGAAAATATCATTCTCTAATTTTGACGTAATATTTCAACCGCTTGACCGGTGTGGAAAAAATATTTCTCATCACTAGTGAATTTGTTGTTCTCAGCATTTGATTGGTTAAAAATAATAACGTCACAATAAGAACTCATGACGTCATAAACAAAACACCTTCAATTTACCGCGTATTCACGTCATGAACGTAAATTTGGGGTTGGGAGAATTTGTACTTCATTTCGCAAATTTACTACTTTTTAAAATTAGAGAAACAGAATCTTACATTAGTACTCTTGGATTACCGGATTTCTCCAATCTCGATAGTTAAATTATGGAAATTTAAGTCCTCGCCAAGGCTCAGACTTAAAATTCCTTATTTTAACTATCTCGATTGGAGAAATCCGATAATCCACTCGTACCAATGTAAGATCCTATATATATCTTAATTATTTCCCCTTTTGAAAGTTTGTATAGGTAGTGTGTATAGTTTTCATCATTTATATGAATGTGTACCTGCTACATTTAAATCTTCTCCTCTAAAACCAATGGACCCGTGTATGTGTTGATTAGAGTCTATTATCAAAACTAGGTTGCTGGTGAATTTAATATTTTTAATATTTAAAATAAAGCTCACGGATAGTTGTTTCAGCTTGTAAGAATTTTGATATAATAAGTGCACACTATTAATGGTGAATGTTATTGAAAATTTGTCTTCTGATTTAACTTCACATGAGGCAAAGGGCCAAGTAAGCACTTACTATTAAAAGTTGTATGCTGTCGTCGTAAAAGTTCCTTATTTTTATTTTTTTCTCCAGAACCACTGGACCAATTTCAATCAAACATTTGACAAAGTATTCTTTTTGTTTAAATGAATAACTGCACTCTGTTTTAAGGGAAACAATTAAGAAATTTTTTAATATGTTGAAATCTTCTGTGGTTCTATTGTGCCAATTTCAATTAAACTTGTCAACAAGTAATCCATCTTCAAAAGGGGAGATAATTAAGATATTGTTACAATATTTTGCAACATTTAAAAAAATTATTTATGGGTACTTTATGTAATCATTTTAATTTTTAAGCATTTTATCCAGTGGTAAAAAGGAAATAATAAAATTGATTCAATTCAATAACCGTCCATTTGTCAGGGAAGAAAATATGAAAACTGTAATAAGATATTGATTTGATGAAGTAAACTGCATGGAATTAGATTTAGTATTGAACAGATTTTAAACACCTCTAATACTCTAAATGGATTCAAAGGCTTTAAAAATATATTTGTTGATAAATCATTTCAAAGGTGTACTATAATTATGGTTGAACATAATTCTAGCTCAGTGTAACAGTGTGACTCAGATGGCCATTGTGGCTATGACATGGGCCTCCTGTTGATAAGTTTCTATGGACAAAAATCTATCACCATGAACAGAAAATTATTTTCTAATAATTTTTCTTTTGGCTTTTCAAGATGTATTACTGAAGAAGAATTGGGCTTAGAGGGCAAAAACATGTTTGATATAAAAACAAACCTGACCAACAAACATACTTAAGTTATGCTAGTATATATTATTAAGTAGTTAGCTGTTTTAGTTTTAGTCCTCAAATTTATAACTAAGTTTTGTGTATATTCAGTATGTATAAACATGAATCAATCCATGGGTATTGACAGGGTACTTTGCCTTTTTTTGTTGTATTTTATTTTTATGTTTATTTCCACAGTGAAATTGTTTGTAATTGTTGATTGATTACTTCAATGAAGAGAATTATGTTATTTATACTGAATAAATTAGATTAGGGCCCAACAATTTTTGAATGGAGGGCTGGCATTTCTTGTTCTAACAGACTATTTGTTCCCTCAGAACAATCTGTTCAAGTTTTTTCTTAAATAAGCCAAGAATTAAAGCTTTAAAGGAGTAGCCCCATTTACCATCCCTCGCCCCTAAAAAATTGTTGGTGCCATAGAATTGTATATGTACTTCTGTATTATTTAGCAGTGTTATTCACATGATATTCCATCAAATTTTTATAGAATGCATGTAGAAATCATTGGTTGACAATTCCCCCCAAAAATTATATACATGTAATTAATTTCAATTTATAACCTTAAACTTAGCAGCATAATCTAAAACCAATTTTGTGTTACAAACTGATAATATTAATAATACCAAAGATCCCAGTGTGTATATATAAATTTCTACTTTTAACCAAACATACATGTACTTGTATTTGATTTCAGTTTTTATATGGTCTGTATTTTATTGGAAAGTCATGGGCTACTAAAATGATGATAATATTAATAATACAAGGGATCCCAGTGTGTATATATAAATTTCCTCTTTTAACCAAACATACATGTATTTGTATTTGATTTCTGTTTTTATATGGTCTTATTGGAAAGTCATGTGACTTCAATGTTACAATTGAAGAAGTGTGTGTGGGACCAATTTTAATGCCTTTACAAGGCCATCACTATGTAATGTTATGTTTACAGTTATATAAATAAAGATATACATTTAACTAATAGGTTTTTATACCCTCCATATGGAAACAAGTGTCCATCTGTCTGTCTGTGCCTCAGTGGTTTCCAGATGATAACTTGAAAACCAATCAACATATTTTGTTTGAACAGCTGTTAAGTACTATAAAATGAAGATGAAGTTCAATTTTCAGCACAATCAAATTTGTTGATATTGACTTGGGCCAATTTAACATTTTTTGGGGTCATCAGTTGGTGGTTTCCAGATTCCCGATGATAACATGAAAACACTTCAACAGATTTTATACCCCCACTCGTGAGAGAGGGGCTATATTGCAATCACCTTGTCGGTCTGTCTGTCTAGGCATCTGTCCGTCCCAGTGCAACCTTTTGTAGCAGATTTCTTGGCTTCTTCTAAAGAGATTGATTTCAAATTTGGTGCACAGCTTAAGCATGATGAGTTGTACCGTGCCTCTCCTTTCCAGGTCAGTCAGTTATCTACTTCCTGTTTTCTGAGCTGAAAAATGGTTGAGTGGGGGTATACTTAGCACTACTTAGTGCTGGTCCATGTTGTTTAAACTTTGCACAGCTGTTAAGTACTATAAAATAAAGATCAAGTTTCATTTTCAGCACAATCCCATTTGTAGTTTTTGAGTTGTGCTAATTTGAAATTATTTTTAAAGGCCCAAGGTCAAGGTAAAAATTGTCTTCAGAGATGTATTGTAATCATGATCAGCTGTTCCTATATGAATTGACTATAGGCCGATTTGAATTCAGTAAAATGTGTTCATGAATATAAAAAACAATGCAACGTGGCAGGTTTAATTTAATATGCCATTAAATGCCTTATTTTTGCTTTGAGCAAAGATTTAAACAATTGCCCCTTGAACTGCAAATAAAGCAATTGGGTCTGATAGCACTTTACTAGATCACATGAACATATGATGTAAAATGTCATGCATTGGCTGAATGGTGTTTAACACCATTTTAAGAACGTTTTCTGCTACATCATGGGGTTTTAACTGGATGCATTTATTGATTGAATGGTTCCTTAACAAAATTCCGAGTGAAGTCATGTATTGAAACCTTTCCCTAAGTGCTATTCGATATAATTCTATGGTGGTATAGTATTTTCAGACTTGAGATGTGGGTCCTAAATTTTTGCAGTTCATGTCTTTTGGATCAAGCATACATTTGGAAAATAAAGTTTGTGGGCCTAAATCTAAATACTTGTGCTACCCTTACATATACTTTATAACAGAGTAGTCCAAAATACACAAAATTAGCAATGTACAAGTAATCTTACATTTTCATGAGAAAATAAATAAATCTTGTGCAGGTTTTTGTCTGTTTTTACAAGACCGATGTTAGGGTGAATTTAAGTAGCACAGGCTGTATGTTGATCCAGATGTGATTTTGTTGGTTTCATCAAACCTACTACCAAACCCCATGACCTACAGTGGGAAAGAAGCCATAAATGTATGGTACGGTATTGGTGGAAGTTAGAAAATTGGGAGTACGAACACGTTTCCGGAAAAGGTTTCTGACTTATCAGGATCTACTGTATGGTCAACAATCTCTAAATGAACCAAAAAAAAAAACAGTATAGGGCTTTAATAAATATTTTATATAAAAATTCACTGAATCGTACATTTTTCAATAAATGCTCCCAATTGTACATGTATAACATTTATACGGCCAAGCAAATGGCCACAAATGTAAAAATTCTACAGCATTTTATCTTTTACATTCAAACATTATATATTACTTGTCCAGTAATTTCTTACAGGCATAAAACATCTATAAATACTATCTGTACATATGCTTATCCACATTTAGAGAGCACCAAATATTTTCTCATTAAGAAATCACAATAGCGAGCTATATCAGTTAGTTATTGTAAAATATTCTTCTGAATGTAGCAGATCCATTCACCATTTCTAATGCGATTGTCTAATTTGTTTCCAAAAGAAAAATGCCTCAATAATAGTTTTAGTGCTCTGTATGTTGAGAATATTGAAAAAACTTCACAAACTTATTCCAGTACATGTGTTGTGAAACAAAAAGAGTTTGACAAATCTTGTCTTCAAAAGATAACGGTCAAAATGCCTGAATGATGTATGCTGCAATTGTAGTGATATCAACAATTTAGGCTTGTTTAAAGATGTGTACCTGCCCAAGTATCTGACATTATTTTGTTTTATTTATAGCACAGTCTTCCGAGATTACAAAAAAAGCCGGCTATAAATTTCTAACATGATCCCACCCATTTTAAATTAGTAATGAACAAGGAGGGTGGTGCTGCCAATATTTAACCAATAAAAAAAAGCCGATATTCGAAACTCATGATGTCGCTTAGCTGGGAAATTTGACATAATTACGGCAGAGCTTTACTATTGGTTCTGATTGTAGTTGGTTATTGCATGGTTTTTTTGCCCTTGTGTTTAACCTTGAATGACCTTCATTTTATGTTTTAATTTAGAGCGAAGGGCTTCAGTTGCAGAGTGGTTGGATAATTAGTCATCGACTATTGATCATGTGGTCTGTCAACACTGAAGTTGCCAGTTTAAGTACGCTGCAGGCAGGGTGTACTCGACTCCAATCTCACTCACCAGTTTTCTTACTGAAGATTGTGGCTTTTCTCCAGGTACTCCGGCTTCCTCCCCCATTAAAACCTTCATGCGATGATAAAGATGAAATATTACTGAAAGTGGTTGAAATAATCAATTCTACAGCTCTATAAATAATCTGCATTTTACAGGTGATTATGGTGATGTTCTTTTCTGACATGTACTAAAATTGTAATTAAAATTGGCTCTATCAGGAGTCCAACTCCAATGTTCTTGAAACATTTCTATAGAGTAGTTAACAGTTCTTCTTTTAGAATTGTCTACAAAGGGATTGACACAGAAACATTGCCAGCTCGAGTATGTTATTAAGCATAGAAAGAAAACAGTTGGTACTATTATCACAACACTAATAAGATGGCGGAATGAATTTTGATTTTTGTCCTGAGCCTAAAGATGGACGAACACCAAACCATGACATTCTGTACTCTAATGTCTCTTGTATCATCCTCTGTTCCTCTTGAGTGAAATGTAGTAACACAGATACTGCTCGGATTAAATGTATTGCCTGAAAAATATATACATGTAAAAAAATGTAATAATATTCTTTTTTGTATGTTTCACCAAATAAAATGTATAATGAATGTTTCGACACTTGATCTTAAATGAAATATGTTTCACCAAATACTATAATGAATTGCTATGTTTTGATCTTATATGAAACAACCTATCATTTTTAATACTTTGCAGTGCAGTCTGATGTTTTAGAAAACAAGAAAAAAAATTGTTAAGGAGCAGTGGTGGGAAACATAAGTATTGTTATGTTTAAATTAATTTAAAATTTAACAAGAAAATGTATATTGGCGACATTAATGTCCCACTTGGCACAAACTGGTAAACACACCCTTTTTTATAAATTTACTTAAGCATGTAATGTTTGGCACAGCCCTACAGAATTTAACAGTGATGAGATCTCTCATTGTAACTGTGTACCAGGTTTCTGAAGATGCAAAATCATCTTCAAAATGAAGGTCAATCTGTGATGGAACGGATGAAGGAATGGACCAAAAATTTATGCCCCCCAACTTTCATTATATAAATAGTATTTTAACATGATTTTGCAAATATACAATTTTTTCATTTTATTTTTACACAAAAGTATGTAAGGGGAAATAACTGAACAAATTGTCAGTACACATTATAGAAAATGGAAGATATTAAATGTTTTTTTGTTTTCGTGAGCAAGCAGTATTAAAAGAAAAAAACAGTATATCTCCATCTAAGCATATATTGTCAAAGCTGCACTATTCTTAGATGATGAAGCTTTTACTAACCTCTGCTTCTCTGCTCAGCATGAATTTTAAGACCACATGTTTCAAGTATTTAAAGTTCACATCATTTTCTAACTCTCTCCTTGGAGAGTTGTATGAATTTTCTGTCCAATTTTTATGTAAATCTTTACTACTGTCAGGAAAATTATTTGTCCCAAACGGTCTCATGACATGACTGATTTGTGCCGGTATAGATTCCCGAGAATCTAAACTGTCCTTCATTGGTGAATTCCGTGAATCACTAATTTTTCTTTGTAAGGGTGGAGTTAATGCAGCTCCATCTATTATAACTGGATCATCGCTTGGCAATGGTTGAACTTTGAGCTCACGTTGTAATGTTTTTTGAAGATCTCTGAGTCGTTGTTCTTGCTTCTTTAAAGCCTAGAAAATATAGGAAAGTCACAAATTAGTAGTACCGTACATACTCGCCCATAAGACTACGGCGCCAATAAGACGACCCCCCTTTTTCATGAAAACAATTCAGTACTTTCGTCTTGACCCTGCTATAAGACGACCATCAAATTAGAAAAATATCTACAAGACTTTATGTCTTTATCAAGAATAAACTTGTCCTTGTATTAGAAACAATATTGGCACCATTAAAACAACTTATTAATTAATCCCGACTATTAAGGAAAAGGGGAGCGAAACGTACTTGATAACGGCGGGAAATATCTACTTCCTTCAAATTGAAGAAGGTTACTTCCTGTTTTGATAATAAAAGACAAATAGAACATCTCATTAAATCGATAATCATCAGCTTTGTTTTTGTAATTATTTTGAACAAAAAGTTATTTACAGTAATTTAAAACACTTGTCCATGCAAATTGGTATATTTTTTTAAGTTTAATTACCCTATCAAATGTTGATCAACATTAAAATTCTAACATGACATGAGCAACTCTTAACACGAGATAATCGGATTATCTTTTGACACTGAACATGCCAAGCTGTGAATAAACATATGATTATCAAACTTTTAAAATTCTAATTGTACATGTTTCAGCTATAATTCAAGTATTTAATAAATTAATACTTTTAATTAATCTAATTGATCTTTTTAAATTGGGACAACGTAAACAACACATCACAACAAGCTAAGTGTCAACACTTCAAAAGATTTTTGAATTCACTATTAAATAAACAATAAACAAGAACAAATTACATGTTTGCATTGAAATACAATTACCGTTTAATAACATACCGTATATACCGAACTATTGGACGTTTTGATTTGGATAAATTTAACGATTTTTCGGAAAGAGGATCGTAAAATTCCTTGGTAAGATCGTAATTTTTCCCACTTACCTATATATGGGTCTCTGCATAGTGTACTAGTATAGTATAGGGTGGAGTTTGGGATTATAAACACGGTGCATAATGACATTTTACAACATTGTAAGTACATAATGATACATTACAAGGTCATAGGAACAGTAAAACACATAAAACTGTAAAGAAATATAACATGAACTCTTTAAAACACATAAATGAAAACAAGCGTTGAGGAAGGTTTCCATGTTTCCTGCATCATTAACCACACCCATTGTGCTTCCACTGAGTCACAAACCTTATTTTTATCTGCTAGTTGTTCTTGAAGATCAGTGACAGCTTTTTCTAGATGAACTACTTGTGTTGATGTTTGATGGTTCTCTTCCTTGTCATCTTCAAGCTGTTGAATCTAAAATTGACATTAATACAAAAAGGTGTAAAATGATTAAATGTTAGCAGTATTTATGATTTCACTAGAGGGGTTTACTTGAACTTGAAATCATGTGTACTTGTGCATTAAGTAAACTTCTATATAAAGAACCAGGTAGATTTGTTTATTGTCGTTGCTGTTAAATCATACTTCCATATATTTTTTAGCTTAGTTCAGTGAAAAAATGACAAAGCAGTCATGCATATGCATGGTGAATCATTTTTCATTAAACCAACTTGAAAGAACAAGTGTGGACTGTATGCTAATGCTCACTAGTGATACCCCTGCTTTTACAACAAGTGTGGACTGTACGCTAATGCTCACTAGTGATACCCCTGCTTTCACAAATATGACTATTCTAAGCATTCGTAAAACAGGAAGTAGATGACCAAGGAGCATAAAACAGGAAGTAGATGACCAAGGAGCATCAAATTGCTATACACCAAATGGTACTACAATGTATAGGATAAAGCAATATGCAAAATACTAAGCTTCTGCATCCTATAGCTTCTTATAAAACTGTGTCAGAAATTTTTGTTACAGATGGCCAGACAGGGGAACGAAAGGACAAGGGTAAAACAGTATACCCCTCTTCTTAGAAACATATTAGGGGTAGCTTCGGCTCTACAAGTTCCGCAGACATGTGCTTGAAAAAATGTGCACCTATTGATGACATAATACGCACACTACTTAGAGAATCCTCCACGATGATGTAATACACACACTACTTAGAGAATCCTCCATGATGATGTAATACACACATTACTTTGAGAATCCTCCATGATGACATAATACACAAACTACTTAACCCAAGTCACTGAACCTCCCTATTATATCATTATTGTTGTGAATATTTTTGTTTGTTTCAGGTTTTTAAAATTATTTGTGGTTTTGAGGCTTTAAGCTAAAGGTTTTAAAACACATGATGACACACCACTTTCAACAATTTGTTCAGCTATGTCAATAGGAGGGGGGTGATCCAATATCAATGTATACTAAACTTTACCGTGTCAATCAGACGGGTTTTTGCTTGACAAAATGGAAAACTGCTACAGCGTTTGGTCGAGTTTATGGTCCTTTAGTAGATCTTAAATTACACTTTTTGAAATCAACAATTATTTTCCACAGCTAAACGGCGTTGTGAAATGCGGCTGAATTTTCATTTTGGTAGATTGAATTTCCATAGGAAGTCAGCCATTTTTGTTTCTAAAGGGGTCTAATGTTGTTTACAAACGTTCGTATGCTTTCGTAACGTACAATGGTATTCGGACAAACCGCAAGATTTTACCACCTCAACTGCAGACGACATTACCCGAAAGATTTCGAACAGACAACAATGGAATTTTCCTAACATACACTTCCGTTCAAAACAAGTTCAAAATTTAGTATGGAAAATCGATCTGGCATAATGAAAAAACGGCCGCATTTCAAAAAGCCAATTAACTGTGGAAAATAATTGTTACTTTCAAAACGTGTAATATAAGATCTACTAAAGGACCATAAACTCGACCAAACGCGGTAGCAGTTTTCCATTTTGTCAATCAAAAACCTGTCCGATTGACACGGTACAGTTTAGTATAGATATCAGTGAGATGGTACCCATCACTTTGGGCCCAGCCGACCTTGAGGTCAAGGTAAAAGGTCACAACCATGGTATGCGACAGATCCTCTTGATATTATCTACCCAAATTCCAAATATCAAAAGCCTACCTCAAAAGATGAAAAAGTTACAACTCAGACATGAATTTGTCATTCAGAAACCAATCATGTGACCTTACGGTCAAAGTTCAAGCTCAAAGGTGATCAACCACGGTATGTGACACATGGCCTTGATATTATCTACTCACATTCCATATCAAAAGTCTACCTCAAAAGGTAAAAAAGATACAGCCAGGACACGATTAATTGGAACGGATGGACGGATGCACGGATGGATGGACAGATTGATCACTACAGGGCGTCCGCCACAAAGTGGTGGGGCCCTAATAAAATTGAAGTCCAGCAAGTCTCGCCTGAAGTAGAGTTCAAACTTACACTCCAGTGATCAATAATATATGGCTAAATACCGAGATAACACTTCCTCCATGGCATGAGTGTTTTGCTAAAAGTGAGAATTACTTAGTTGGTGTTAATGATTTATATATTTCTTTATGAAATTCTAAATTTCAAAGTTCACACTTTATTTATCTGTAATAACAGAGTTTTAAAAAAAATTTAAAAAATAAAAAAAAATAAAGTGATTTGTGTAACACACAATATATACTCAATAATGTTGTTAGCATTGACTAAGCCAAAGTTACAAAATGTACTCTAATGTAATATAAATATGTAATACATTTTTATCCCCGTATTAGTATTATTCCTGGAATTTGATTGGTCAGTTACACGTCTTTACAAAACTAATATACCCGGGGCGTTGCTAAGTCATATACCCGGGTGTTGCTAACCGCTAGTTTCATAATAAAACGTAAGATGAGTTTATAGTAGAAATGGTAATTGGTTTGCGTCATAAACATGATGATGAAATCTTGGACAAAAGGTCCAAAAATGTTTTATTTTTCAACAGAAAAGAAACAAAAGATATGCAGTTTGACAAACAACGACGTCACACTATTATGACGTTTCTGAAGACATTCAGCTCCAAAAATTAATTTTTCAACATCTGTTTGAATCCAACAAAAAACTTGTTTTTTCTGAGAACAGTAGGATTTTACCAAAGGGTTCTACCAAAGGTAGCACCCTACACCTTGTAAAAAAGCGATATTTTAACCAAATTTCAATCAAACTTTCTTCGATAATGTAGAAAACGTTACTTAAACGTCCGTCATTGCACTGACAATGTACCTAAAAATCCACCATTTCAAACTAAAACCGGGGATAAATTCGTTATGCACGTTCATATCCGTAGATATGGAGATTTTAACACCTTCAGCACTCCTGTACACCCTTCAGCTTCATGTCAGGGCAAACTTAGGGCACTTCAGGTGTTAAAATCTTCATATCTATGGATATGAATGTATATAACTTATAATATCTTCTGAGAAATCATGAACAAGTACCCAATATTTTGTTAGTGGATGGTCAGCATGTATGAACAATGTTTTTATAAAACAGCGTGTAATATAGGCACTAATAACAACAATAAACAGAATAGAAAAATGATTTCCATTTCACACAACTTTTTAATAATACCACTGCACCTGGCTTTTATTAGGAGAGTTAGCTGGGGTACCTCCCTTGTTAATTGAAGAAGCAGTTCAGCACACATCATGCCCCAAATATCTAATTTAAGCATGTATCTAGTATTGTTCCTTAGCCTGTTTTATTTTTACTATGATATTTACTGCTTGTTCGCAAATTTGTCTTTTATAAAAAAAAAAGTTTTATACATGTAACATAGGGGACATATTTACGTTATGGATCATTGTCTTGTCAACTAAGAGTATGATATTATTACGTGATGATTTCTGTATTGGCCTAGTTATTGGTCCAAGGCTTGGTGTATTGGCCCAAGGCACAGTCGAAGGACAATACAGCTGGCAAAGGACCAATAACTAGGCCAATAAAGAAATCATCAAGTAATGATATCTTTATTAATTAAATAGTCCAAATCTCTCAGGCCAATACAGGTTGCAATTAGGCCAATACAGGACAAACTAGGCCAATACAGGGCGAATCAGGCCAATGCCGATATTGGACTAGTTAATTCCGTATTGGACTGGTTCAGAAAAATATATCATATTGGCAGTTTAACTGTTATTTAAGCGAATATTATAGTAGTTAATTAATAAGGGGAATACAAACCACCATTTCATTAAAAGATAAAGTACATAGTGTACTGTTTCCTACCTTTTTTTCTGTAATATTGATGTTTTGTTGTAAAGCATCATGTGATTGACGTAATAATTCTAATTGGCTGTCTCTGTCCTTTACCTCAGATTTAAGCTGGTTTATGATACTGTCCGAGGAGCTCTGAACAGAAAGATTTTTTTGTGATAATTCTGCATTCCTAAGTAATAATTCATCTCTCTCTGTAAAAAAAAACAGGAATTATAAAAAATTTACAAATTAAAAAAAAATAATATAACTAATATGTTACAGATGAATAAATGCAGATTAATAATGTATAAATAATATATTGTACAGAACAATTATTGGTCTTATTTTTTTGCTACATTATTAAAAATGTATATATATCTATTTCAGTAGCAGCAGAAAACCAATGGAAATTAAAATGGCAATATTTTACTAGAAATGTGTAAACATAAACAATAACTTAATATACATATATTCTCACTACATACATCAATGTGCTCTGTTATGAGAGTTATTCCATAAAAATGTATTTGAGATGGTTTGGTGTTTTGTAATGTTTCTATGGCTACTGATGATAACAACCCATGTCACTTTAATGTAACAATGAGCTACATTAGATCCAATACTTAATCCAAAACTTTGGACATCAGATTGTTTTTTACATCCTTTTCATATTCCTATAAAGTTTATCTCAAAAAATTTATTTTGTGATGTCAGATGTCAGATTCACATTAAATGAAACTGTGGTAAAGTTAAAGAAATTAAAATAATAACTATTTACAAGGCAAGTTATTGACATCATCTACCCTACAACAATAACAATGTGTAACATTTGTCTTGTTCTCTAAATACTCTAAATATGTTCTATTATCTGGATAAAATACCTGCACCAAAGGTCCTTAACTCGGTTTCCTTTAAATTTAAGGCATTTTCGACTTCTTTGATGTGATCTTCTGTCTGTAATAATTTGTTCTCTAATTCTAAAATCTAAGGACAAAAATCAAATGCCAAATGAAAATTATAGTCCATTAATTAAGTACATGATTATTTGCTGAAAGTAAAGTTTGCTATGACTATTCTGTTAAAATTCCTAGACAGGGATTTTTTATTTCGGACCATGATTTGTGGCATGTGAACGATCATAGGACCATTAAATATGGCGAAAATATGAACTGTAACTTTTGTTGTGGATCAATTCCCCATGTGTTTAACTGGAATGGCAGTAACAAACATTGCTACAAACTGGTCCCATGACTGCATGCCATTGGTTTAGTAAACGTGGTCATTACATCAGAAGGCATGGTTATACTAGTGGATGGCTCTTTCCAATAATAGGTTACAACTTGTCATTGGTTTCAGGGAAAAGATTTATAGAGAATTTTTGTGTTCATATTACTGTAACAGATATGACCTAGGTAGCTACATCTGATATTCAAGAACTATTTCTATAAATCCATTGGCTACAAAAGGTATTTAGGGGACTATCATTGAAAAAGCTAATACATTGTCTATATAAAATATTAAGGTATGCTTAAATTTAGCATGTCCCAGAATTATGCAGCAGGTGATGCACTGTTGGAAAAATTAAGTGTTTGAACAATATAATATGATGATCTAAAGCAAAATTAATTAAACACACTGTGCAAAAGGGGAGATAATTCATGAAGCTACATGAGAATTTATTACAAAACCCAACATTGCATTTGTTCCTGCATTGATGTTTTGTTTGTTTGATGGTGTTTAAAGCCATTTTCAGCAATTTTTCAGCTATATCATGGCGTCCAGTTTTTTATTGGGGGAGGAAGCTGGAGTACCCGGAGAAAACCCCTGACCTGCGGTAGGAAAACTGGCAATCCTTGTCAATTAAGATTGGAGTCGAGTACACCCTGCCTGCAGTGAGAATCGAACCCGCAATCTCAGTGTTGACAGACCACGTGATCAATAGTAGACGAACTACCTTGACCACTCGTCCACCGAGGCCCCTCCCTGCATTGATCAGCTGTTCTATACATGCATAACATCCAATGTGGTTTTTTTCAATTACCACTCAACATTACAGTAAGGTCTGCACTTAGGAAAAACACATCAGGATAGATCAGAAAGCCTGTGATTATTTTCAAGATAGATCAGAAAGCCTGTGATTATTTTCAGGATAGATCAGAAAGCCTGTGATTATTTTCAGGATAGATCAGAAAGCCTGTGATTACCGTATAGCGGGGTGCAAATTTTGGCGTATTTTAGCGGTCAAACTGAAATCGCCAAAATAAAAACCGCTAAAATTCATGATTTTAGAAACTCCAGTAAAATGTTTTATAGACGATCGGGTATTTAATAAATAACATGGTCATTTGTCAAATATTGGTATTACCTAAGATATAGTTAATTAATAAACTATTCATTAATGTCCTACGGCTAATTTGGTCAATATCTGCGCAAAATGTCTTAAATTATTTTGACTAATCAACAAATCTATTCATCTGTTTTACCTGTGTTTAAAAATCAAAGGCCTGATTGTGATCTAGTTGTCAAATTGACACCTCGATTAACTGTCATTTAAACCGTGAAATAAACATGCAGATAAGCACTACAACCAACAACACAATTAATAAATCTGCCATATGTACGAAATGGGTATGCAACGTGATTTTACTGGTATATACAAAATTAAAATTATCAATGATAACTTATAGAAAATTGGTAGATTTGTAAAAAAAATATGTTTAAAAACATTGGAAAACTAAACACTTGAACAGGATAAAATCGTTTTTATTTCAGGAGAATTTCTTCCTCCTCGGATTATTTATTCATCCTGTATATAAGTTTCCATCCGTAATTAAGTTTCTGTTTTTGTACATGAAATACAGCCTGTTTCCGTCCACTTCGTAAGTAGTCCCCTTGTTTACTGGCGTTCCATTTGGAAAATACACAAACACATGTTATCCGGGATTGCTAGACCGCCAAATTTTTTCTATGATTTTGCCTATTCGCCAAAATTAAAACCACCAAATTTTTTGCAATGCATTTTGACCTAAAAACCGCCAAATTTTACACCTGCTAAAATAACCCCCTATACGGTATTTTCAGGATAGATCAGAAAGCCTGTGATTATTTTCAGGATAGATCAGAAAGCCTGTGATTATTTTCAGGATAGATCAGAAAGCCTGTGATTATTTGAAGGATAGATCAGAAAGCCTGTGATTATTTTAAGGATAGATCAGGAAGCCTGTGATTATTTGGAGTATTACTGCCAGAATTGTGACTTTTAAACAGCATTTCTAAAAAATGCATTTTATTCTTTTTATGTAGTTCAAATAAATTGAATGACATTCTGAACCTCCGACAATACCTGGTATTTTTTTCCAAAGCTATAAAATTTGGTGCTGTACCAGAGTCTCACATATATACCTTTGTTTTCAGTTCTTTTTCAGTACTCTCCAATTGAGAAATTCTCTCTTTTAACTTTAATTCATCATTTGTCAATGTGTATTTTTCTGTCTGCAAATAAATAATCCAGTAATAAAAATAGGATTTGGCATTAATGATGATTTTACAGTTATAACACCCTATATTGTAGTTACATGCACAGTATTAAGTTAAGACTTGTTGTCAAAATGGTATTGATGTTTAATTTTTTCAGTTACAAGTGAATACTAAAAGTGATTTGCTTTGTTTATAAATTCTTTTAACATCAAGTTCTGCATTAGACTTTTTAAGGAATGTGGTGAAGCACTTAAAAAGATGAACAAGTGTGGACACAGAAAAACGTCTCGCCTGAATTCCGCATCAGTAACGAAAATAAATTTCGTCATAAGCATAATGTAAGTAGCATTAATTATGAGCAGGGGGCTGTATACCAAATATTGTCACCATACTATGCATAGTTACAGAGGAACTGTCCTAATACAAAAAACTTTATCATAGCCGCTGGACCGTGAAATTGAGGTCAAGGTCAGGTGACACCTACCAGACAGTACAAAAATAAATAAAAAAATTAAAAAAAGTTCTGCATTAGAAATGATGATGATGATAGTAATTTTTGTGGATTTCATGGAATATATATAATTAAATACAATACAAAATGTGACTTGCTTTGAGCTTATGATAAACCCACAAAACTTTGTGTCCTCAGGCTATGTTTTCTCATCCTTTGAGCTTATGATAAACCCACAAAATTTTGTATCCTCAGGCTATGTTTTCTCATCCTTTGAGCTTATGATAAACCCACAAAATTTTGTATCCTCAGGCTATGTTTTCTCAAACCATTTAAGAAGTGTAATGCCTCCTTACCTCCATGATATTTCTGTTCTTCTCCAGTTCCATTACTTGTTCTTCCAGTTGTGTTGCTTTCTGAAGAAATTCACATTCTCTACTTTCCAGTAGTTCCTTAAGGGAGAGTATATGTTTTCAGTTTTACAGCATTAAGTGACATCACTGATTACAGTTAAAAAACATTAATTATCTATTATGGGAAAAACGATTAAAGTGAAAAAAAATATAAATTTATAGACATTTTGGGTAAATATGATAAAAGATAAAAATTTAAATTCGAGACATGATTAGTTAATATGACAATAGTTAAAACACAACAATTTGTGAACATTAACTGTCAGTATAATAAAGTTTAAATAATAATAAAACTGAACTTACAATCTTCTTATCTAATATTTCTTTTTCACATTTTTTTGCTTCCTGCACAGACATTAACTGTGATTCAAGGGAAGTAATTTTTGCCATCAACTGAGTTTCCAAGTCCATCTTCTCAAAGTGTACTTTATTTAACTCTGTCTCAAACTCATGTTTCTGTAAAACAGAACATAGTAGGCAGAAGTTCTATAGATATTCCTTATTTGGTAAAAACCCTTCGACAACACAGCATATTCTTTTGGTTAGGTTAGATTATGTAGTAAACAAGCAGTTGATTTTACAAAACCTTGTAAGTGTAAAATACATCGTCAAAATGGATTTCCAGTTGATCTTCCAATACTTCTAAAATTGCAATTAAATAAACATTAAAACAAATATACCACAATAAATCAACATTTTTCTACATAAGTTTGTAAAACAAACTTACCTCTTTTTCTAATTGTTTTTCTTTTTTATTCAGCAGATTCCTGTTTTCTTCAGAAATATTTTCTGTCTCATTTAGTTTTGTCTGTAACTTTGATAACTGTAGATATAAAAATAATTGACTTCAGTATCAGGTTAGATAATTAAAACAATAAATAATACTTTGGTAATGTTAGAAACTTGAACAGAAGCTGACCATGCTTCATCTTTCACAAAAAAGACATATCAAGTACTTATGACTTCTGTTTGACTGGACAGAGGATTTAAACAATGATCTGGGGATCTGGTACCCCGACAGAAGATTTAAACAATGAGCTCCTGGTACCCAGACAGAGGATTTTAACCATGATCTCCTGGTACCCCTACAGATGATTTAAACCATGATCTCCTGGTACCCCTACAGATGATTTATACCATGATCTCCTGGTACCCAAACAGAGAATTTAAACAATGATCTCCTGGTACCCAGACAGAGAAATTAAACAATGATCTCCTGGTACCCAGACAGAGGAATTCAACCATGATCTGGGGATCTGGTACCAAGACAGAGGATTTAAACCATGGTCTCCTGGTGCCCCAACAGAGGAATTAAACCATGGTCTCCTGGTACCCAACAGAGGAATTAAACACTGATCTCCTGGTGCCCCGAAGAGGAATTAAACCATGATCTCCTTGTACCCCGTCAGAGGAATTAAACCATGATCTCCTTGTACCCCGTCAGAGGAATTAAACCATGATCTCCTTGTACCCCGTCAGAGGAATTAAACCATGATCTCCTTGTACCCCGTCAGAGGAATTAAACCATGATCTCCTTGTACCCTGTCAGAGGAATTAAACCATGATCTCCTTGTACCCCGTCAGAGGAATTAAACCATGATCTCCTGGTACCCCGTCAGAGGAATTAAACCATGATCTCCTTGTACCCCGTCAGAGGAATTAAACCATGATCTCCTTGTACCCCGTCAGAGGAATTAAACCATGATCTCCTGGTACCCCGTCAGAGGAATTAAACCATGATCTCCTGGTACCCCGTCAGAGGAATTAAACCATGATCTCCTGGTACCCCGTCAGAGGAATTAAACCATGATCTCCTGGTACCCCGTCAGAGGAATTAAACCATGATCTCCTGGTACCCCGTCAGAGGAATTAAACCATGATCTCCTGGTACCCCGTCAGAGGAATTAAACCATGATCTCCTGGTACCCCGTCAGAGGAATTAAACCATGATCTCCTGGTACCCCGTCAGAGGAATTAAACCATGATCTCCTGGTACCCCGTCAGAGGAATTAAACCATGATCTCCTGGTACCCCGTCAGAGGAATTAAACCATGATCTCCTGGTACCCCGTCAGAGGAATTAAACCATGATCTCCTTGTACCCCGTCAGAGGAATTAAACCATGATCTCCTGGTACCCCGTCAGAGGAATTAAACCATGATCTCCTGGTACCCCGTCAGAGGAATTAAACCATGATCTCCTGGTACCCCGTCAGAGGAATTAAACCATGATCTCCTTGTACCCCGTCAGAGGAATTAAACCATGATCTCCTGGTACCCCGTCAGAGGAATTAAACCATGATCTCCTGGAACCCCGTCAGAGGAATTAAACCATGATCTCCTTGTACCCCGTCAGAGGAATTAAACCATGATCTCCTTGTACCCCGTCAGAGGAATTAAACCATGATCTCCTTGTACCCCGTCAGAGGAATTAAACCATGATCTCCTTGTACCCCGTCAGAGGAATTAAACCATGATCTCCTTGTACCCCGTCAGAGGAATTAAACCATGATCTCCTTGTACCCCGTCAGAGGAATTAAACCATGATCTCCTTGTACCCCGTCAGAGGAATTAAACCATGATCTCCTTGTACCCCGTCAGAGGAATTAAACCATGATCTCCTTGTACCCCGTCAGAGGAATTAAACCATGATCTCCTTGTACCCCGTCAGAGGAATTAAACCATGATCTCCTTGTACCCCGTCAGAGGAATTAAACCATGATCTCCTTGTACCCCGTCAGAGGAATTAAACCATGATCTCCTTGTACCCCGTCAGAGGAATTAAACCATGATCTCCTTGTACCCCGTCAGAGGAATTAAACCATGATCTCCTTGTACCCCGTCAGAGGAATTAAACCATGATCTCCTTGTACCCCGTCAGAGGAATTAAACACTGATCTCCTGGTACCCCAACAGAGGAATTAAACACTGATCTCCTGGTACCCCAACAGAAGGAATTAAACACTGATCTCCTGGTACCCCGTCGGAGGAATTAAACCATGATCTCCTTGTACCCCGTCAGAGGAATTAAACCATGATCTCCTGGTACCCCGTCAGAGGAATTAAACCATGATCTCCTGGTACCCCGTCAGAGGAATTAAACCATGATCTCCTTGTACCCCGTCAGAGGAATTAAACACTGATCTCCTGGTACCCCAACAGAGGAATTAAACACTGATCTGGTGCCCGACAGAGGAATTAAACCATGATCTCCTGGTCCCCCTTCAGAGGAATTAAACCATGATCTCCTGGTACCCCGTCAGAGGAATTAAACCATGATCTCCTTGTACCCCGTCAGAGGAATTAAACCATGATCTCCTGGTACCCCGTCAGAGGAATTAAACCATGATCTCCTTGTACCCCGTCAGAGGAATTGAACCATGATCTCCTGGTACCCCGTCAGAGGAATTAAACCATGATCTCCTTGTACCCCGTCAGAGGAATTAAACCATGATCTCCTTGTACCCCGTCAGAGGAATTAAACCATGATCTCCTTGTACCCCGTCAGAGGAATTAAACCATGATCTCCTGGTACCCAGACAGGATTTAAACCATGATCTCCTGGTACCCCGTCAGAGGAATTAAACCATGATCTCCTTGTACCCCGTCAGAGGAATTAAACCATGATCTCCTGGTACCCCGTCAGAGGAATTAAACCATGATCTCCTTGTACCCCGTCAGAGGAATTAAACCATGATCTCCTTGTACCCCGTCAGAGGAATTAAACCATGATCTCCTTGTACCCCGTCAGAGGAATTAAACCATGATCTCCTTGTACCCCGTCAGAGGAATTAAACCATGATCTCCTGGTACCCAGACAGGATTTAAACCATGATCTCCTGGTACCCCGTCAGAGGAATTAAACCATGATCTCCTTGTACCCCGTCAGAGGATTTAAACCATGATCTCCTGGTACCCCGTCAGAGGATTTAAACCATGATCTCCTTGTACCCCGTCAGAGGATTTAAACCATGATCTCCTGGTACCCCGTCAGAGGATTTAAACCATGATCTCCTGGTACCCCGTCAGAGGAATTAAACCATGATCTCCTTGTACCTGAATGATAACAAGCACAGCAGTGACAAACTTTGGCATGGTTGAAAGGAATTCATTTTATACCTAGTGGTTGAACTTTAATTAAGGCATCAAAATAAGTTTACAAACCACTATATTTAGTTGACAGGAATAAAATATTACAGTATAATTCTAATTTGCATATTAAGATATAATTTATTAGGTTGGTAGAGATTACTTCTGGCAGGAGGTTTAAAAGGAATTTATTTTGGATAAATGATGTTGACCAAACTATTTTTTGTGTTAACAGTCTAAACTGCCAATCATTCATTAATTTGTTTCAAACTTGTCTTGTTGTCATTAACAAAAAAAACAAAATAGATTTAAGTTAAAAATTAGTTATGTGTAAAAAACATACAGTTAAACCTGTCTTAGCGACCCACTCCATATAACGACTTCATGTGTTATGCGACCGTATTTATTCCTCCCCAACATTTACCCATTCATTTTACCTTTATATAACGACTCCCTGTCTTATGCGACTAACGACCATGTTTTCCATTCATTTTTAACGAAAAAACCTGTCTAAAATGACTATAAAGCCTGTTAAAGTGATTTAACAATAAATGAAACCTGTCTGACAAAAAGAAGATTCAAAACCATTGTTAATTATCAAGCTTCTATGAAACTAAAAGTAAAGTTTGATTTTTGTTTGTTTGTTTGAATGATGTTTAATGCCATTTTCAGCAATTTTTCAGCTATATCATGGCATCCAGTTTGAGGAGGAAGCCAGAGTACCAGAAGAAAACCCCCCAACCTGTGGTAGGAAAACTGGCAATCCCGGTCAATTAAGATAGAGTCAGGTACACCCTGCCCGCAGTGAAAATCTAACCCGCAATCTCAGTGCTGACAGACCATGATTAATAGTAGACAAACTACCTTAACCACTCTGCCACTGAGGCCCCAAGTAAAGTTTGAAGCGATCAAAATTGTTTTTATCATCAAGTGGAGTTCAGATTGTCCTGTGAATTTGAGTAGTCATCAGTGTGTTATTCGTTTTTATTGCCATTCAAGTTGGAATTTGTGATGTTTCTAAAAACGTTGTGTTTCTTTTATGTTCACACCATTTTGTTTTATAAAGGGGAATAATCAATATGAACCCGTGAACACTGGTTCTAAAACCAACTTGCACTTTCTGCATAAATCGTATTGTTAAAACATAACGAAACCAGAAATTTACTTTTTACTTAATAAAACAAACAATACATGTCTATAATTCACTCTATGACTGTATTGACTGGTTTGCAAACATGACCTGTGTATAAAGACCCCCTGTCTTATGTGACCTTTTGTACAATTTCCCTTCAAAGGTCACTTAAGACAGGTTTGATTGTATGATTAAAGTTCTTTTCTGACTTTTGTCACAGCAAGGTCTAAAAGGTGGCGATATAATGAGGGTGACAGAATTGACAGTGCTTGCTCATATTTTAAATGCAGGTTACCTGTTCCTGAAAGGTTTCTCTCAGAGTTTCTGCATTCTGTTCACTCCGTAAAATCTCTTCTGCATCTTCAACAATTTTAGTATTTAAGTGAGAAATCTAAAAACAGAAGTAAAAATGTAAGACCACCTTTAAATGGAGACCTCAATTGCAGGTTCTAACTTGAGATGCCACACTGGTGACATTTGTCAGGAAAAAATTTATTTTTAGCCAGTGCTTATATTTTTCCTTTTAAGCTTTATCTGGTAACTACTGATTTATTGCTTGTTAACTTGTTTTTGACCTAAATGTAACTAAATATTGCTGACTGTATGTCAAATCAATCCATGTCATTTACATCTTTCGATAACATTCTGATAATATATCTAATTGTAATTGTTTTTACATATAAATTTAACACCAGTTTCAATCAGAAACATTGCAAAAGTCTAAATAAGATGGTTATAAAGTGCATGCCTTAATAAACAGGCAATTGAAATATATGTTGTTAGAAATAAAATAGTGTCGAAAAATGTGTTGATTACACAAAATCAGTACAATCTTCAGTAAAATTGTCAGAAAATGACTTTTTCCAGTCTGGAAAATTGGAAAATAATTCTTTGAATAATTCCATCATAACAGGTGCACATCTTCAATATGTGTGCAATCTTTCAATGAAGTTTCATCGATCTAGGTTAAAACCTGTAGGAGGATTTGATCATAAAAAAGGGTATCCTAATTTCCTTGCCCACCAGACATATACTATAACCCACCAAAAAATTAACAAATATCTGGAAACAATGCAATTTAAGTTGGAGATAAAACAACGTGGATGTCTTGATGATTTATATTAAGCCTCTTAAATATTACACTATAATCACATCGACTGATTATAAAATGTCTCTTTTACTTAAACAATAAGATTAAGTTATGAAATCACCTGTCATAATATTTCAGCAAACCAATTAAAATTATGAGATCTTATCTACTGATTGTTCCAAACCCACCTGTCCTTCTAAATGAGATATTTTGTCACTCCATGTGGATTTTATTTCTACAAGTTGTTGCCTAGATTCTTCTAATTTTTTCTCTAAATTGTCTCTCTGCAATATACCAAAATGTGATAAAAAATATATAAATGGCAGAAATATAACTCAAAGTAAATAATCTGTCTATAAAGAGCATTCACTGACATATAGAACTACTAGTAAGCCCAATACCTCTGTAAACAGAACTATATGTAAATCAAACCTGTCTAATAAGCTATAAGAAAACCAGAAACTGCCAATCAAATCTTAACCAGTCTAAAAAGAACTAAATTTCAAGTTTACTGGATTTTTTAATGGTTTTGTTGCTGTATATTAACTGCGTATGGTATACTATCATTACAGAGAATTGAATTAGCAATATAAAACATTCTTGTTCGATTGTTTGTTTGAATGGTGTTTCATGCCACTTTCAGCAATATTTCAGCATTATGATGTCTAGTGTACCCTGCCCACAGCGAGACTCAAACCCGCAACCTTGATGTTGAAAGACCACTTGATTAACGGCAGATGACTACCTTAAAAACCAAGCCCCCCCCCCCCCTTTCCTGTTAGAAGATCACTTGTCTATAAAGGACACTGGGCTGATAAAAGACATTAAACAGTTATTATATGGGAGACGTTAAAATCTGAAAATCAAAGAACAATATTTATAAAGTATAATATAGAGACACAATTTGTCAAAAGCTATAAAACTATTAAAATCTAACAAAATTTTTACCTATGTAATTAGGACATCACCCTCACTAAGTGGACTTTTAGGATTGTCAAGGGAAATATTATAATTGTAAACATCATGTGACACTTTAATTGGATATGTTCACCCTTCAGGTACACCAATTACCTGTCATGTGATACTTAATTGGATATGTTCACCCATCAGGTACACCCATTACCTGTCATGTGATACTTAATTGGATATGTTCACCCATCAGGTACACCCATTACCTATCATGTGACACTTAATTGGATATGTTCACCCATCAGGTACACCCATTACCTGTCATGTGATACTTAATTGGATATGTTCACCCATCAGGTACATCCATTACCTGTCATGTGACACTTAATTGGATATGTTCACCCATCAGGTACATCCATTACCTGTCATGTGACACTTAATTGGATATGTTCACCCATCAGGTACATCCATTACCTGTCATGTGACACTTAATTGGATATGTTCACCCCTCAGGTACACCCATTACCTATCATGTGATACTTAATTGGATATATTCACCCCTCAGGTACACCCATTACCTATCATGTGATACTTAATTGGATATGTTCACCCCTCAGGTACACCCATTACCTGTCATGTGATACTTAATTGGATATATTCACCCCTCAGGTACACCCATTACCTATCATGTGATACTTAATTGGATATGTTCACCCCTCAGGTACACCCATTACCTATCATGTGATACTTAATTGGATATGTTCACCCCTCAGGTACACCCATTACCTGTCATGTGATACTTAATTGGATATATTCACCCCTCAGGTACACCCATTACCTATCATGTGATACTTAATTGGATATGTTCACCCCTCAGGTACACCCATTACCTGTCATGTGATACTTAATTGGATATATTCACCCCTCAGGTACACCCATTACCTATCATGTGATACTTAATTGGATATGTTCACCCATCAGGTACACCCATTACCTATCATGTGATACTTAATTGGATATGTTCACCCCTCAGGTACACCCATTACCTGTCATGTGATACTTAATTGGATATATTCACCCCTCAGGTACACCCATTACCTATCATGTGATACTTAATTGGATATGTTCACCCCTCAGGTACACTCATTACCTGTCATGTGATACTTAATTGGATATGTTCACCCCTCAGGTACACCCATTACCTGTCATGTGATACTTAATTGGATATGTTCACCTCTCAGGTACACCCATTACCTGTCATGTGACACTTAATTGGATATGTTCACCCTTCAGGTACACTCATTACCTGTCATGTGATACTTAATTGGATATGTTCACCCATCAGGTACACCCATTACCTGTCATGTGACACTTAATTGGATATGTTCACCCATCAGGTACACCCATTACCTGTCATGTGATACTTAATTGGATATGTTCACCTCTCAGGTACACCCATTACCTGTCATGTGACACTTAATTGGATATGTTCACCCATCAGGTACACCCATTACCTGTCATGTGATACTTAATTGGATATGTTCACCCTTCAGGTACACCCATTACCTGTCATGTGATACTTAATTGGATATGTTTACCCCCCAGGTACAGCAATTACCTGTTAGTTAAATGTTTTGCATGTTATCATTGTTGTGTAAGTCTCTTGTCCATGCTTTCATTTGAATTTCATACTTTTGTTAATGTCTTGGTAGGTTTTTATTTACTTGGATCATTAGATTTAGTTCTTTACATTGAAATTTTAATATGTAAACTATAATATTAACTTTACCTCCGTTTCCAAAGCTGATACCCTGTCATCCCCTGAAAGACTCTGGCCATGAAATCTTTGTTCTAGAACTTTCACTCTCTCCTTTAACTGTTCTATATGTTCATCTTTTTCTTCTAAAAGTTTATTTGACTGTAAAATGAAGTTAACACTATAATAAACAAACAATCCATGAACTAATATATTATATATAGGAAGGGAGGCTTCCATAATTGTCAGAGTGTCAAAATCAATGTATGTCTGTTTTTTAACCAAAGGTCAGAGGTTTTCTTCAGGAACTCCCTAATAAAACCTGGATTCTATGATATACTCTAGTTGAAAAAATGCTGAAAGTGGCATTAAACACAACAAACAAATCAATAAATGTATGAATTTCCAATATGTGTTCCAATTCTAGTTTTACGTGTGTATCAATCTCCAGAACAACTGTTAAATAACTTCCTTTTCATAACAGATATCACTGACTAGATGTTTCTTGAATTACATCTTTTGTTCATTTTGTTTGTCTCTGTAACCCATAAGGAGCATTGTGTGTTACTTTAATTTTCAAATTAAACTTGTGTGACCATCTTACTAGCTTACAAATATGTAAAACTCAATTTTTAGAATTAAAATTTGGTTTTGTAAAATAAATACTTACCATCATAAATTTAGATATTTTCCCTATTCGCAGCTTGTGAACCGGAAACACAAACAAATACCCTTTGAGACAACCCCCATTCCCACCTGGCGCATGTGCAACCATAAACTCCATCATTTTTCTGTGAACCGAGCAGACAGTTCCCAGAGGGGGGATGAAGGGGAGGTGGGAGGGACCTTTAATTTATGATGGTAAGTATTTATTTTACAAAACCAAATTTTAATTCTAAAAATTGAGTTTTTATTACAATAAATACGTTACCATCATAAATTTAGATATTAACTGAATTTAACGTAATGCTGAATACCCCTGAAAATTGGGGAACCATGTGCATTACCTGCTGGTACTGGTCCGAAGCAAAAGGTTGTCACAAAACAGGGTATAGAGCGTAAGAAGTGGTTAAAACGTACTAACTGACCGTCATTAACCAACCTACAAAACCTCAAATATGGAAGATTAGCAATATACCAGGAGGAGGTTAACGCTCAATGAACCTTAACTAGAAGCTTGAGAAAGTTTGAGAAGCAGACTTAAAAAACTATGAAAGTTTTAACAAATCCAAGTAGAAAACCTTAGCAGAAATAAACCCGAATTCCCTTCTTAAATGGGATAAAGACGGGTAAAAGCTAGGTTTTCTCAAGCTAGAAAACCTAGACAAATACTTCAGCTAGATTCTAATTGGAAAAAACTCTTATCACCTACATACAATTTTACCTCTGAGGTAAGGTCAGAAAGGTGACAGTGTCATAGACTTTTCCTGCAAGTTGAATCTTGGCTAGGAAAAGGAGTCTGTTATTGTAATTCTCGACTTGTATGATGTAATTCACATACAAGATTCAGAGAAACAAAAAATGCAAATGAAAATGACTACTACAAACAAAAGTTAAGGCCATTAAAATAATCCAAATCCCAAGGAGGTACACATGTACCAGTAGTCCTTGTTTGGAACATTACACGAAACAGTTTATAACAGCGGCAAAAAAAAAAAAAAAAAAACTGTTTCTTTAAAGAACCCGACCTCAAACCAAGTCAATACATCAGCAATTGCTGAAATTCAATCCTTAATAGAGGAGGGTACAAAAAGATTTTTCATGAACAATATACATGAAAAATCATATATCTGTAAGAAAAGGGTTGATAAATAAACAAATAGTTTGGATTCAACCCAAGAACAACAGATAATCCATTTTAGAGTCTTAGAAGGACTCCTGTGGACTGTCCAATACTCTTGCAAAAAAGATCTTTCCCTACAAAGGAGAAAAAGTTCAAACGTTGATTCTTATAATAAGTCACTACAGTGGTACTGTACATGACTATAAGAAACAGTGAACCTGAATAAACTAGGTGTGCAGAAGAACCACCAAAGTCTGAAAGTCTTGCAAAAACTGAGCAAAACTGATACAGCAATACAGGTTTGAAACAGTCCACAACCCAGGGAGAAAAGATAATCCGATAAACCTGATTCAGGACCAAAAGGTCCAGAATAGGTCTCATCTTCTCATTGTTTTGAGAACCAAAACTGAAGGGAATAAAAAACCTGCAGAGATTGGTGGAACTTAGTACTACAACACACCTTTTTGATGCCAAATCCCAATATTATCCTAAAACAGTTGATTCTAGAAAGAATCTTCTGTCTTGGAAGAAAACAGAGGAACTAAAGACAGAAAAAATAGTTCCTGTGCCCTCCATAGTACTGATAGAAACAAATAGTCTTCCTAACTAGTTTCCACTAAGGGAGAAAGTGGGACAACCTGCCCCCCCCCCCTAAAACCCAGGAAGAGGAGTGGTAAACCAGACCTATTCCAATGGGATAGTACTGAAGGAGGGGCACATAATTTCCAAGGTATCTCACACTTCACAACTAAGGGCTTAATGCCAGTAGATGAAGATCGAGAAAAACTAGGAACAG
The DNA here is from genome assembly GCA_944474755.1 of Limnoperna fortunei. Taxonomy (NCBI): domain Eukaryota; kingdom Metazoa; phylum Mollusca; class Bivalvia; order Mytilida; family Modiolidae; genus Limnoperna; species Limnoperna fortunei. The sequence continues at coordinate 6,995,144 of OX104114.1, read as the reverse complement.
TTAACCTTTCTATACCAAAAAGGAGGTACTGAACCCCAGGGATTGGCAGAAGAGGAAAGTGACTCACCAAGATGTGGACATATTCCTCTTAATATAAAATAGATTGCAGATTAAAAACTTCAGCAATGGGTGAACCTCGAAAACTTCTGTATGAAGATTGTCCAAAGGAACTCAAACAGAAGAAGTAGGAATCACTATCTCTTTCCCAAAAAGAGAATGAGATATTGAAAACCGAGGATAGGCAAAGAAGGAACATGACACACTGAAAAGTGAACAAGTTTCTTCTACTATCCAAAGAACAGACTGAACATACAACGTCCCCATTACATATTCCTTGTTTAGTCCTTAACGAAGTTTACCAAACTGAAGAAGAAGCAGGATTAGCTGACCTCTTTCCACAAAAGGAATGAGGTACTGAACCCTGAGAAAAGACAGAGGAGGAACATGACTCACTGAGAAGTGGACAGATTTCTCCTACCATCTAAAGAAACAATAAAAGGCTTCTCCACTGGGTGGACCTTGTTTCCTTCTATTTGAAGTTTACCAAGGGGACCCAAAGAGAAGAACTAGGATTAGTTGACCTCTTTCCACATTAGGAACGAGGTACTAAAACCTTTAGAAAAGGCAGAGGAGGAACATGACTCACTAAGAAGTGGACAATTTTCTTCTCCTATCCAAAGAAACAAAATAAGACTTCACCATTGGGTGGACCTTGTTTCCTTCTATTTGAAGTTTACCAAGGGAACCCAAACAGAAGAAGTAGGGTTAGCTGACCTCTTTCCAATAAGAACGAGGTACCGAACCCTGAGAAATGGCAGAGGAGGAACATGACTCACTTGAAAGTGGAAAATTTTCTCCTACCATCCAAAGAAACACAAGACTTCATCATTGGGTGGACCTTGTTTCCTTCTATTTGAAGTTTACCAAGGAAACCCAAAAAGAAGAACTAGGATTAGCTGACCTATTTCCACAATAGGAACTAGGTACTGAACCCCGAGGAATGCTAGAGGAGGAACATGACTCACTTAGAAGTGGAAAATTTTCTCCTACCATCCCAAGAAACAACAAAGACTTCATTGGGTGGACCTTGTTTCCTTCTATTTGAAGTTTACCAAGGAAACCCAAAAAGTAGAACTAGGATTAGCTGACCTCTTTCCACAATAGGAACTAGGTACTGAACCCTGAGGAATGCTCGAGGAGGAACATGACTCACTTAGAAGTGGACAATTTTCTCCTACCATCCCAAGAAACAACAAAGACTTCATTGGGTGGACCTTGTTTCCTTCTATTTGAAGTTTACCAAGGAAACCCAAAAAGTAGAACTAGGATTAGCTGACCTCTTTCCACAATAGGAACTAGGTACTGAACCCTGAGGAATGCTAGAGGAGGAACATAACTCACTTAGAAGTGGACAATTTTCTCCTACCATCCCAAGAAACAACACAAGACTTCATTGGGTGGACCTTGTTTCCTTCTATTTGAAGTTTACCAAGGAAACCCAAAAAATAGAACTAGGATTAGCTGACCTCTTTCCACAATAGGAACTAGGTACTGAACCCTAGTCATAACAAGAACTCCTACAAGCCTAGAGACGGAGGATTATCAAAATTCTCAAATCTCTTGATAAATAGAAGGGTGCCAAACAACAGACACTGTAAGGCCCCTAGACTACCATCAACTTGCAATAAGGAGCACAGAGGACAAACGTCAAAGCCAATTATATGACAGAGTCCATTAAGATCAATGATCAACAGAAAAAATCTCTTCCCTAGAAATATGCAAGACATCCAAGACTGAGTATTTACAAAATCTCGGAGAATGAAAAGTAAGCAAGGGTTCCTAACAAAAATATAAGCGAGGCCCTTAGCTTACCATTAACTTGCAGAAAATGTGACCAGAAAACTCAAAGAATTACTCGCCTTTGTCCTTCAGTCAATTACTACTAGCTGCCATACAATGTTCAGCCATATGTAGAAACTGAGGACAACAGTCATGAGATTTTCCTGACTGAAGGCAAGACTTTGAGAAGGAATCAAATGATTTCAAACCTTATAAAGCCAAATAAGCTTTATCCTTCCCAAAAAGAAAACCATGGATATTGATATCCTCTGGTTAAATACTTACCTGGGAAGGACTAGAGATGAAACCAACCATTAGGAAGAGAAAGATCAAAATACCTACTAATATATTATTTCATATAATTATTAAATTGATTAATAAATTTATAACAAATAATTATATTATCAATACTTATAATTATTTTATTATAACATACCACTATTAAATTTAAAAACAAAATAAATTCAAATAATGGCCCTGAAACAAAGTAGGTTACCCTGGCAAAAGAATTATTCCTCATGCCAATGGGAAAAAATTTATACCACACAGACCTTACCACAGTGTCAACCATTGACATTGTACGTGTAAACTGTTTGCCTCCGACAGCACATGGTAGGCTAAGTGGAAATGTAAAATTACTTACATGAAATCAGTCCGGTAACTTTACCCGACCAAAGAAAACAATAAATGTTTTATGTAGTGATTGAGAAGTGTAATACTTACATGAACTTCAGTCTGGTAACTTTACCAGACAGAAGAAAACAAAAATATTTTCTAACGGAAATGGAAGTTCTTTACGTAAATAAAGAACCGCAACCGGAAACAAACACGTTTTACCGGAAACAAACATACTAATGTCTGTTGGTTCGAAGACGTTTCGTTTTAACTATGCAACATTTATCCCAAAACTCTTCCTATGTAATAATAGAAAGCTAAAGGGATAACCGTCCGCCGTGTAGATTGATAGAGTAAGTGTACTGTATAGTAAGTCGAGACTTTGACTTTGTTCAATGTGCAACCTGAACAAAGTAACAAAATGAAACAAAGGCAATAATATTACAGTTTTCACTCCAATAATAAACACAATTTCTTAAAAAATAAGTTTCCTATGTAACAGGCTTTGGACCGTCAACAAAATAATTCACGTGCTGCTTGGTTCAAAGAACCGGAAAAAATGATGGAGTTTATGGTTGCACATGCGCCAGGTGGGAATGGGGGTTGTCTCAAAGGGTATTTGTTTGTGTTTCCGGTTCACAAGCTGCGAATAGGGAAAATATCTAAATTTATGATGGTAACGTATTTATTGTAATAAAATCAATCACACAGTGTTTTTAGGATAACTTCCCTTTGTTTATGACAGAATTATCTACCTTTGTTTTATAAATGTCATAATTGTACTGTAATGTCTGACATTGGTTTTCCATCTCTATTTTCTTTTCTTCTACTGAAGACAAAACTGCAATTTTCTGTGTAATAAAAAATATTTAAAATAATAATAACTTTAATGAAAATGAGTGTCACTTTCGTTGTTTTGAAATAATTTTATAGTTGTAAGTTTGGTCTTATTTTATTGATCATCAGCATTAAGTTAATACATGTAGAAATCTGTTTTTGTAATGTCACAAAATTAGAACTACAATCAAGTCTTTTTTTAATTAGTTTCTGCTTGTATTTAATGATATTTTAACCACTGATGACCCTAAGTCATGTCTCCATCATAGACTATTTAATTGAATGCCCTTATATATTTTGACAAGTTTTCTATGATTGTACATATTACTACTCAATTTATTCAGGGCCTTGAACTCTGAGGCAGTGAGTTGGAGCTTGAACTCCGAGGCAGTGAGTTAGAGCTTGAACTCTGAGGCAGTGAGTTAGAGCTTGAACTCTGAGGCATTGAGTTAGAGCTCGAACTCTGAGGCAGTGAGTTGGAGCTTAAACTCTGAGGCAGTGAGTTGGAGCTTAAACTCTGAGGCAGTGAGTTGGAACTTAAACTCTGAGGCAGTGAGTTGGAGCTTAAACTCTGAGGCAGTGAGTTGGAGCTTAAACTCTGAGGCAGTGAGTTGGAAAAAGGTGTTTTCAACACCAATCTTAACTGACAAAGGTAAGGTTCCCAACAGATACAATGGCTTCCTCCAAAAATAAAACTTGTTGGATTCCATGACACATAAATTTATTGGAAGTGGCATAAAAATTCAAAACACATGGTGGTACATCACATTTCAAAAAGCTTTTTATTACTTTAGTATTAAAATAATATTAAATAAATTGTAAAGAAAAATGGCTAAAGATATTAAAGACCAACCTCATTCAATGCCTTGTGAGCAGAATCTGTGTCCTCCTTTAACTTTTCCTTTTCCTTGGACAAACTACTGACCATCTTGGACAACACCCTGTTTTCATCTGTTAACTTCTCACTAAAAGAGCAATACAAAGAGATTTTAAAAGCTACTTAACACAGCTTTTTAGGGGTAGCAGTGTCTAAAACCATATATTAAATTTTATTTTGCCTACAGTGGCCAATATATTGAGTATGCTGTTTTTATATAGGACTGGTTTAGACATGTGTGCAAAAAAGACACTGGAATATTAGGCATTTTTTACATTTTCACAAGCATAATGTAGTTAACCCTTGACAGTCATAGTTGGGCGACATCAAATTTTCCTGACATTATTTAATATTTTAGAAAAGTTTTCACAGTAAGCCAAATTTACTGCCGTTATAATCTGATGTTAATTTTGTGATTTGTAGGATTAACAGCAGAATTTAGTTCTATCTAATTATACAAAATTCAAACATAATTTACATCTCTTTTATGTTATTAAAGCTTCAGAAACTATATGGGTAATGCTGACCTAATTTTAGTAAAATTGTGCTAATTTCCATACTGTAAAAACCATTCCAAAGTAAGAATCCATTAATTTAAATATACGACACTTCCCAAGGTGCAACACACCATTTTCAGGGTTCTCAATGTTTTTCATGTAGTAAACGTAATCAAAACAGAGACACAAATGTCAATTAATACATGGGCTATTAAAAATTGCAATAATTATCATCACCGTGCACTAATGATCGATCTTAAACACGAAACTAATAGAGAAATGATGACACTGTCGAAAAATATAAAGACTGACCATGGCTGATTATATATTCAACTAATTTTGGACATCAAAGTGCCGGGATTGATTCACTCCCACTCTGCAACATTACGCGTAATGGGACTAAATTCATACCCTAGCAAAAAAAAAAAAAAGCATACAATTATTCATTCTATTTTCACAGGACACAGTTCTGAAGGAGTTCTATCTATAGGCAACCATTTCAATTTAACATATAATACACTTCATTCAGAAAATATCTCACAATACATGTATATGTACCACTGTGATTTAAATTCTTTTTTTTCTGTCTCTAAATCTGCTACTTTGTTTCCTAAGTCTAGTAAACGTTTTTCAGCAAACTCTAGTTGAGCTGTTTTGGTTTCTAAGTCATTCTTCATCTTTGACATTTCTTCTTGAGTATTTAACAACTAAAAACAACAGAACAAATATGTATAATGTAACGGTTAATCTGACCATCTATCGGAACCAATATTGGCTAAAGCAAACAGATAAGGTCAATACTGTTTTTAATATGATGTGCCTAAAATGCTTCGAGTGTACACCAGTGGTAAAACAAGTATATACTCCTAATCAACGTCATAAACAATCAACACTCTTTATTTTCATGTCATAGTAAGATTTTTCACATATTTTAATGACATCACAACAAGCTTTGTGTCATAAATAGTCGACAAGGCCTGCAACTCGTAGGTTATTTTGTTAAAAGTTGATTTATATGTCCTATTAGAATCAAAATAATTAATTGAGGACACGAATGTATACTGATTTTATGACAAGTTGGCCATCTATTCCCACATTTGGACATTAAGGGCAAACCCGTGGTAAAATTAGTATATATTTATGTCTTCAATGAATTATTTCTTAAATAATTTAATTTGCATTGTAAGCTGATATCTGATTGGCCAATTGAAATGGAGAACCCCATATTATACAATATAACTTGCATTGGTCACATGTCAGACCTATTCATACATTCTAAAATTCAAATTGTGCCAGGATGTCATTGCCATTTTTAACCATTAAAATTTTCAAGTTTTATAGGTAAAATTAAATTATATAGGAATATTTCAAATTTCTGGACAGGTTATGCTCTATAACATGGTTTGGTTCTGTTTACACCATTCATAAACAGTATTCCTTAAAAAAACTTTTGAAGCAGTAAATCTGTTTCTATAATGATCTAATGAGAAATGCACTAAAATGTATTAAGCACAACATTGTTATCAATATGTGATGCATCATGTCAGACCTTACTAAATGTTTAACTTTAGCCAGTTCCTGCCAGGCCAGGCCTTACTAAATGTTTAACTTTAGCCAGTTCCTGCTAGGCCAGGCCTTACTAAATGTTTAACTTCAGCCAGTTCCTGTGAGGCCAGGCCTTACTAAATGTTTAACTTTAGCCAGTTCCTGCTAGGCCAGGCCTTACCAGATGTTTAACTTTAGCCAGTTTCTTCCTGCGAGGCCAGGCCTTACCAGATGTTTAACTTCAGCCAGTTCCTGCGAGGCCAGGCCTTACCAGATGTTTAAATTTAGCCAGTTCCTGCGAGGCCAGGCCTTACCAGATGTTTAACTTTAGCAAGTTCCTGCGAGGCCAGGCCTTACCAGATGTTTAACTTTAGCCAGTTTCTTCCTGCGAGGCCAGGCCTTACCAGATGTTTAACTTCAGCCAGTTCCTGCGAGGCCAGGCCTTACCAGATGTTTAAATTTAGCCAGTTCCTGCGAGGCCAGGCCTTACCAGATGTTTAACTTCAGCCAGTTCCTGCGAGGCCAAGCCTTACCAAATGTTTAAATTTAGCCAGTTCCTGCGAGGCCAGGCCTTACCAGATGTTTAACTTTAGCCAGTTCCTGCGAGGCCAGGCCTTACCAGATGTTTAACTTTAGCCAGTTCCTGGGAGGCCAGGCCTTACCAGATGTTTAACTTTAGCCAGTTCCTGCGAGGCCAGGCCTTACCAGATGTTTAACTTTAGCCAGTTCCTGCGAGGCCAGGCCTTACCAGATGTTTAACTTTAGCCAGTTCCTGGGAGGCCAGGCCTTACCAGATGTTTAACTTCAGCCAGTTCCTGTGAGGTCAGGCCTTACCAGATGTTTACCTTTAGCCAGTTCCTGGGAGGCCAGGCCTTACCAGATATTTAACTTTAGCCAGTTCCTGGGAGGCCAGACCTTACCAGATGTTTAACTTTAGCAAGTTCCTGCGAGGCCAGACCTTACCAGATGTTTAACTTTAGCCAGTTCCTGCGAGGCCAGACCTTACCAGATGTTTAACTTTAGCCAGTTCCTGCGAGGCCAGACCTTACCAGATGTTTAACTTTAGCCAGTTCCTGCGAGGCCAGACCTTACTAGATGTTTAACTTTAGCCAGTTCCTGCGAGGCCAGACCTTACCAGATGTTTAACTTTAGCCAGTTCCTGCGAGGCCAGGCCTTACCAGATGTTTAACTTTAGCCAGTTCCTGCGAGGCCAGACCTTACCAGATGTTTAACTTTAGCAAGTTCCTGCAAGGCCAGAACTTACTAGATGTTTAACTTTAGCCAGTTCCTGCGAGGCCAGACCTTACCAGATGTTTAACTTTAGCCAGTTCCTGCGAGGCCAGACCTTACTAGATGTTTAACTTTAGCCAGTTCCTGCGAGGCCAGACCTTACCAGATGTTTAACTTTAGCCAGTTCCTGCGAGGCCAGGCCTTACCAGATGTTTAACTTTAGCCAGTACCTGAGGCCAGGTCTTACCAGATGTTTAACTTTAGCCAGTTCCTGCGAGGCCAGACCTTACTAGATGTTTAACTTTAGCCAGTTCCTGGGAGGCCAGGCCTTACCAGATGTTTAACTTTAGATAGTTCCTGCGAGGCCAGGCCTTGTAATTCTTCTGTTTCTTCTTCCCTTTTATACAATATGTCTTTGTATTCTTCATATTCCTTAAGTTTTACTTGTAGTTCTTCTTTTTCCTGTAAATAAGGCAGTTAAACAATTTATTTTCAGCTTCTGTGTTTGTGCATATTTCTTTTAACACTTATTTATGCAGTGTTGATATATAGGTGTGTCTATGTACTGTCAAAGTACTTAAATTCGTGGTTTGACCCAAAATTGCAAGTTCCTGGATTCGTAAATTGGTGGATTTGTAATTTTGAAGAAAAAATTTTTTTGTGGTATTTGGCTGTACTCGTTTAGAGTCGGCACATGAAAGTGTTCATTTAATAAAGATATCGATTTTCACAACCTAATAAAGATGATCAAGACATATTTGTTGTTTTCTTAAATAAACATATGCCAGAAAATTCCTTTATAATTATGTAATTATCATTAATTAATGTGTTAAGAGCAGTGATTATTTTACTTCATTAAGCTGTAAAGGTAGGTCTCATTTTTATCTTTTCATCTTTAAGCTTTAAAACTATCTAACGAAAACAAACTGTTTTTTTTAATTTCAATATTTATCAATCCTTACTTGATTTGATTAATTTTATGATCTTAACACCTTTTAAAAAACACCTGGCTAGACTTTTGATTTATGGTGATCGAAGGGATTAATTTTGTTTGAAACTACCCTACGGGTGTTTATATAAGGGTAGTGAAGTTTTTATGGCTTCAGTCAGGTTTTGACAGAACATGATTATAAATTTGATAGAAAAAATAGATTGATTAATTTTTTACTAGTATAAAATTTATTCTATTTTTTTTTATTAGAAAAGAACATGTGAACCTACAAGATACATTATAACACTTCTGTACACATAAAATGAACACTTTACAAAAAAATTTTAATAAACCAGAAGTATAACTGACTTGCACAAAAACGTAAGAAATCATTTGAATTTCACCAAATAAACATGACAAAAACTTATCTGAGATATTTTTAATGATTGACTTTGATATCCAAGGTATTTATCTGGTAGATTACTCAAAGATTGGCTGTTCCCATAGCTTGCAACCTATTTAAAATACACTTTAATGACATAGAGCATCGGTCCACATTGTAAAACGTAGCTCACATCCATAATAACAATACAAAAGAGTTAATATTTCGTTGGATTCTTAAATTTGTGGATCAGCCTACCAACAAAAACCATGAAAATTAGTACCCCACGAATAAAAAGAATTCACAGTATTTGAATTCAAACAGTTAACTAACTAAAGCAACCTTCAATGAAAATGTTGTTTATTTTTGCCATGACAACACTACTATATACAAATTACACATTTATGCACTTTACAAAAGAGATTCCACTGTCATTGAATAAACAATCCAAGTATCCACATGTTCCTGTAATTCCAGCAATGGTATGCTAATAATGTCTTAGGAGTTTGTTTAGATAAGGCCATTGCTGCACATTATCACATCAATATTGTCAGTAATTCCAGCAATGGTATGCTAATAATGTCTTAAGAGTTTGTTTAGATAAGGACATTGGTGCAAATTATCACATCAATATTGTCAGTTATACTCCCAGACACCAAGTACCTAATATCTCATAAATCTTTCTAAGAAGAATTTTTTTTGTTGCTTGTCAATATTAACATTTCTATAAAGTAGAAGGGCTTAAAAAAAAGCAACACACTAATTAAAAAAATAAAACGGTTATAAACAACACCACTTAATGATATATATAGGGTCATCAGCCAAGTAACCCTTTATTAACTGGAAACAAACTTATCACATAAGCTAAGTAAACATACTTCATCTTTTTTCTGTAAGGCCAGTGTAAATCCTTCTGCCAACTTTGATCTCTTGATCTGATACTGTTCATTTATTTCTTGTATCTTCTGATTGTGTGCTGTTAAAAAAAACTAGAGGCTCTTAAGAGCCTGTATCGCTCACCTGACTTACAAAAAAACTTTTTAAGACAAGACTTTTCTTGCAAATTTTGATATTAAATGCTAAAGAGTTTATGTGAAGATACTGTTTCTAAGAATGTTGCCACGTTGAATTTACAATCAGCAGTAGGAGTGTTTCTGAGAAGAAGCAGTTTTTATGTTTTTTCATAGGTTAGTATGTTAAGTGATGTTCCATAGTGGCAGCAATCTTGTATTTTGGATCGAAACAAAAAACTCAAAATTGGTAGAGGACCATACAATATCACATATCCTAAAATCTGCCAAGCTGTTTGTGAGAAAACAAATTTTAAAATCTCAGCCAGTCAGAATGCATTTGCAGCTCTGGCAGCCATGTTGAGTTTCCTATCGGCTCGAAACATACTTAAAATGATAAGATTACTATCTAAGATTCACTTCTGCATTATTTGGTTAAATTGCGTGGAACTGAGTTTCAGAGAAGATGCTGTTTGTATGGTTTTCCCATAGGGTCCTATGTTAAGCTGTGTTCCACTGTGGCGGCCATCTTGGAATTTGGATCGCCACAAAAAACTCAAATTTTGTAGAGGACCATCTAAGGAACATTTTTGCAATTTTTCAAATCAATCTGCTAAGCGGTTTGTAAAAAGAAGATTTTTGAAATTTCAGCCAATCAGAACCCATTAGTCGCCCTGGAAGCCATGTTCAATTTGCAATTGGCTAAAAAAATTCAAAATAATAAGATAAATATCCATTAATCATTTCTTCATAATTTGGCTTCATGGTGTGGAACAGTTTCAGAGAAGAAGTTGTTTGTATGTTTTTCCCATAGGGTCGTATGTTTTTCCCATAGGGTCCTATGTTAAACTATGTCCTGTGATGGTGGCCATCTTGGATTTTGGATCGGAACAAAAAACTCAAACCTTGTAGAGGACCACATAAGGTACATTTCTGCTATATTTTAAATCAATCTGCCAAGCAGTTTATGAGAAGAAGACTTTTGAATTTCAGCCAATCAGAATGCATTAATGGCCCTGGAAGCCATGTTGAATTTGCAATTGGCTGGAAAAACCCAAAATAATATGATAATTATCCAACCTTCCTTTCCTGATTAATTTGGCTTCATTGTGTGGAACAGTTTCAGAGAAGAAGTTGTTTATATGTTTTTCCCATAGGGTCCTATGTTAAACTATGTCCTGCGATGGCGGCCATCTTGGATTTTGGATCGGCACAAAAAACTCAAACTTTGTAGAGGACTATCTAAGGTACATTTCTGCAATATTTCAAATCAATCTGCCAAGCAGTTTATGAGAAGAAGATTTTTGAATTTCAGCCAATCAGAACATATTAATGGCCCTGGAAGCCATGTTGAATTTGCAATTGGCTCGAAAAACCCAAAACAATAAGATAATTATGCAACCTTCATTTCCTTATTAATTTGGCTTCATTGTGTGGAACAGTTTCAGAGAAGAAGTTGTTTATATGTTTTTCCCATAGGGTCCTATGTTAAACTACGTCCTGCGATGGCGGCCATCTTGGATTTTGGATCGCCACAAAAAACTCAAACTTTGTAGAGGACTATCTAAGGTACATTTCTGCAATATTTCAAATCAATCTGCCAAGCAGTTTATGAGAAGAAGATTTTTGAATTTCAGCCAATCAGAACACATTAATGGCCCTGGAAGCCATGTTGAATTTGCAATTGGCTCGAAAAACCCAAAACAATAAGATAATTATGCAACCTTCATTTCCTTATTAATTTGGCTTCATTGTGCGGAACAGTTTCAGAGAAGAAGTTGTTTATATGTTTTTCCCACAGGGTCCTATGTTAAACTATGTCCTGCGATGGCGGCCATCTTGGATTTTGGATCGGCACAAAAAACTCAAACTTTGTAGAGGACTATCTAAGGTACATTTCTGCAATATTTCAAATCAATCTGCCAAGCAGTTTATGAGAAGAAGATTTTTGAATTTCAGCCAATCAGAATGCATTAATGGCCCTGGCAGCCATGTTTCATATTTGATCAGCACCAAAAACTCAAACTTTGTTAAGAACCACCCAATAAACATTCCTGCCAAGTTTGGTTCCAATTGGCCAAGTGGTTGTGGAGAAGAAGATTAAAATGTAAAAAGTTTACGGCCGACGACGACGAAGACGACGACGACGACGACGACGACGGACGCAAAGTGATGAGAATAGCTCACACTGACCCTTTGGGTCAGGTGAGCTAAAAATAAAATCAATCATAAAGTTACAGAATTAAATGAAGTTTTAATAAACAAGTACTTTGACAATGAAGTAGTGAAATCTCTAAACCAGTTTCCCCTATTCAAATCAGACATTTAAAAAAGTCCTGGCTATCAATCATTAAAGTTAATGTAAATTATCTTCACAAAACCGGCCACCTCTGCAAATGGGACACCGGCCACTTTTCAAAAGTTTTGCTTTAATTAACCAAGTAAATTTCACCCCACTTTACCACCCCGTTATAAAACTTACCTGTCATAAATCACTAAAGAAACAGGAAATCATTACATTAAAGTCATATATAAACTAGTTCACCATTGGAGGCCTTAATAAGTGTTGTGTACACAAACAAGCATTAATCCGTACGTTATTTTTAATGACCATTTAAGAGTATGACATTTTAGTGTGATATTTGTCCAAGCTAATAAATTATTGATTGAAAAAAAAATATTGATCAAAATCAATTAAATGTCATTAAATATTAGTGCTTATTAAATATATGATGCCATCTGGTCAATCAGTCCACATGCATAAATTTTGTGATTCGCTGTAACATAATTATTTCTTCCATATTTTTTAATAAATCTTTAAAAAAATATATATAATTTGAACTGTACGCCTGTGCAGTTATTTTAACTTGCAATGAAATTCAAAAATGTTCAGGAAAAATAAGCAAATAAATGACCACAAGTAGCAGATAAAGTTGGAAGATATGGAAAATAACGTTACGAAGAGTAGCTGGTTTACCTTACAAGCGGAATCACCAAACTCAAGAGATCTATCTTTTTTCAGTAAAAGTGAACATTTCTCAGCGGCATTGCAATTGAAGTTTTCTTAATTTCTCACAAAAGAAACATGCAATGATAACTTAACGTTAAATTGATTAATGACCTTGACTGTACTCGACAGTAACTGAAAATCATGGAAGATTTCAATATTCACTAAACAGGCAACCTCTGTAAACCGTCCATTTATCTCTGTCCAGTGGCGGCCGGTTTAGATAAGTTTCACTGCATTAAATATTATTTGTAAATTTGACTCAGGAGTAGTCTTTTATAATTTTGAAAGGGCTATAATTAAAAAAAAATGCTAAATTTTAATCCAACTTTCAAAAAATTTGGGGGTGCGTTTTAGGTTCATTTTTTAGTTTTAAGGCTTTTACAAAGGAAACAACAGCAAAGAAGTTATTAAGTTAAATTTTCAATTACATATATATAATTCACATTTATTAAATTCAACAAAAACTTGTATATGATAGCATTTACATTGATGGATACGTAATCGTATGTATTATGCACACCTGGTTTATTAAGATATGTTTTAGAAGAAAAAAATATGTGCAAAAAACTGTTGAAAAGCATTTATCCACATGGCAATGTTTTTCATAGAATTTCACACCTCAAAGTTTACAACCTTGTTTTTATATCAAAAAAATGTTGAAAATAAAAGAAGAGCACACCTGGTTTTTAAAGATATGTTTTAGAAGGAAAAAATATGTGTAAAAAACAGTATATGAAAACAAGCATTTATCCACATGGCAATTTTTTTTATAGAATTTCACACCTTAAAGTTTACAACCTTGTTTTTATATAAAGCATTTTGTGAGAAATATAAAATGTGGTATTCAATAAATACATGTAATATTTCTGCTCTTATTTGAGTCTAACTTACCTTCTTCTTGACTTTGAAGTGAAGACTCAAACTTTTCAATGCTTTTGTTCTTCTCTTTAATAATTGCAGCATATTCTGAAATAAACCATGAAAGAATGTCAGGGTCTAAGTTGAGGACTGCACGGTATAAAAGATGGCATACTTAATACCGTTATGAATTTAGGCTACCAACAGGGCCTAACTGACTATGGTTTTGTAGCCAGCCTCATTGATATGATACGTATCAGTTTTATTTGTAAACATAAAAAAAAAAAGGAAGCCTCTCAAGAGCACACCTGTCTTACCAAAAAACAAAAAATGCTGTTTCTATTTATGTTGCTATATTGAATCTCCATTCAGAAGCAAACACTTAAAATTATACAAAAACTATCCCAGCTTTATTTTTCTGCATTCCTTAGTTTTAATTTGTACGAATGATTCTGAGAAGCTGTTTGTATATTTTTCCCATGCAGTCGTATGTGCAGCTATTTCCAACAGTGGCTTTTGAATTAGCCCCATAAAATGAATCTTTGTAGAGGACCATCTAAGGTACATTTCTGCAATATTACCAATCAAACTGCAAAGATTGTCAGAAAATGAATTTTGAAATTTCAGCCAATCGGAATGCATTAATGACCCTGGCAACCATATTGAACTTCCAATTGGCTCAAAAACTGTCAGTGTCATTTCTGCATTATTTGGTTTAAATGTGTGGAATTGTTTCAGAACAGAAGCCGTTTGTATCTTTTTCCTAAAAGTTCCTATGTCAAACAATGATATGCGGTGGAAGACATGTTGGAATTTGGATAGAAACAAAAAAAATCCAAATTAGTAGAGGACTATCTGAGGTAGATTTCTACAATAATACTATTCATTTTGCCAAGCAGTTTGTGAGGAAACAAATTTTGAAATTTCAGCCAATTAGAACCCATAAGCAGCTCTGGCAGCCATGATGAATTTCCAATTGGCCCAAAAAATAATAAGATAACTATTCATGCTTCATTTCAGCATAATTAGGTGTAACTGTATGGAACAGTTTTCTAGAAGAAGAAGCTGTCTGTATGTTTTTCCCTTAGGGTCCTATGTTAAGCTGTGTTCTACGGTTGTCGCCATCTTGTATTTAGGATCTGCACAAAAAACTCAAACTTTGTAGAGGACTATATAAGGTACATTTCTGCAATATTTCAAATCAATCTGCCAAGCGGTTTCTGAGAAGAAGATTTTTGAAAGTCAGCCAATTAGAATGCATAAATGGCCCTTCTAGCCATGTTGAATACTTGTTCAGCACAAAAAAAACTTTGTTAACAACCACCCAATACAATTTCCTGCCAAGTTTGGTTCAAATTGGTCACGTGGTTTTAGAAGAGACGGCCGATGATCAAGAGGGACGCCAAGTGATGAGAATAGCACACATGACCCTTTGGGTCAGCTGAGCTAAAGAAATATGGTAAATTGATCTGTTTGTTTGTCTGAAGTTTTATGAAAATTGAAAATTGTTCAGCCATATAATGACACTTAGGTTTTCTCCAGGGAGGAAGAATTACCTAATTAGACCCTTTATCTTAGTAGGAAAAGTATTAATCTTACAAAAAAGATTTGAGTATTAGGTCACATGTACATACCACTTATTTTTGCCTCTAGTTTTTTACACTGTTCTGTCCTTTTTAACAACAATGCCAGAACTTCCTCTTTAGATCCTCCCTGGTCTCGTAGCTGCAGTGTGAATCATATCATGTTATGATAATGCAAATTAAACTTTGGTCAAATATTTGTCTTCTTGTTCTGACAATATAAACTAAGTATGAAATATGTAAATGTTGCTGTTAAAACAAGGACACAAGGGAAATAAACTAACTCCAATAAGTTTATTGTTTATGTGTTTTACTTTTCCTTCTAAAATTGTTTATGTTTTCATTTGTTTTACTCCTCAAACCTATTTCAGCTGTGACTATGCATTGTATTATCTTATACATTGTGCATAAGTCAACAAGTAAAGTACAAGGCTACTTTTTTCTTAACTATTTCTATTTTTCCCTTTTTTATCACAAGCCACAAGCGAGCAATATATGGTCTTGTAAAGTGTTTTCTAATGCTGGTTTATTTTTAGTAATGCTTCTCATGTGCATTACTACTTCCTTGTTTATTTATAAACAAAAACCCAACATGTCACAGTTGATGTATGTGGCACAAATTTAAATAATAACGGCTTCAAAAAAATCAGGTACACATGTTATTTCCAGCTATTTTTCTTAAGCCCTTTTAAATTTCAATTTAAAAGACTCTGAAAAGTATTTTTGTGTAATTTACCTGGCTGACTGCACAGATGTGTAAAGAGAATAACCTATCTTTACTTTTTATTGTCTTAATTTTTTTCTAATTTTTTCAGACTCACTACAAACATATAAAAAAGAGACAGTGGTATCACACTCAAATAATTAATAAGTCTGAAGTGTAAATATATGCACCTAATTATAAATTGCTACGTTAATAAAAAAAATCCTTATCTTTCTCTCAGGTTCGAATAAATGATGCATTTCACCAAATAAAGGTTAAATACATCATTTATTCGAACCTGAGAGAACGATAAGCATTGAATTTTATTTAAATTCTAGTCTACTACGAATTTGAAGCTTATCTTTACTACGAAAAAAATTTAATTTCATTAAAATTGTCATCTACTACATTAGAAATGTGATGCTAAATCTTGTCTACTATAAATTATGACTAAGATAAGTAAAGTATGAAATTATTAGGACATATCATATTCCTACTCGACATTTTAGGCATTTGTTGTGGAGTTCCAATTTAATTATGATATGAATAGTAAAACATACTCTCATTTTCTGCTCATGGACAGGTTACATAACATAAAACATACTCTCATTTTCTGCTCATGGACAGGTTACATAACATAAAACATACTCTCATTTTCTGCTCATGGACAGGTTACATAACATAAAACATACTCTCATTTTCTGCTCATGGACAGGTTACATAACATAAAACATACTCTCATTTTCTGCTCATGG
Source organism: Limnoperna fortunei (assembly GCA_944474755.1). Taxonomy (NCBI): domain Eukaryota; kingdom Metazoa; phylum Mollusca; class Bivalvia; order Mytilida; family Modiolidae; genus Limnoperna; species Limnoperna fortunei. The sequence goes on along the minus strand of OX104114.1, from coordinate 6,978,472 downwards.
ACAGGTTACATAACATAAAACATACTCTCATTTTCTGCTCATGGACAGGTTACATAACATAAAACATACTCTCATTTTCTGCTCATGGACAGGTTACATAACATAAAACATACTCTCATTTTCTGCTCATGGACAGGTTACATAACATAAAACATACTCTCATTTTCTGCTCATGGACAGGTTACATAACATAAAACATACTCTCATTTTCTGCTCATGGACAGGTTACATAACATAAAACATACTCTCATTTTCTGCTCATGGACAGGTTACATAACATAAAACATACTCTCATTTTCTGCTCATGGACAGGTTACATAACATAAAACATACTCTCATTTTCTGCTCATGGACAGGTTACATAACATAAAACATACTCTCATTTTCTGCTCATGGACAGGTTACATAACATAAAACATACACTCATTTTCTGCTCATGGACAGGTTACATAACATAAAACATACTCTCATTTTCTGCTCATGGACAGGTTACATAACATAAAACATACTCTCATTTTCTGCTCATGGACAGGTTACATAACATAAAACATACTCCCATTTTCTGCTCATGGACAGGTTACATAACATAAAACATACTCTCATTTTCTGCTCATGGACAGGTTACATAACCAATAATGTTGATTATTTATCAGTGACTTTTACAACATCAAATACACAATTGTGTGCCTTGTACAACCTTAGTTGAGATAATTTGGAAGGGAATATACAGTGTCCAATAAAAATTGGATCCCATGATACAGCTGAATAATTGATGAAAGTGATGTTAAACAACATTTAAACAAACAATCAAAACAGTGACCAATGTTCTTGTGTGGCACAATGTGACACTTTACACTGTTTGTAAATGTCCGTCCTATCTGGTGATATATATGTATGTATCACAAGAATTCAATTTACAAATACAACATTCTTTTCTTGTGTTATTTCTTTACTTACATCCTCCCGTGAGGCCCCAATACCTGTCGGACTTTGCATGGCAGAATTAGAACTATCAGATTCATATCCACGATGATCTTTCCACGATGGACTTTGAACTATGAAATACAAAGAATAATTACATTGTGTATATGAATATTCTCATCTTTTTGTTTTTTATTTGAAAACAAGTGATAGTCTTAAAAATGTCAGTATTTAAAATATCTAAGTCTTTAAAGTAAAAAACAATTGTTCTTAACATTATATAGTTGTAGAGGTTTAGTGATAACAAGTTAAGTTAAATTAAAGACTAGATGTGATTTTCTGCATTTTTAATTACCGTTATTTTTGAGAGCTGAACAAAGTCATCAAACATACATTAATTTATGAAACCACTGATAATTGAAAGAGAAATGTTTAAGAGGCATGAGGAAGACATTTTGTTGAGAAATAAATACAAAAATATGTAAATATAAAATTCATTTTACACAAGTGTTAGAAACTTGCAAATAACTGAAAATGACATTGTTATTCATACTTTGTTTATTGAGCATTCATATAAACCTCTTAAGGTATGAAAATGAATTAAAATATTGATATTAACATCCTTTTTTTAATTATCAGACTGTTGTGATGTTGGCTGTCCACTTTTAATTCAATAATTGGATGATTGCAGGATATAGTAATATCATTAGTGTATATGGTACCTTTAAGTGGGCTTAAACTTCTGTTAACATCGTTACTTCCACCATCCTGTTCTTCTATTTTCTTTTTTAATTTTGCAAACATTTTTCACTTTGTAGATTTTTCTGAAAAGTATATAAATGTAAAATGCAAATCTTTATAAATGATGATATGTAATTTCAAACACTTTGTTCATGTAGGGAGTGAAAGACCATGAATTCAATCTTTAGTTACATGTCAGTCCACTTGGACACATTACTGTGAATACCTGGGTATTCACAGTAATGTGTCCAAGTGGACTAACATGTAAAACTGTACAGTTACCTAAGTGTGTTCACCTGGGTATTCACTGTAATGTGTCAAAGTGTTTGTTTGATGGTGTTTAATGCCACTTTCAGCAATTTTTCAGCTATATCATGGCGTCCAGTTTTTATTGGGGGAGGAAGCCGGAGTACCCTAAGAAAACCCCGGACCTGCGGTAGGAAAACTGGCAATCCTTGTCAATTAAGATTGGAGTCGAGTACACACTGCCTGCAGTGAGAATAGAACCCACATTCTCAGTGTTGACAGACCACGTGATCAATAGAAGACGAACTGCCTTGACCACTCGGCTGCCGAGGCCCCTGTGTCAAAGTGGATTGACATGTAAAACTGTACAGTTACCTAAGTGTGTTCACCTGGGTATTCACAGTAATGTGTCCAAGTAGACTGACATGTAAAACTGTACAGTAACATCAGTGTGTTCACCTGGGTATTCACAGTAATGTGTCCAAGTGGACTAATATGTAAAACTGTACAGTTACCTAAGTGTGTTCACCTGGGTATTCACTGTAATGTGTCAAAGTGTTTGTTTGATGGTGTTTAACGCCACTTTCAGCAATTTTTCAGCTATATCATGGCGTCCAGTTTTTATTGGGGGAGGAAGCCGGAGTACCCTGAGAAAACCCCGGACCTGCGGTAGGAAAACTGGCAATCCTTGTCAATTAAGATTGGAGTCGAGTACACACTGCCTGCAGTGAGAATAGAACCCACATTTTCAGTGTTGACAGACCACGTGATCAATAGAAGACGAACTGCCTTGACCACTCGGCTGCCGAGGCCCCTGTGTCAAAGTGGATTGACATGTAAAACTGTACAGTTACCTAAGTGTGTTCACCTGGGTATTCACAGTAATGTGTCCAAGTAGACTGACATATAAAACTGTACAGTTACCTAAGTGTGTTCACCTGGGTATTCACAGTAATGTGTCCAAGTAGACTGACATGTAAAACTGTACAGTAACATCAGTGTGTTCATCTGGGTATTCACAGTAATGTGTCCAAGTAGATTGACATGTAAAACTGTACAGTAACATCAGTGTGTTCACCTGGGTATTCACAGTAATGTGTCCAAGTAGACTGACATGTAAAACTGTACAGTTACCTAAGTGTGTTCACCTGGGTATTCACAGTTATGTGTCCAAGTAGATTGACATGTAAAACTGTACAGTTACCAGGGTTCTCACTAGGATTTCTTTATGGTGAGTCCTGGGACTCATCACTTTTTGGAATGATGAGTCCCAATCTGTCTTGGTGAGTCCATAAAGTTGACTCAACCAAACTACCAATACTGCATGACGTTACCATGAATAATACATTAAGTTTTGTTTTGTAACATCTTCATGTTTTATTTGATACTAAAATCCCTGTTGAAACCCATGCATTACTCTGTGACAGCTTAATCTACATGTTTCCAGAATGAAAACATATTAAAAATATTTGTTTTGGTAGTTTTGCTTTGTGTCGACCTAATATATATGTGTGATATATTTCGGTTCACTGTCTTGGTGTACTTAAAAGTCTGAAGTTAGTCAGGGTTGAGGCATTTTCAATTCATTAATGAAATTTGCTGTGAAATTTCTTTAAACTTTTCAAACAAATGTAGGGTTGTAATCTTCTTCTGAGGTAAAAATTTAGTCTGAATGAGCATGTAAAGATACACATAATTTTATTGTGCCTATATTTATATATCCCAAGATTTTAGCATCATTTTATGGAAGGGAAGTATCAATTAACACCATTTACTTCTGTTGGTTATTTGAAGTCTGCATGGCTTCATCTGAGAGAAAATGTATGGGTTCAGTGGGATAAGAGGCAACTCCTCAATTTAAATAATTTGACTAATACATGTATAATACATAAATTTCAAAGCACTATATTAAAAGTAGTTATTAAGTTATTCAATAAATTTTATAAATTTTGTTTAAATTTCCCAATTCAAAACTGAAAATATTTCTGCTTAACCTCATCTGAAATAACAAAAGTTCATTCGACATTTAATCATTACAATAATATTTTTTAATCATTGCAATCAGGTCACAAGCCAAGTGTTTCACTTAATCACATTTTAAAAACATCGAAAACGATCTTTTTGATGGAAATATTTTCTTTGTAACATTAGACTTTGTATTACATTATTGGTTATGTAAACCCACAAATATCCCAAGCTCTGGCTAGTCACTGATAATTAATGGAAATAATTTATTTTTCAAATATAAAACCTTTTTAATCAAGTCACAAGCCAGGTGTTTCACTTAATTACCTTTAAAAAACAATGAACATAGAAAACGTGTTTGTTTACTTTCGGCGGGATGTACAAGAAAGATATTATTATTATGGTTTATAAACACTTGTTTTTTTTAAATTCATCATAAATTTATTAAAATATTTTTTTAATTCATGTTAAGATTGTTTAGATTTTTGTTAATACAGCCACTTATTATCGGTCATCGGTCCCCGTACGAGATCAAATATATTTCACCTGCTGTGCATCACAGCTAAAAATAGAATTACATCCGGTTGTAAAAGTGTCATTCGGTATGCTTTAGGTAAATGACGTGCTGTTGATTAAAGCACATTTATGGACGCAAATGATTGCAATGCGATGCGTCCCGAGGATGCACGGAATCTAGTAATGGCGCGTCCTACACAACTTTGACGCATCCAGGACGCATATACGCGTCTTAACGGGAACCCTGGTTACCTAAGTGTGTTCACCTGGGTATTCACAGTAATGTGTCCAAGTAGACTGACATGTAAAACTGTACAGTTACCTAAGTGTGTTCATCTGGGTATTCACAGTAATGTGTCCAAATGGACTGACATGTAAAATTGTACAGTAACATCAGTGTGTTCATCTGGGTATTCACGGTAATGTGTCCAAGTAGATTGACATGTAAAACTGTACAGTTACCTAAGTGTGTTCACCTGGGTATTCACAGTAATGTGTCCAAGTAGACTGACATGTAAAACTGTACAGTAACATCAGTGTGTTCATCTGGGTATTCACGGTAATGTGTCCAAGTAGATTGACATGTTAAACTGTACAGTAACATCAGTGTGTTCATCTGGGTATTCACAGTAATGTGTCCAAGTAGACTGACATATAAAACTGTACAGTTACCTAAGTGTGTTCATCTGGGTATTCACAGTAATGTGTCCAAGTAGATTGACATGTAAAATTGTACAGTTACCTAAGTGTGTTCACCTGGGTATTCACAGTAATGTGTCCAAGTAGATTGACATGTAAAATTGTACAGTTACCTAAGTGTGTTCACCTGGGTATTCACAGTAATGTGTCCAAGTAGATTGACATGTAAAACTGTACAGTTACCTAAGTGTGTTCATCTGGGTATTCACAGTAATGTGTCCAAGTAGACTGACATGTAAAACTGTACAGTTACCTAAGTGTGTTCATCTGGGTATTCACAGTAATGTGTCCAAGTAGATTGACATGTAAAACTGTACAGTAACATCGGTGTGTTCACCTGGGTATTCACAGTAATGTGTCCAAGTAGATTGACATGTAAAACTGTACAGTAACATCAGTGTGTTCACCTGGGTATTCACAGTAATGTGTCCAAGTAGATTGACATGTAAAACTGTACAGTAACATCAGTGTGTTCACCTGGGTATTCACAGTAATGTGTCCAAGTAGACTGACATGTAAAACTGTACAGTTACCTAAGTGTGTTCATCTGGGTATTCACAGTAATGTGTCCAAGTAGATTGACATGTAAAACTGTACAGTTACCTACGTGTGTTCACCTGGGTATTCACAGTAATGTGTCCAAGTAGACTGACATGTAAAACTGTACAGTAACATCAGTGTGTTCACCTGGGTATTCACAGTAATGTGTCAAAGTGGATTGACATGTAAAACTGTACAGTTACCTAAGTGTGTTCACCTGGGTATTCATGGTAATGTGTCCAAGTAGATTGACATGTAAAACTGTACAGTAACATCAGTGTGTTCACCTGGGTATTCACAGTAATGTGTCCAAGTGGACTGACATGTAAAACTGTACAGTAACATCAGTGTGTTCACCTGGGTATTCACAGTAATGTGTCCAAGTGGACTGACATGTAAAACTGTACAGTTACCTAAGTGTGTTCATCTGGGTATTCACAGTAATGTGTCCAAGTAGATTGACATGTAAAACTGTACAGTAACATCAGTGTGTTCACCTGGGTATTCACAGTAATGTGTCAAAGTAGACTGACATGTAAAACTGTACAGTTACCTAAGTGTGTTCATCTGGGTATTCACAGTAATGTGTCCAAGTAGATTGACATGTAAAACTGTACAGTTACCTAAGTGTGTTCATCTGGGTATTCACAGTAATGTGTCCAAGTAGACTGACATGTAAAACTGTACAGTTACCTAAGTGTGTTCACCTGGGTATTCACAGTAATGTGTCCAAGTAGATTGACATGTAAAACTGTACAGTAACATCAGGGTGTTCACCTGGGTATTCACAGTAATGTGTCCAAGTGGACTGACATGTAAAACTGTACAGTTACCTAAGTGTGTTCATCTGGGTATTCACAGTAATGTGTCCAAGTAGATTGACATGTAAAACTGTACAGTAACATCAGTGTGTTCACCTGGGTATTCACAGTAATGTGTCAAAGTAGACTGACATGTAAAACTGTACAGTTACCTAAGTGTGTTCATCTGGGTATTCACAGTAATGTGTCCAAGTAGATTGACATGTAAAACTGTACAGTTACCTAAGTGTGTTCATCTGGGTATTCACAGTAATGTGTCCAAGTAGATTGACATGTAAAACTGTACAGTTACCTAAGTGTGTTCATCTGGGTATTCACAGTTATTTGTCCAAGTGGATTGACATGTAAAACTGCACAGTTACCTCACTGTATTCACCTGGGTATTAAAGCTAATGTGTCCAAATGGACTGACATGTAAAACTGTACAGTTACATACATCAGTGTGTTTACCTGGGTATTCACGGTAATGTGTCCAAGTGGACTGACATGTAAAACTGCATCCCTGTATTGGTCAGTTTTAGTTATCGTATGTGTACAGATTTCCATTTTGTCAGTTCCATCTCAGATGCATTATTACAAATGGTGATCAATATGTTACCTGTGTTTAAATTTAACATTAGAAATACACTTGTGGTTGAAAAGTGAAACCTGGAATGTAGACAAACAGCATGACACGAGGACACGGTCTAAAGTTTCTTATTTTGTTCACTTAATATTACATCTGATGCAAGTTTACTGAGGCATGGCAGACATAGATTTTAAAAGTGGGGTTTGGAAATAAAGCATGGCAGCACTCCACAATAAAACAGCATTTGGTGAACCCTGGTTTTTAACAGGTTCTCTAGTTTCTTATTATAAATTAATTATTGCTCTCATTCATGCCATCCCAATTGCAAAGCCACATTACTTTTAGCAATTATCTTTGCTCTGAATAACCAATTTATGTGAAAACATTTATGTGTTGAACAGTTTGTTCCAATAATAAATCTAGGATTGAGAACAGGTGTTCAGATGTTTTTTTTTATCAGGTACTCAAAGACTATGATATTGAAATAAAGATTTTGCATTGTTTGTCCATGCCAAATAAATGATCCTCTAAGTAAGCTCATTAGTAGAGGTTACTATAGCCATAGGCAACAGGTGAGTTTGAATATCAGAACATGGATGTCACTGGTAAGCTTGTTAAATCAAGCTGTAAAACAGCTGGGGTTCTACTCGAGATCAGCATATGGTAAGGGGGGGAATAAACATCTGGTAATTAATTAACCATCATGATTACACAGCAGGGGGTTTTAATAACATCCTCACTCAGATATTAACTCCTGTTTTTAACCTGAAGGGTTTTAATTTATCAAAGACAACAGTCCATTTCAAAGTTTTCAACGGGACAAACTGCAACTACAAACTGTAGCTGCAGTTTTTAGTAACGGAAGTGGACACTAGGTGGTGTTTTTTTTAAATTGGAAAGTCATCAATTTGTTACTTTAAAAATGTTCAAAAAATTTTTATAAGTCTAATTTAAAAAAAATCAGAAAAGATTTAAAATACCATGTCAAAATCTCTTGCTTCTTTGACAGGGAGCTTTCGGCCATTCTGGGGCTTTATTCGGCACACCCTTTATCTTGCTACGCCACTGTTATCATGTATGGTAAGTGTTAATTGTTTACAAGCCGACTGTGTAAGTTGTAACTGTATTAAGCCTAATGATTCATTTTAACTTTTCTTGAAATATTCTTTTCTTATTTGAATAGTTCACACCTTTCATCGCCTTTTTGATAGACAGTTAATGATTGCGTAAGTTTTTTTTTCAAAACGACATTTCTTTATATCTGTTCCTTTCTTTCTTTCTCGCCAGCTTGGCAAATTTATTTTTGTGTAATTTTACGGAGTTGTCTAACTTTAGAACTTCCGATGGGATCTGTCAAGTAACCGAAAATTGGAAAATGTAATGAAACTTCCTTTCTTGTAATTTGAAAACTGGGAACAATATTATATAGATTCTCGATTGAAAAGTTATTTTTTAAAGCCTTAAGCAAGTTGATAGTTTTTATTTATTTTTTGATAAACTGTTTAATTTAAACACAAATATTTTAGCTTTATTTGCATTAGTTAAATACAAATAACAAAATTTCCAAAATTATTTTAATTTACCGCCCTGATATTTTCTAAAATAATTTTGCATACATGCCAATCCTCCGGATTTTGTCCGGAACTTCCAGAACTTGTTACCCTTGTCCGGGCTACCGGGTAGGTTGTTGGAATCTCCAGGTTTTCTTCCTTTTTCGGGAATAATCATAAAAGTTGTGTTAAATCACCCTTTCTAATCCTGCATTAACAAAATACACGCGCATGTCAGCTCAAAAAACACTGGAGACCCTCTCAAATACCATAGAAATTCTCAAAAATCGTTTTCAGCCGGGGGTCTTCGCCCCCTCTGCACCTACCAAGGCCTTTACTAGGACCCACTGGGGACTTTTATCGGTCCCCATACCCCTTGGCGAAATTATCAGGAATTCTACCAAAATATGTTGGCAAGTATGATTTCTAAGGTTTTTCTATTTTCAAGGTGTAGATTGGCCTTTGTCGAATTTTGGTTAAAACGTTCTGGGGTTATGATAATAAAAGATCTACAAATCTTAAGGATTTTGGATATTAAATATTGTTTGGGTTTGAGTGTCACTGATATCTTGATTAGATGAAACTCTCGTATGGCGTTGTAAATTTTAATAATCTTGGTATTTTTGATAAAAATTTATTTATTTACAGCAAATGTTTGAAGATAGATTATTTTCTGTGTGATATTTGTATTCAAGAGGCAATGACCCCACCCCACCCCATCCCCAAAGAAAATGACTTGGAGGGATGTGGGGTGTTTGATTGATATAGTTAAATTAAAACGGTGTTTCCACATTTTTCCTTTCGAATAACGTTAGCTTTCGGTTTAACATGTATGGTCGTGGAGAGTTAGCTGAGACGGAACAAATAAACTTTTGTCGCATATACAATTAGCCAAATAAAAAGTACAAGGATCGTGCCACTTAAAACACGTACGTAACCACTATGGTCTGCTGCCAGGTATTTTAAATAAAAATGTGCCGCCCCCATCTTCACCCCCAATACGAAACATTTGTTATTTTTCTCTAGGTTGTAGAATGGAACCTACTCTTTCATGAACCATACAGCTTCATTAGCATTACAAGTGAAATTTCTTAACTTGACTTATACGTAAACTGTTGTGAGATAATAGAAATAATCTTTATAATAATTATAATAAATTTGTTATTTTCCTTCTTCATATATTATAACAGGATTGTTCGTTCCTTCTCTAGGCCCCCCTAAAACGTAAGCGCACAGTACAGGGGCGGATCCATATATGAGGCTAGGGGGGGGGCATCACCCTGGTAGGTGAGTAGGGGGGGGGGCGAAGCCCCCTGAAGCTGGTGATATTTAAGCAATTGAGAGGGTGTTAAGGACTACAAATTTTAACATTTTAAACACACTGTCGCTCGCTCTTTCTTTCTCTCTGTGTCTTTCCTGCTTTTTTCTCACACATTCTCTTTCTTTTTCCCTTTTTAGCGAACGTCCCCTCCGCCCGCTCTGGATCCACCACTGCAGTTATAAGTGTTTGCGTGCAATTATTATCATCCAAATGGAGTAGTATTAACTGTCTCAGGTTAATGGTCATTGCTGTGGTTGTATTTAAAGAGAGGGAGAGTAAGCAGGGTATTAGGATAATGTCTCCGGTTTGATTTGGAAAATATTTAGTCTTACAGAAGTAGTGGCATGAGGATAGTATAATAGTCTTTGGATTCAGTAGATTAGAAAGGGTTTAGGTTGAATGTTACGGTGTAGGGCAGAATATATAGAAAATATAAGGAAAATATATGGTAGGAGAGGTGCTAGACAATTCAGAGTACGAAATGGTATGGGTGTCAAGAAAGTGATAGATGTAGGTGTTGTAGAGAGAAGAGTGGGCAAAGTATTGGTAATGGACAGTGTTAGTTCACGTGTTATTAAATGTAAGGATAAAGGTGTTGGGGAGTTATGGATATTGAAGGGAATGATTGTTAGGAAGGGTGTGTTAAGTGTGTGGGAACAAGGTACATGTAATGTAATTAATGTTATATATAGATCGGATGTAAAGAAAAGTCAAGTTTTTTTAGGACGAAGGGGTGCTTTAACTTAAGTGTAAGGATGTTATATGTTATGAAGTCTGTCTATTTTACGTATTTTTCAAACATAGTTTAATATAAATGTAAAACGTTAAAACAATTTTGTTAATTTGTCATTTAAAAAAAAAATCGCCAAAAGCACTAACTATAGCTGTTTGTTTGTTTGAATAGTATGTAATGCCACTTTCAGCTAATTTTTCAGCTATTTCGTGGCGACCAGTTTTTAAGGATGAAGCCGGAGTACCGGAGAAAGCACGGATACTGGGGCAATCCTTAAGATAAGAATTGGAGTTGAACACACATTCAACCAACTCGATTCAAACATTTCGACCTCTAACCTAGACCATTTTCTTAGAATAAACCAGAAATCTTGAAATAAAACTGTACGACAAGCGTGATAACTTCAACTTTACAAATGTCAAATTGTCGTTCATTGATTCCATTCATTGAGTAGCCAGACTTGTGTCTAATAAGAGACAGCCACTTATTACTAGAAATGAGCACCCCAGGGGAGTGCACTTAAGTTCTGTATGGGTTCTGGTTACTATAATTTTTTGTTCTTGTTGTTGATGTTGTTGGTTTTTGTATTTTTTGTTGTCCTTTGGTTTTCGATTTTATGTTGTTTTAAACATTTTCTTGTAAACGTAGCCAAGGGATAAAAAATACAAAAAATGACCAGTGATATTTTAATCATGTTCAATTTAACTTTTTTTCTTAAAAATCGGAAGTATTCCCTCAAATAGGCATTCCGTTAGAAACTGTGTTTCCTTAATTGCCTCATAAAGCCTACTTAAGTGAGTAACGCTTCATAATTTTGCTCTATGAATACGCGTAAACACACTATTAACATCGTTGACATGTCAGGGGACACACGTTTGCCAGGAAGGACATGTATGGTTCGGTTCCACATAAATCTTTCCAGGTGTCACATAGTTCTTTACTTTTGTCCTCGCAGGTAAAGCCTATAAAGAAACAACAATTGATTGTTTTAATCAAGAATGTCGGATGTAACACGTGGTTTTACATGTGTTTTATTAGTGCACATTTTTTTGGTAAATCAAGGCGACGATGGGGGGGGGGGGGGGGGTTTGTGTGTGTGTCTATGTGCATGTTTGTGCGTGTTTGAATGGTGTTTTACGAAAAGTTTCAGCTACACAGTCGAATAACTAATACTATAAATTTTATTATATTCAATATCATCAGATTCTGTATCGCCATATTACATTGATGGTTTATCCATAAATCTATCATAATATTTATTTTTATACGGTCGGTAGTCTTACCGTGACCGGGGTTTTCCTTTCCCAATAAAAAAACTTGATGATATAGCCAAACACTACACAGTGTCGTTAATCACATTCAAATAAATAAATCGTTGTGATACATGCTTAGTGATAAAATAACTAATGACAATAATGAGATCGTTTTCATGTTGATTTCTGTATATGAGCAATGACTGAATAACGCCGCTAATCAAAATCGCACCTTACAGAATTGACGTTTCATTAATAAATGAACTATTTAGAGATCGTGTAAAGAGGATGACCACTATACTCCTGACGTACATGTACTATAGATCGTGTAAAGAGGATGACCACTATACTCCTGACGTACATGTACTATAGATCGTGTAAAGAGGATGACCACTATACTCCTGACGTACATGTACTATAGATCGTGTAAAGAGGATGACCACTATACTCCTGACGTACATGTACTATAGATCGTGTAAAGAGGATGACCACTATACTCCTGACGTACATGTACTATAGATCGTGTAAAGAGGATGACCACTACACTCCTGACGTACATGTACTATAGATCGTGTAAAAGGGATGACCACTATACTCCTGACGTACATGTACTATAGATCGTGTAAAAGGGATGACCACTATACTCCCGACGTACATGTACTATAGATCGTGTAAAGAGGATGACCACTATACTCCTGACGTACATGTACTATAGATCGTGTAAAGGGGATGACCACTATACTCCTGACGTACATGTACTATAGATCGTGTAAAGAGGATGACCACTATACTCCTGACGTACATGTACTATAGATCGTGTAAAGGGGATGACCACTATACTCCTGACGTACATGTACTATAGATCGTGTGAAGGGGATGACCACTATACTCCTGACGTACATGTACTATAGATCGTGTGAAGGGGATGGCCACTATACTCCTGACGTACATGTACTATAGATCGTGTAAAAGGGATGACCACTATACTCCTGACGTACATGTACTATAGATCGTGTAAAGGGGATGACCACTATACTCCTGACGTACATGTACTATAGATCGTGTGAAGGGGATGACCACTATACTCCTGACGTACATGTACTATAGATCGTGTGAAGGGGATGGCCACTATACTCCTGACGTACATGTACTATAGATCGTGTAAAAGGGATGACCACTATACTCCTGACGTACATGTACTATACATGTTTGTCTTTATCGATTACCGGTAGTTAGTTTTGTTGGAAAAGTTTCTTGATATTTCGGTGGAGTATGATTAGCTCGTTATTTTTTTTTAATTATAATAAATCATCATACCTTTATAACATGTACAGTGGTGATCCTTGCCCGATTGAATACTTAAAACGACAATGAAAACAACACAAGACACTAGTTTCATTCAGCTTTGTGGAAAAATCAATGTACATCATGAAATAAATATTTACTAATAAAACGTTACTTATTGACTGACAGGTTTACAGATGTTACAGGCAGGTTTTGTTTTATGAAAAGGAAAATTTGTGCACCACGTTCTAATTCATTTAATAACAAGTTCTTATAATGAACCATTTACTTACAGTTTATTTGTTTTACACAGTAATATAAACGTGAATAGGCTACTTTTGTTGTTGTTGACAAACTCGACTCTTGCATTCATTTCTCTATTTCCTCCAAATAGAGATTATAATGAACATGAAATATAACCAAATATATAACATTTGAAAAGTTTTAATATATATATTAACATAATCATACTGTTATCTTATATATAGCGAAGTTGGTGATTATAGTGTTAGACAGATCTGGAAATGTAAACATAACAAACGAAATTTGTTATGACGAAATAGTTCCTCATTGAAGCGAGATTTATTTCTGTGGGGTTTTCCGAGCATAAATGGAAGTAGTATTCCGACTGATTTCCACGTCCATAACGGTGTTTCGTAGATAGGTCGTGGTCAAACAGCGGCCTGTAAAGAAACATCTTTGAATGTATTTGGGCATGTCTATTTACGATTTTCCAGTACAGCAGATAAGATATTTCCAACTGAGTGCTGATTTTAATTGTACAAATGTCAATATTTGTAATGCCTTTAAATTTAGCAAAGTTTGTATCAGGGTTGATTCGTTGCAGTCAGTCAGTGTCATGTTTGTTGTCAGGATTGAATTTAACACCGTTCGCATCCATAAACTTTGGTGGGGGTGGAGAGGAATTCACCAGATAAAAAGTTTTCAATATAATTAGATATCGTTGAACCATTTTTAGAACATCAGACATGAATCTTTTTTTATATTCACCATCAGCAAGGTAAGTGCAGTGTTTGAAAAAATAGGTTTTTTTTCGGTAAATGACGAATGTCCAGTGTACGCATTTTATTGGCGTTTGTCGGTTTCGGTAATGCTATTTCATACTCAAACCAAACTGTCCCACATCTCTGGTTTCCATGCCTTGTTCGTGTTTTACAACAAAATGCTGGAATTTTTTAAGAAGTATAACAACCTCGTGCTTTAAGTTACACCACAGTTCACAACCATACACCAATGTAGGTAGTACAACAGATATACAAGTTATATAATATTATCAGCACTGACGGATTTGTATGTTTGGCCCTAATACTTGAAATTTGCAAAATAAAAGTTACGCGCTTTTCTACACACGATTTTGATTCCGAGCAAAACCTGTGTTGTAATTATCTCTAAATTTTATAGTAAATCCCAGGTTTAACGAGGTGTCATCATCATTCTCAATCTAATTTATCCGAGGATTAATGAGGTCTCCGTATCAATGTCATCAGTAAGATATAAGTATTGAATTCAAATCGAAAAAATAAACAATGTTTTATTTGGATGTTAGTTGTGGGAAAAGCAGAAAATACCGTCGTGAAAAAAACTCAACCTGATCAAATACAGAAAACTACACATGAGGAACACGGCCCTTAGAACTTTGAAATATGATGCTATTCACTTAGAACTTCGGAATATCAGATATGGAAAGCGATCGAGAGGAGGGTGGGGGTGGGCTGGATAGAACTTGACACTACTATTTTCATGGATAAATCCTGGCACTCACACTTCTTATTGGATATTCTTTACCGATTTGACTGAATTCAAAATTTAAATAATGTTCATTTTTCTCGTTGTTAATAGAATATTCTTTCCTTAGGGGACAGTTGGCTGGTGGCGTAATCTACGCTATTGTAGTTATAATATATGACAGCGGTGATCAAGTTTTTGTATAATGTGTTTTCTTACGTGGTCATCAGTAACGACGGCCTTATTTAATTATAAAAAATAACATATTGGAAAGGGCCATGCGGCCATTTCCGTGTATTTCAACATGAGAACCACAAGACACATCGAAAGTCAATGTCTTAATTTTTATTAAATGAATGATACAGGCGGATGAGAGCCAATGCATCGTGTGCGGGCGATAAAGTGCATATCAAAACAAAAACGGACCTGTTATAATGGTGTACTTAACTTTCATCATGGAACTATTCATTCGTCAATCAAAATAAAGCGATGCAACTAGCATAGTTATATTTACAACTGAGTCAACCCTTCATCCAGCATTGACTACATTCGCTCCGTTTCTTCGTTGAGTATACTATTAATGTCTCCTCGTACCCAATTAGGATAATGAGTGTAATAAGGCGTTCCATGCCAAAGGTAAGCTGTTCTGTTTCTGTTACAGTAACCATGGTAGTGCATGTTTATAACGGTAACTAAGTTATTTTTTATTTATAGTAACCAATGGAGCGTTTTGAAGACAATAACCAATATGTAGTAACCATCGGTGTCTGTGTCTTATACTGGGCTGTCATTGTGACAGATAGGAGAAATAAATAAATTTGGATGTAAATAATAGTATTAACTCTTTTAATATATATATATATTGCCTAGAATTCATTTTAATATTTATGTCACTTTATCCTTTATTGAATTGCTGAAAGATTCTTATAGGTAACAAGCAAACGCTGACAAAAAAGACACAAAAAACAACAACAACAAAAAACAAATAAAACAAAAAGAAACAAACAAACAAAAGTCGAAAATAACGTGCTTTATGACAATACTTTGTAAGGCAGATGTGTATCCGGAAATACGAGATTCAGCCCCGTTAACTTACTTTAAACATGGACAACTACAAACCTGAATTTAAGAAAAGTAAATATCATATAAAATCCATATACTTAAGTAAACATTAAAAAAAATCACACTGGCATAATTAACTTCCAGTTTACCGAACAACTTGTCTGTTTCGACAACACTGTGTGTCTGACGAATGCAATCGTTGGTATATAAGATTAAGTTCCGATTCAGTGTAGGGCATACTTTTCCTGGTCGTTTCGCTGCTGGTAGACTTCATAGACCTTCTTGGTACACGGGTATGCTTTGAGTAATATAGTCTTCCTACAATTTCTTCCACTTCCGATGGGTTTACTTCTCTAAATGCCGGTGCTTTCGGCAGGAAAATTTTAAATTCTGGTACATAGTCATTCATGCGTTTCAAATATTTTTTCTCAACCGTCATTTTCTTTGCTTCTTCAATGACTTTTTCTCTTTTTTGCAATTTTCGGTTGAGATCTGATTCTTTACAAGCTAGTTCTATCTTTAACGAACGCTCAGGACCACTATAAATATTTTTTATATCCTTCATAGAAATGTTAGCATACGTTGATCTGAATCCGTGTGCCATTTTCACAAATCTGCAACTACTAAAATATTAAAAAGAAATGTATCTTTTTGTAATTGTCAAATCCTTGCTCTACTTCATATATACGTTTAGTATCATTGAGATTTATTCGTTTAAACAATTACAGCTATCTAAACTATAGTTACAAACCTCATTTGATTGAAAGTATAATTAAATATAGAAAGTCAATAATCTGAAACGTTGATTATCAAAGAAAGTTTCCTTAATGGTTGACGGCATAGATTATCTTATTTAAATGTCACTTAAAAGCCAAAGACCTTGTACTTATGTTAATGTTGGCATAAATAAATAAATAAATAAATAAATAAATAAATAAATAAATAAATAAATAAATAAATAAATAAATAAATAAATAAATAAATAAATAAATAAATAAATAAATAAATAAATAAATAAATAAATAAATAAATAAATAAATAAATAAATAATCAATCAATCAATCAATCACAAAACTCTCAATGTTTCTTTAGTAATAATAGTTTGTTTAGAACGAATAATCGTACCCTCGCTTGTTATTTTATTTTTTTTAATCCGACAAATCACAAAATTAACTTCAGATTATAACGGCAGTAAAATTCGGCCTATATTTTGTTAGTTTATTGCATCCTCCCAAGTCAGGGGTTCTGAGTCCGCGTTCGCTCCATCATGATGATGGAGCGAACGCGGACTCAGAACCCCTGACTTGGGAGGATGGTTTATTGTTGATATTGTATTTTTTCATTTTTACAGTAAAAACGATAGCGAGATTCATTCCCAATCGACCTTAAATTGCATAGGGCGCAAAGACGTTCGTTTTGAGGAGTTTTGTTCCAACGCTATAGGAATCTTGACGTTGGAACATCGAAGTTTGGTGAAATATATTCTACAGTTTTTCTGCAAGGCAGTCAGATATTTGTCCATGCCAAGGGTGAAAATTTAGTAAAGATCTATCGTCCTCTGCATGTTTCTTTTTATGATTAATTATTATCTGCAACCATTGCCCAAAATAAAGAATATTTTATTCGCCCGCCAGGGACGGTAGTGGAGTCTATGAATGACAGATCATGTCATTTGTGCAATTATTTACGCGTTTATAAAGATATACACATATATATTGGGTTTTTTACGCGGATATTTATTTAATTTAGTAAAATTAACGCGTTTATATAGAAGTTAATTCAATTTACGGATATACCGTTAATATGTGCAACATACGCGTATACATGTTCAAAAGAAAGAGCGAGCGAGAGTGTGTTTTTTGTGTCCTTAACACCCTCTAAATTGCTTAAATCTCACCAGCTTCTGGGGAGCGAAGCCCCTAGTCCTAGTCCCCACTTAAGCGATACCCAGACCCCTTGCGGACATTTTCATGACATGGCTGGACATTTTTTTTAGAACAAGGCCCCCCCCCCCCCCCCCACGTTCCACTTTAATTTTTTATCCACTATTGTGAGGTTCATTCCGGCCTAAACTGTATTACATATTTATCAGAATGTTCATGTGAGTTTCTAAATTATTCTATTAAAAACGAAACTAATGCGTGTCGGAGCCATTTCGTTGGATATGTATCGTTTCGTAACGGAGTTTTATTTTTATAACATGCTATAATAGTGATATACTGTGTGTTTCGTTCATTGAGACTAATGTGTCAAAAGACTGGCTACAAACAGCACATTACATGGGAATGTAGATGATTGGGTTAGTTTCACACGCACCTGTTTCAGATTGATTGATTGGATGTTTGCTTTTTTTAAGTCCAGCGAGCAGTATTTCAGCTATATTCAGGACGGGAACAAGTTAAAAAATAAATCAACGGAAAATGGGGATGGGATGGGTCACAGGAAATACAATTTTGACTGCCACTGGAAAAGTATGGAGTTTTGGGTAGGGGCGGAAAATTTAGCCTTTTGTAGCCGCTACAATTAGCCTACTCTTGTTTCAGAAAAAAATTTACCCCCTATACTCTAATATAAGAGTATAGGGGGTAAATTTTGACAGACACCTGTTTCAGAAAAAAAATTATCCAATTGTACTCTAATATAAGAGTATAGGGGGTAAATTTTTTTTTTCTGAAACTGGTGCCTGTGGTTAGTTTTTTTCAAGATAGATGGAGCGCTCGAATGCGACTATTAGCAAACATTTTTTATGACTTTATAGGAGTCTCAACGATAATGTTTTAAGTGATGATATTTATAATTGAAAACAAAAAATAGAAAGTAGTTAATTTCAGAGATACAGTCGAAATCTAACGTTTCTATTAAATTATCGATCGTACGTAGACTTGTATCATCAGCAATAACGAAAAAAATATTGAGTTGCTTCCCTTGTGTACACAATTTTGAATAATAATGATCGATTCTTAAAAACACATGATTGAACTAACACAGATAAAAAAATTAATAACTTCAATATAACCAACATATTAATTTGAATATCTAAAATCATTCATGAATAAGCTAATAGCGACTTTGAAAAGATATATTTTTTTAAATACCTTGATTTTGAATGTTTTAGATACATTAAAATATGTACTTCGATCTTTGTGCAATTGAGTTATTAATTACTCACTATGGTCCGATTTGTGGTAATTAACTGGTTTAGTACTGGTTTAAAATTGAATTTTGAAGAAAGTATTGTGTAAAATTATAGCGTAACTAGGTTAACATACTTAATGACAATAAAACCGAAGATTTATTGCAAGTGAGCAAAGTACTATTTTTTTCTCACGTATAATGTGAATAGGTTGAACTTCTTATATATTTAGATTTACAGTGTTGGGTGAGGAAGTCATTGATACTGGTATTATTATGGCGACAGCACGGGTATGTTTAAGGCATTTTAAGCGAGAACAGATTTTGTATGTAAGTTAAGAGTTTATATTTATTTAAGGCTTCATATCCATTAACAGGTTAAGACTTTTTTTATTTTCCCGAAAACGGATAACAGTAAATATAATATCATGATAACAGATAACAGCAATTTACATGAGAAAACAGAAAACAGTCGGTTCAAAAATAAAAAAAAAACAGATAACGGCAGAATTTTATCGAAGGGCGATACGGCGAGAAAATGCATACATGAATCAGTGTTTCCATAGTAACTAGTATGCGATCTTACGTATATTCCTCTCTTCATAGGAAGACTAAACTACATTAAAATAAGTGGTGAATAAAATGAATTAACAGATGACAGAGAAAAATTTAACCCACATAAAACTGAAACGATAACCATATCTCGTAAATCAGTCAAGCCAATTCATCCACCTATTCTTATGGACGGGCTCAATATTCAAGAAGTTGTTTCACATAAACACTTAGGCATTTATTTTTCAAGTAATGGTTCTTGTCATGACCACATTAATTACATTGTTTAAAAAAGCCTATAATAGAGTTAATTCCTTCGTAGGGTACGATTTGTTCTTGACAGGTATGTCCTGGAGAGAATGTACTTTTCTTATATTAGACCAATTATGGAATATGGCGATGTGGTATGGCATAACCATACACAATACTTAGTAAACAAGTTAGAGAGTGTCCAGATAGACGCTATGCGTATTGCTACGGGAGGGACAAAATTTACATCGCTAGAAAAACTTTATAAAAAAAAACGGGTTGGGAAACACTTTCGGCTAGGAGGGAAAAACATCGACTTATTATATTATATAAGATTATAAACAAAGGAATCCCCAAATTATTTACGGGAACTTGTTCTTAGTTCAGTTGGTAATCGACATTTTACTCGCCAAGCCGAAAATATTGTTAATGTTCGTACACGAACGAACTTCTACTCTGAATATTTTCTGCCTAAAAGAAGTGGCAAAAAAAAAAAAAAAAACTAGTCTAAAGAACTTTGTATTGCATACGCAGCGGCCAGAGTGTGTACTTTGTGCAGTATTACCTACGCAGCGGTCAGAGTGTGTATTATGTGCAGTATTACCTACGCAACAGTCACAGTGTGTTCTATGTGCAGTATTGCCTACGCAGCGGTCAGAGCGTGTACTTTGTGCAGTATTGCCTCCGCAGCGGTCAGAGTGTGTACTATTTGCAGTATTACCTCCGCAGCGTTCAGAGTGTGTACTTATATAGTGCAGTATTGCTTACGCAGCGGTCAGAGCGTGTACTTTGTGCAGTATTGCCTACGCAGCGCTCAGAGCGTGTATTATGTGCAGTATTACCTACGCAACGGTAACAGTGTGTACTATGTGCAGTATTGCCTACGCAGCGGTCAGAGCGTGTACTTTGTGCAGTATTGCCCCCGCAGCGGTCAAAGTGTGTACTATTTGCAGCATTACCTCCGCAGCGGTCAGAGTGTGTACTGTGTTACTATTCACAATATTGCCTCCGCAGCGGTCAAAGTGTGTACTATGTGAAGAATTGCCGCAGCAGGAGTCAGTGAAGTACGTGTCCCTAATTTTAACTTTTATTTTAAAGGTTATTCGTGTATTGTTTATTTAATACATGTGCTGTCCATATACAATGTTCGGTTGAGTATGCGCAAATTCAAACATAATCTATATTAAATATCCTTCAATTAAAATGTTAATACAATATGAAGTCTTGAAGTAGCTGAAATATTGCTTGCTTTACGTTAGGCACCAATCAATCTAACCTCCATTCTATTAAAATACAATCGTGGAAAATTAATTATAAACACACACACAATTTCCAAATTAATGGATATTGTGTTGATCACACTGTTTCATAAACGTAATAAAAGACTGTCAACGTTATGTTTGAAAATTGAATAAATACCCAGGCAAACTTCATGTTTGTCAATTACGCAGACCGTTCTCTATATATATAATATGATTTATTTTTAACAACAGGGATACTAAGTCGTTCCTACATAATCACAGTCAACAGAGATACTATGTCGCTCCTATGTAATAACAGTCAACAGGGGTACTGTCACTCTACGTAACCACAGTCAACAGGGGTACTAAGTCGCTCCTACGTAATCACAGTCAACAGGGGTACTAAGTCACTCCTACGTAATCACAGTCAATAGGGGTACTAAGTCACTCCTACGTAATCACAGTCAACAGGAATACTAAGTGACTCCTACGTAATTACTGTCAACAGAGGTACTAAGTCACTCCTACGTAATCGTAGTCAACAGGGGTACTACGTCACTCCTACGTAATGATAGTCAACAGGGGTACTAAGTCACTCATACGTAATCACAGTCAACAAGGTTACTAAGTCACTCATACGTAATCATAGTCAACAGGGGTACTACGTCAATCCTACATAATCATAGTCAACAGGGATACTAAGTCACTCTAAATAATCAGTCAACAGGGATACTAAGTCGCTCCTGCGTAGTCACAGTCTACAGGGGTACTAATTCGTTCCTACGTAATCACAGTCAACTAGGGTACTAAGTCGATCCTTAGTAATCAACGTCAACAGGGGTACTAAGTCACTCCTACGTAATCAGTCAGCAAGAGTACTAAGTCGCTCCTACGTAATCACAGTCAGCAGGGGTACTAAGTCGCTCCTAAGTAATCACAGTCAACAGGAAAACTAAATCGCTCCTACATATTCACAGTCAACAGGGATACACAGTCGCTCCTACGTAATCACATTCAACAGGGGTCCTAAGTCGCTCCTGCGTAGTCACAGTCAACAGGGGTACTAAGTCGTTCCTACGTAATCACAGTCAACAAGGGTACTAAATCGATCCTTAGTAATCAACGTCAACAGGGGTACTAAGTCACTCCTACGTAATCAGTCAACAAGGGTATTAAGTCGCTCCTACGTAATCACAGTCAGCAGGGGTACTAAGTCGCTCCTACGTAATCACAGTCAACAGGAAAACTAAATCGCTCCTACATAATCACAGTCAACAGGGACACAAAGTCGCTCCTACGTAATCACCTTCAACAGGGATATTAAGTCGCTCCTACGTAATCACAGTCAACAGGGATACTACGTCACTCCTACGTAATCATAGTCAACTAGGGTACTAATTTGCTCCTACGTAATCATAGACAACAGGGGTACTAAGTCACTCCTACGTAATTACAGTCAACAGGGATACAAAGTCACTCCTACGTAATCATAGTAAACAGGGGTACTACGTCACTCCTACGTAATGATAGACAACAGGGGTACTAAGTCACTCCTACATAATTACAGTCAACAGGGATACTAGGTCGCTCCTACGTTATCACAGTCGAAAGGGGTACTAAGTGACTCTTACCTAATCACAGTCAACAGGGGTACTAAGTGACTCCTACGTAATCACAGTCAACAGGGATACTAGGTCGCTCCTACGTAATCACAGTCAACTACGTAATCATTGTCTACTGGGGTACTAATTTGCTCCTACATATAGATGGACAACAGGGGTACTAAGTCACTCCTACGTAATTACAGTCAACAGGGATACTTAGTCACTCCTACGTAATCAGTCAACAGGGGTACTAAGTGACTCCTACGTAATTATAGTCAACTGGGGTACTAATTTGCTACTACGTAATCATAGACAACAGGGATACTAAGTCACTCTTACATAATTACAGTCAACAATTATACTAAGTCCCTCCTACATAATAAGTCAACTACGAAATCATAGTCGTAGTTAACAGGGGTACTTAGTCACTACTACGTAATCACAGTCAACAGGGGTACTACGTCATTCCTACGTAATCATAGTCAACGTGGGTACTACGCCGCTCCTACTTATTCATAGTCAACAGGGGTACTAATTCACTCCTACGTAATTAGTCAACAAGGGTACTAAGTCACTCCTACGTAATCACAGTCAACAGGGGTAGTCAATGACTCCTATGTAAACACATTTAACAGGAGTACTACGTCCCTTATATCCCAAATGTACATTTGAGCTAGTTCTTGAAATTACATATGATCAGATTTCTTACATACATGTATATATAAAAATTGAAACCGTTCTTAGACGATGTTTGTATCAATAGTTTTGGAAATGTTTAATAAATGAAAACAACAAATAAATACCACTCTTGATGTTCTTGTTTTACTAAGCGAAAAATAAAATCTTCGTCTTCATCGTGACTTGCAACCTATTGTAATGTAGTCGCCTTAACTACGTAAAGTGTTAATTCAACGCATATATTCGCATATTGAATCAAGACATTTTACGTAGTTAGACCATTAGAACTGTTAATCCCTTTAGATTCACCAACACTAGTAGCTACACTTCGGTTCTGACCCAAATATCATTCATTCAGAGACTGATGTTTCAGAATATCATTATTCATTTCAGAAATACTTAAAAATTTTGAACAGGTTATACGATATAACCTAGTTCAAGTCTCTTAGCGCCTAATAAACCACGAAAATCTGAAATATTCATTAATATATAATTTTATGGTAAAAACATCGCTGACGTCATGTGACTATTTGAATTTTGACGGCGTAAGAATAGGTCATGTGACAAACGTTATATTGTATAATATGGGTTCCGCAATCAGATTTCAGCTTACAAACCAAATAAATTTACTAATGGATCAAAGGATCTGGACATGCCAGGAATGCCGGACCGGTCGTATC
This sequence comes from Limnoperna fortunei, assembly GCA_944474755.1. Classification (NCBI taxonomy): domain Eukaryota; kingdom Metazoa; phylum Mollusca; class Bivalvia; order Mytilida; family Modiolidae; genus Limnoperna; species Limnoperna fortunei. The sequence goes on along the minus strand of OX104114.1, from coordinate 6,954,370 downwards.
AAGACAACTCGGAACATCTTAAGACATTAAATAAACACAAACCCGCAGCCGCTATGGACATTGACAAAACCCTTATTAATTCCACTTTCTGGCACATGCATATTTGTTATTAAAAACATCTGGTGACATTTGTAATAGATTAATACCACCACCCCACACCTTCATTAGAGAGTCTAAACCTATTCTCATAAATTATATGTAAGTTGGGGCTGCTGTCATCAGATTTAAAAATGAAAATGAATTAATGGGAGTTTTTAATAACAAATATGCATGTGTCAGAAAGTGGAATTAATAAGGGGTTTGTTAATGTCCCTAGCGGCTGCGGGTTCTGTCTAGTGAAGGTGTGGGGTGGTAGTATTAATGTATTACAAATATTTTCTTAAATGTTCTTGGCTTTGATTCCGATTCTCACTACAATTGTGCAAACAATGGAACTAAAACCACAATTTGTATTTATGACAATCCCACCTAAGATACTAGATTTTCGTTTTTTTCGGCAAAGCCAGCTTATGTTTAAGCTGTAGTCTTTGGTGGACTTAATATATACTTTTGCTAATTTGCAGATTACACACTTTGGCTTATTTTGAGATTTTATTCTGCTCCATTTTAGAACAGAAATTTAAATTGAAAACACATTATTATAGATATTAATTGGAAGGTTTTACACCAAAACATTAAACTGCCCATCTCTTCAACAAAGAATTCTGGAATTTAGTATTTTTTTTTCACAAAGAATGTTCATAGTTGAAATAAAGTCTAATGATGATTGCTTTAACACGGGTGCAGGTCAACTCGTACCTTTGCATTTTAACATAGTAAATCTGTACATTCTGTATATTAAGATATATAATGTATTTCATTTTACCCAGCTAGTTTTTCGTCATGTTTAAGAACTTGGATTGAAGGTACATATATATACTATTAAACGTTCTGACATGCACTTCATGAAATACCACGCATTAGGACTTGGTGTATAAAATATCAAATATTAAATAACAGAAATATCACGTATCAAACGTCTCAAGTCTATTCTTTGGATGTCATGGAGACCTATACTACTATACGGGATATAATTTAAAAAAAAAATTCTCCACTTCTAGTTTGGTTCGTGGTTACATGGAAAATTTTATTTTTAATCAACTAAAGTATATATTGCTAGTATAAAATGTCACAAACAATACCAAGGTTATAGGAAGTACTACACCAGACATGTGTTTCATCTACTCAAGACTCATCCGTGAGAGGATACGTCATCAACCATACCAAGGTTACAGGAAGTACCACACCAGACATGTGTTTCATCTACCAAAGACTCATCAGTGGAAATGTCATCAACAATACCAAGGTTATAGGAAGTACTACACCAGACATGTGTTTCATCTACTCATGACTCATCAGAGGAAATGTCATCAACAATACCAAGGTTACAGGAAGTACTACACCAGACATGTGTTTCATCTTCTCAAGACTCAACAGACGAAATGTCATCAATGATACCAAGGTTATAGGAAGTACTACACCAGACATGTGTTTCATCTACTCATGACTCATCAGAGGAAATGTCATCAACAATACCAAGGTTACAGGAAGTACTACACCAGACATGTGTTTCATCTTCTCAAGACTCAACAGAGGAAATGTCATCAATGATACCAAGGTTATAGGAAGTACTACACCAGACATGTGTTTCATCTACTCAAGACTCATCCGTGAGAGGATACGTCATCAACCATACCAAGGTTACAGGAAGTACCACACCAGACATGTGTTTCATCTACCAAAGACTCATCAGTGGAAATGTCATCAACAATACCAAGGTTATAGGAAGTACTACACCAGACATGTGTTTCATCTACTCATGACTCATCAGAGGAAATGTCATCAACAATACCAAGGTTACAGGAAGTACTACACCAGACATGTGTTTCATCTTCTCAAGACTCATCAGAGGAAATGTCATCAATGATACCAAGGTTATAGGAAGTACTACACCAGACATGTGTTTCATCTACTCATGACTCATCAGTGGAAATGTCATCAACAATACCAAGGTTACAGGAAGTACTACACCAGACATGTGTTTCATCTTCTCAAGACTCAACAGAGGAAATGTCATCAATGATACCAAGGTTATAGGAAGTACTACAGCAGACATGTGTTTCATCTACTCAAGACTCATCAGAGGATACGTCATCAACCATACCAAGGTTACAGGAAGTACCACACCAGACATGTGTTTCATCTACCAAAGACTCATCAGTGGAAATGTCATCAACAATACCAAGGTTATAGGAAGTACTACACCAGACATGTGTTTCATCTACTCAAGACTCATCAGAGGAAATGTCATCAACAATACCAAGGTTACAGGAAGTACTACACCAGACATGTGTTTCATCTTCTCAAGACTCAACAGAGGAAATGTCATCAATGATACCAAGGTTACAGGAAGTACTACACCAGACATGTGTTTCATCTTCTCAAGACTCAACAGAGGAAATGTCATCAATGATACCAAGGTTATAGGAAGTACTACAGCAGACATGTGTTTCATCTACTCAAGACTCATCAGAGGAAATGTCATCAACAATACCAAGGTTACAGGAAGTACTACACCAGACATGTGTTTCATCTTCTCAAGACTCAACAGAGGAAATGTCATCAATGATACCAAGGTTATAGGAAGTACTACACCAGACATGTGTTTCATCTACTCAAGACTCATCAGAGGAAATGTCATCAACAATACCAAGGTTATAGGAAGTACTACACCAGACATGTGTTTCATCTACTCAAGACTCATCAGAGGAAATGTCATCAACAATACCAAGGTTACAGGAAGTACTACACCAGACATGTGTTTCATCTTCTCAAGACTCATCAGAGGAAATGTCATCAATGATACCAAGGTTATAGGAAGTACTACACCAGACATGTGTTTCATCTTCTCAAGACTCGTCAGAGGAAATGTCATCAATGATACCAAGGTTATAGGAAGTACTACACCAGACATGTGTTTCATCTACTCAAGACTCATCAGAGGAAATGTCATCAATGATACCAAGGTTATAGGAAGTACTAAGCCAGACATGTGTTTCATCTTCTCAAGACTCATCAGTGGTGCTCAAACCAAAAATATTGGAATATGTTCTGACAGATGTTTCAAAGAACTTTCATCATCATTATTCCGAAAAGTTATCAGACTAAGGTAAATGGACTATTACATTGTACACAACTTTATTGTTTATTTCAGAACTTGTAACACAAATTCCTGAACAAATTTGAAAAATTCAGTCTCTGGTGTTGCTGCAAAGCTGGTTTGCGACAATGATCTCCCAAGTAATGGTGCTGACAAACTTGGTCTGGGGCTTTTGGCAGTACTAGGAGAGCTTGGAGTACCTCTTCTCAGGTATCTCTGTAGTTCCATTAAGAAATAATTCTGTGAAATAATATTAAAACACATTTAAGTATATATATATATATATTTTTGGTTTGTTATCTTCTCGTTATGTAAGAAATACAATTTTCATGTACTGCCAGTGGCCTTGGTGGCTGATAAGGTAGTTAGCCTGCTATTAATCATGTACCTGTCAATACTGAGGTTGTAGGTTCAAGTATCATTGTGGGAGGGTGTACTGGATTTCTTAAATGACAATGATTGCCAGGTTTCCTAAAGAAGGCCTGGCATTTTCTCCAGGTACTCTGGCTTCCTCCCCCAACAAAACCTCATATAGCTGAAGAATTGCTGAAGGGGCATTAAAGACCATTCAAAAAGATACTTTGTTTCCACCAGGAAGATACTTCAACAAGACTTGTAACAAAACAAATGTTTGCCACTAAAATCATTTATATTATAGATATTCAGCTGCTAAATTTTTATAATTTTTATCAGAGATATTTTGATAAGATAAATTATGGTCTTCAAAAAGTATCTGGGGCTCTGGTGAAACCTAATGACACTATATGCATACATTCATTGACTTAGAGCTGTCTGGAGGTAGATATGTCAACTACATTATTCCAGACCATGGTTTCAAAAGACGTTCTCAAATAAGATTTTCGTCACATTAAAGATCTCAAAAATAGAATATTTATAATAAGTAGTTGTTTTACCATTTCTGTACTAAGTTCTCTCTTCAGTAACTGTTTCTCACTGGACGGAAGATTTGGATCTCGTAGATATCTGGTGGCCTGTGACATCACAATATACAATGCTTTTTCCATGACAAAAATGATCAAATTTCTACAACAGAATATTTTGTCACATTACTGTGACTGTCTTGTTTTCTATAACTAGACAATTTCATGGATACCAGAATCAAAAAGCTAAGTTTGCTGTCTATAAAGAAGTATACTTATACCAAGTATAAATACTGAACAGCTAATCTAATTGTCAGACTTTTCAAAGGATCTGCCAATAAGTGTCATGACTGATCGACAAGGGTAATCTGATACCAGTTATTGTGAATGGTTATGCGTTAAATCTCAAGCATGTTCTATTATGTCACTGATATGATTATTTTGTTGTCAATATATACAAATATCAATGGCATGTTATGTGGTATCTTAATCTGGATGAAAACTTTTATAGCGGAAATAACAGATAAAATGTGATTTGATTGTTTTGTTTGTTTGAATATTGTTTAATGCCACTTTCAGCAATTTTTCAGCTATACCATGGCGTCCAGTTTGTATTGGGGAAGGAAGCCGGAGTACCAGGAGAAAACCCCCAACCTTTGGTCGGAAAACTGGCACTACTTGTCAATTAAAATTGGAGTCGAGCGTACCATGCGACCTGAATTTAAATTTGAATTCAAGTTGCAAGTATACCATTACAAAATTTGATAAAACAACAGACTGGAAGTTTTCGATTATAAATTATAATTAATCTTACTTTGGTATTGATTCATTGTTGCTTTCTTCTGAAGTTTTATGCGGAGATTTGGCTTCTGGCTGGAATAAAAAGAAAATCTAGTAGTCCCATATAACATCTGCAGTATTGATGACTGCTTTGTACTACACTGCAAACTGTTATCTTCACAGCAGACTTTTTGTAATTTGTTTGTCTTAACCGTTCGAGTGGGAGTAATATTAATGATGTAGAAAATGTCTAGTTTGCATTTTTAATTTCAAAAAGGTTTGTTTGAGGGTAATTTTTGCACATATATACAGTAAGTGTAAAATAAGTGAAAATTACCCTCACACTGAAATTTCCACACTTACAGCAAATCAACAAGATATGTAAAATGTAAGTAATCTGTAGTTACTGTCTAAAGAATGGCTTGTAAACAGCTTATTGAAATTACATACTATTGTGTAGTCAATCATATATTTCAATGTACATGTATCTGTGAAACAAGTATCTAGAACTAATTATTGTGGATTTTTAATTTTTCCAAAACTTTAAAAACAAGTGTGGACACAGAAAAATGTCTCGCCTGCATTCAGCATCAGTAACAAAAATAAATTTTGTCATAAGAATTACGTAAATAGCATTAAATATCAGCAGCTGCCTGAATACCAAATATTGTCACCATACCATGCATAGTTACAGAGGAACTGTCCTAATACAAAAACTTTAACGTAGTCGCTGGACTGTGAAATTGAGGTCAAGGTCAGGTGACACCTACCAGACAGTCATGTACTATTTATCAGCAACTTATATAACAAATATTGTCATCCTAACATGCATGGTTACAGGGGAACAGCCGTAACCCCAAAAACTTTAACATAGTCGCTTGACCGTGAAATTGAGGTCAAGGTCAGGTGACACCTACCAGACAGTCATGTACTAGTCATCAGCAACCTATATACCAAATATTGTCATCCTACCATGCGTGGTAACAGAGGAACTGGCTCAACCCAAAAACTTTAACGTAGTCGCTGGACTGTGAAATTGAGGTCAAGGTCAGGTAACACCTACCAGACAGTCATGTACTAGTCATCAGCAACCTATACACGAAATATTGTCATCCTACCATGCGTAGTTACAGAGGAGCAGTCGTAACCCAAAAACTTTAACCTAGTCGCTGGACCGTGAAATTGAGGTCAAGGTCAGGTGACACCTACCAGACAGTCATGTACTAGTCATCAGCAACCTACATGTATACACCAAATATTGTCATCCTACCATGCGTAGTTACAGAGGAACTGTCGTAGGTCGTAACCCAAAAACTTTAATGTAGTCGCTGGACCGTGAAATTGAGGTCAAGGTCAGGTGACACCTACCAGACAGTCATGTACTAGTCATCAGCAACCTATACACCAAATATTGTCATCCTACCATGCGTAGTTACAGAGGAACTGTTGTAACCCAAAAACTTTAACGTAGTCGCTGGACCGTAAATTGAGGTCAAGGTCAGGTGACTGACTGGCAAGTACTCATCATAAGCTACCTCTGGATCAAATTTGATGGACCTAGGGCTTTGGCTTACAAATATATGAAGCAAGATGTCAAGTGTTTACACCGCCGCCGGATTCCCATACATATGTCTGGCCTCCAGCGACATTCGTCGCAGGCGAGACAAAAACGGCTGATCTCACCCACTTTGGATGTGCAGGCTAACAATAATGCTATGTACACTGTCAAATGTGTGTCATAATCTTCAATTAAATATGCTTGTTTGTGTCTTTAAGCTTTTTACACCACTGTCAGCAATTTTTAAGCTAAATCATGCAGGTTCTAGTTGTGATGGTCAAGCATGTTTGTCGACAATGTCATGATGTGTGACTCAAAGTCAAACACCAGTGATGACCATCTTAACTTGCCAAAGGTTTTACCTGATCTTATTACAGGATCAGACCATAACCCTTGGCCAGCAAAGATGGTGTTGAAAAGATAATCAGAAATGTGTTCATCAATTATTTAAGTACTGCTTTATATACATCAAATATATACATGAATATTACCTTCATTAACAGTTTAACACAGACATCTCTTATACATGATGTGAAAGTACCAAAAGATGGTATACTGTCCTGGTCAGGAGAAGGCCCGCTAAAACCCAGAGCTAAAAAGGGCTCAAATTCACTGTAGTCCATACTCTGTTAAGGTAAAGAACATAAAAGTTATATATTTCTTTAAAAAAATCATTCCTAAGGGAGGAAAATACTGCTGATTATTTTAATTTCATGAATGCCAATATTTCTGTTTTAGATGTATTTCTGTTTTGAGAATAGATATAGTGGTTTTATCATCCATTGCTATTTTTGTGGGATACTGATTTTAGTGGTGACAGGTCTACAATAAATCCAAGACTAGTACAATTTTTTGTTAGTATTTTTATTGTTAAACAAAGAAATATTTTTGACTGTTGTATTAAATGCTTCTTAAAATTCAATTTAAGCATTGACATACTGAAGATTAAACAAGTTGTATCCCTCTTTAATTAAAATTTAAAGTTTCAACATAAAAAAACCATCAGAGAAATCAAGAGTTGTCTTGTTTTACCTTATATAACAGGAAAAGTAACGAGACTAGTTATTGTCTAAAACTATAAATATTATGTTGTCCAATAAGGATAATAGTTTTATTATAACAGTAAAATCACTGACAAGAATGTGAGTACTGACGCATACTTGTAAAATTATTTAGGTGATACAATGGGAGTGTCAAATTAAAAACTGTGTTCAACTCACCTGTTCATACAAAATTTCACATAAATCTGGTGTGAATTTTTTTAGTGAGGATAAACTGTGAGCAAGAACCTCCAACATTCTACAAAGATTACATGACATAATTAATTAATCACTGCATTAGAATCAATCTATATAAACAACATATCCTAAAATTAATGATCACTCAGTTAAACTTTATGTCGACTCTCCTACCATGACACTTGATGCTGACTCTCCTACCATGACACTTGATGCTGACTCTCCTACCATGACACTTGATGCTGACTCTCCTACCATGACACTTGATGCTGACACTCCTACCATGACACTTGATTCTGACTCTCCTACCATGACACTTGATGCTGACTCTACTACCATGACACTTGATGCCGACTCTCCTACCATGACACTTGATGCTGACTCTCCTACCTTGACACTTCATGCTGACTCACCTACCATGACACTTGATGCTGACTCTCCTACCATGACAATTCATCCTGACTCTCCTACTCTGACACTTCATCCTGACACTCCTACCATGACACTTCATGCTGACTCTCCTACCATGACACTTCATGCTGACTCTCCTTCCATGACACTTTATCCTGACTCTCCTACCCTGACACTTCATCTTGACACTCCTACCATGACACTTCATCCTGACACTCCTACCCTGACACTTAATCCTGACACTCCTACCATGACACTTCATGCTGACTCTCCTACCCTGACACTTCATCTTGACACTCCTACCATGACACTCCTACCTTGACACTTCATCGTGACACTCCTACCATGACACTTCAAGCTGACACTCCTACCATGACACTTCATGCTAACTCTCCTACCATGACACCTCATGCTGACTCACCTACCATGACACTTCATCCTGACTCTCCTACCCTGACACTTCATCCTGACACTCCTACCATGACACTTCATCCTGACACTCCTACCCTGACACTTAATGTTGACTCTCCTACCATGACTCTCCTACCCTGACACTTCATGCTGACACTCCTACTCTGACACTTCATGCTGACTCTCCTACCCTGACACTTCATCTTGACACTCCTACCTTGACACTTCATCGTGACACTCCTACCATGACACTTCAAGCTGACACTCCTACCATGACACTTCATGCTAACTCTCCTACCATGACACCTCATGCTGACTCACCTACCATGACACTTCATCCTGACTCTCCTACCCTGACACTTCATCCTGACACTCCTACCATGACACTTCATCCTGACACTCCTACCATGACACTTCATGCTGACACTCCTACCATGACACTTCATGCTGACTCTCCTACCATGACACTTCATGCTGACTCTCCTACCATGACACTTCATGCTGACTCTCCTACCCTGACACTTCATCTTGACACTCCTACCTTGACACTTCATCGTGACACTCCTACCATGACACTTCAAGCTGACACTCCTACCATGACACTTCATGCTAACTCTCGTACCATGACACCTCATGCTGACTCACCTACCATGACACTTCATCCTGACTCTCCTACCCTGACACTTCATCCTGACACTCCTACCATGACACTTCATCCTGACACTCCTACCCTGACACTTAATGCTAACTCTCCTACCATGACTCTCCTACCCTGACACTTCATGCTGACACTCCTACTCTGACACTTCATGCTGACTCTCCTACCCTGACACTTCATCTTGACACTCCTACCATGACACTCCTACCTTGACACTTCATCGTGACACTCCTACCATGACACTTCAAGCTGACACTCCTACCATGACACTTCATGCTAACTCTCCTACGATGACACCTCATGCTGACTCACCTACCATGACAATTCATGCTGACTCTCCTACCCTGACACTCCTACCATGACACTTCATCCTGACACTCCTACCATGACACTTCATGCTGACACTCCTACCATGACACTTCATGCTGACTCTCCTACCATGACACTTCATGCTGACTCTCCTACCATGACACTTCATCCTGACTCTCCTACCTTGACACTTAATGCTGACTCTCCTACCATGACTCTCCTACCCTGACACTTCATCCTGACACTTCTACCATGACACTTCATGCTGACTCTCCTACCATGACACTTCATGCTGACTCTCCTACCATGACACTTCATGCTGACTCTCCTACCATGACACTTCATCCTGACTCTCCTACCATGACACTTCAAGCTGACACTCCTACCATGACACTTCATGCTAACTCTCCTACCATGACACCTCATGCTGACTCACCTACCATGACACTTCATCCTGACTCTCCTACCCTGACACTTCATCCTGACACTCCTACCATGACACTTCATCCTGACACTCCTACCATGACACTTCATGCTGACACTCCTACCATGACACTTCATGCTGACTCTCCTACCATGACACTTCATGCTGACTCTCCTACCATGACACTTCATCCTGACTCTCCTACCTTGACACTTAATGCTGACTCTCCTACCATGACTCTCCTACCCTGACACTTCATCCTGACACTTCTACCATGACACTTCATGCTGACTCTCCTACCATGACACTTCATGCTGACTCTCCTACCATGACACTTCATGCTGACTCTCCTACCATGACACTTCATGCTGACTCCCCTACCATGACACTTCATGCTGACTCTCCTACCACGACACTCCCAAATCTAGTATAACACAGCACTACAGCAGTAGTATTGAGTAAGAAAATTAAACTATTGTATCACCAGGGTGGCTGCTATAAATCAGAGAAGAACTTGAATTGTATCATTTTTTATTTGGTCTCCAAATATCTAAATAGACTAATATAATACTAATTTGACCAAAGGATTAAGCAACTATGTTGTTGATCTGTGAACTAAATTTTTCATTAGATAGCCTAGTGAACCACATCACCTATCATTACACGCTCATGACAACACAATAATTGAAACATCAGTGGATATGGACAATGATTATCTTTCAACTCAATATCAAAATAATATCCAACTTTGATAATTTTAGAACCTGATGTTATGCTACTATGACTAGTAGAGTTATTTTTCATATTATTCTATCATGCCTCTGTTTTACCTGACAACGGCCTCTTTATTATTTGAGTATAGGGGAAACTGTTAACATTTTTTGCTCTTACTTAAGCACCAAGTTTCGTTGAGTAATGAGAGACCTCTCAAAACGAGCGGAATAATTTTAGCTATATCACATTAAATTTTCTGGGTGTCATGTCAGATAAAAATTTTTGCAAATTTAGAAACCCGGAATGGTACTCGAGGAAACTCACAAACACCCATAAAATAGTCCAGAAATGGGCTTTGAACAATCAGCTGGAAAACAGCCAATACATTTAATAAATTATCTAAAAATAAATGTACTTGTCAATTCTGTATGAAACTGCTTTTTAAAAACAACACCAATATTAAAATTCCATTGAATAATAAATCCACTGTCCATGCTAGTTCGGTTCAGCCAAATATCAAAATAAGAACTAATTTCCTCTCCCTCAGTCAAAGTTCATTTACAGAGCCATTGTCACCTGTGTTGTATAGGAACAACCTGTGACGATGGTTTACCTGTGTTGTATATGTACAACCTGTGACAATGTTTACCTGTGTTGTATATGCACAACCTGTGACAATGGTTTACCTGTGTTGTATATGCACAACCTGTGACGATGGTTTACCTGTGTTGTATATGCACAACCTGTGACGATGGTTAACCTGTGTTGTATATGCACAACCTGTGACGATGGTTTACCTGTGTTGTATATGCACAACCTGTGACGATGGTTTACCTGTGTTGTATATGTACAACTTGTGACGATGGTTTATCTACATCCTCTGTTGATGACTGCTGTTGCAACTTTGGTGAGATGTTCATCTTTGAACGATTTGATTGGCCACTTTGTTGCTTAAAAATAAAAAATACATGTACAGTAAAAACCTGCTACCACATATATAAAACTTGTCATATAAGACCATAATTTTAGACCCTTTTGTAGTGTTCAATTTCAAATAATTGAATTAAGTAACCATCTATATTACATGTATCTATTTACATGCCTTGATACAATAACAACATTGCAATCTTAGATGACATATGAAAGACCTACAAAAAAGAATAACAGGGCTAATCACTAGATTAGACACCAATTGATCAACTGGCAGGATAAAATGGTCAGTGTAGGACAAAAATGAAAAATAAATTTTTAAGTGATGGACTCTTGTGTTGTAGATAAACAACAGAACCATACCTCTAAAACCTGCTGCAGGTATCTTGGTCTCATCAGAAATGCTATAAATGTCTGGCTCATATACATCATGCTGGTCTGGAAAAAAGGTAAATATGTAAGCTAATGCTCACTAGTGGCACCCAACTTTCACAAAAAGTATTCGGTAAACAGGTAGTGGATGAGCAAGAAGCATAGAATCGCTATACACCATATGGTACTATCGGATAAAGCAATATGCCAATCAGGCTTCTGAATCCTCTAGTTGCTTAGAAATCAGCAACAGAAATTTTTGTTATGGATGGACGGACGCACAAATGAACACAGGCTGACGGACAAGGGTAAAACACTATACCCCTCTTCTTTGAAGCGGGGTTTAACTATATCATATACTAGAAAGCTATGCATTTACTAAGGGTGACTGAACTGTTGCTGATCAAAGAAGACTTAATTTTATTAAACATGAAAAATGTTTCTCACTAATGAAACAGTGTGGAACCTATTTTTCGGTGGTTGATACATCCTCAACCCATTGGCAAAATAAGAATTCCACGCTCCTTTTTGCGTAAAAATATACTGTGACATCAACTCTCAGTTCAGCAATAAAACTCATAAAATATTTGCTTTTGTTCTGTTTGTTTTACGGTCTTTATATATAAACATGAAAACAACATGTCTATGCATCCATGACCAAGTTTATGCCACAATAAACATCAAAACAAACACGTTGACGCAAAAAATGTACACTGGAGCACTTTCAGGGTAGATAACTCTATTTGATGACATTTTCCAACAGATCATCACCAGATTTTGTTTAATAAAAATTTGTGATAAATAGAATCAAACACTGGTGGGAGGGCAAGATGGGAAAATCTCAATACACCTGCATGAGATTTTGTTTGGTCTCCAACTTGGCAGAGCCTCCTGTAGACCAGAAATCTTTTCACTTGGGTGTCAAGAGATTTTCTCGTCTTGTTATATCCCTAATGTCTTGGCAACACTGATGTCCTGTTTCACTTATATCAGTAAACACCCACTTTTTCTAAGTTCAATCAAGCATGAAATATTTGTCACTGCCCTACAGAATATTTACTGTGAAGAGATCTCATTCTGTTGTAACTGTGTATAACGTTTCATGGTGTTGTGAAGTCATCTTCATTTAAAAAAAAACCTTCAACGCAATGGTAAACTTGAGCAAAATCTCCTTTTTACTTTCTTAGTTCACCCAAGCCCTACAAAATTTTGCCAGTGAAGAGATTTCATCATTTAAGTACCAACGAATGAAAGAACTGACAGAAAATCTATATTTCCAGAACTTTGTTGGGGAACATAAAAATATCTTGTGTACAGATTTGTTTAATTATAACCACCTTAATTAGTTCTACAGGATGAACATGTGTTCTTCTTATTAAATGCATCATCAAAGGACATATACATATTACTAGAACACCCCATTAAGGCATAAGGTCAGATTCTGATGACACAATTTACCTGTAACTTTACAAGGGACTCTCCAAGGTGAAGTCTCCATTCTCTTCTAAAATGTGATAACAGTTGGATGAAAGCACAAGTTTTCTCTGCTTCTAACATAGCTGCCTCGGTCATAATAATTCTAGATCTCTCTAAACACTGCAATTATTAAAATTGTACAGTAAGATGCAAGAGATCAAAGATAATCAGAAAAATTCTTTAAAATTTGCCCTAAAAATGGTACCATAGAGTGATACCAATGCAGTGTTGAACTTCTTTTTAACATCTAAATCAGTGATGGAAATTATATTTCAGGAATAATTAATTAACTGCTGCATTATAAGCACATAATAGATGATTTAAATAAGCATCAGACAAGGTTTTTTGTAGACATTACTCCTCATTTGCTAAGAACAGATTTGAATAAGCATAAATTTCAGGGTTATTGTTAAGACGCGTATACGCATCCTGGATGCGTCAAAATTGTGTGGGACGCGCCATTACTAGATTCCATGCATCCTCGGGGCGCATCGCAGTCAAATCATTTGCGTCCCTAAAATCAACAGCACATCATTTACTTAAACCATACCGAATGACACTTTTACAACCGGATGTAATTCTATTTTTAGCTGTGATGCACAGCATGTGAAATATATTTGATCATGACCGATAATAAGTGGCTGAATTAACAATAATCTAAACATGATTTAAATATTTTTTAAAGAAATTTATGATGTATTTAAAAAAACAAGTTTTTATAAACCATAATAATAATATCTTTCTAGTACATCGTGCCGAAAGTAAACAAACACGTTTTCGAGTTCATGGTTTTTAAACGATAATTAAAGTGAAACACCTGGCTTGCAACTTGATTTAAAAAGTGTTCTTTTTGAATACTAAATTATTTCCATTAACTATCAGTGACTAGATAGAGCTTGGAATCTTTGCTGGTTTACATAACCAATAATGTAATACAAAGTCAAAGGTTACAAAGAAAATATTTGCAGCAGAAAGATCGCTTTCGCTGTTTTTAAAATTTGATTAAGTGAAACACTTGGCTTGTGACCTGATTGTAATGATTAAAAAATATTATTGTAATGATTAAATGTCGAATGAACTTTTGTTATTTCAGATGAGGTTAAGCAGAAATATTGTCAAGTTTTGGATTGGGAAATTTAAACAAAATTTATAAAATTTGTTGAATTACTTAATAACTACTTTTAATATAGTGCTTTGAAATTTATGTATTATACAATTAGTCAAATTATTTAAACTGAGGTGTTGCCTTTTATCCCACTGAACCCATACATTTTCTCACAGATGAAGCCATGCAGACTTTAAATAACCAACAGAAATAAATGGTGTTAATTCATAATTCCCTTCCATAAAATGATACTAATATCTTGGGATATAAAAAATTTCAAAAATTCAAATTCATATTCTTTATTAAGCCCAATTAAAGGGGCCCATTGAGGGCATATAAATCACACATATAAACAAACAAGACAGGTTTTACATTATAAATATGGTCACAATAAAATTATGTGTATCTTTCCATGCTCATTCAGACTAAATTTTTACCTCAGTAGAAGATTACAACCCTACATTTTTAAGTTTGAAAGTTTAAATAAATTTCACAGCAAACTTCATTATTGAATTGAACATGCCTCAACCCTGACCAACTTCTTACTTCTAAGTACACCCAGACAGTGAACGGAAATATATCATACAATATAAGGTCAACACAAAGCAAAACTACCAAAACAAATATTTGTAATATCTTTTCATTCTGGAAACATGTAGATTGAGCTGTCATGTAGTAATGCATGGGTTTCAACAGGGATTTTAGTATCAAATAAAACATGAAGATGTTCATAATGTTACAAAACAAAACTTAATGTATTACTCATGGTAACGTCATGCAGTACCGTTAGTTTGGTTCAAGTCAACTTTATGGACTCACCAAAAAGTGACGAGTCCCAGGACTCACCATAAAAAAATCCTAGTGAGAACCCTGAGCATTAGACAGGACTTACCTGTTAACAACAGATATAAATATTTATCAGCCAACTAACCTCCTGCATTCTGTCATGGTGTGCAGCATTAGACAAGACTAACCTGTTAACAACAACAGATATAAATATTTATCAGCCAACTAACCTCCTGCATTCTGTCATGGTGTGCAGCATTAGACAGGACTTACCTGTTAACAACAACAGATATAAATATTTATCAGCCAACTAACCTCCTGCATTCTGTCATGGTGTGCAGCATTAGACAGGACTTACCTGTTAACAACAGATATAAATATTTATCAGCCAACTAACCTCCTGCATTCTGTCATGGTGTGCAGCATTAGACAGGACTTACCTGTTAACAACATATATAAATATTTATCAGTCAACTAACCTCCTGCATTCTGTCATGGTGTGCAGCATTAGACAAGACTTACCTGTTAACAACAGATATAAATATTTATCAGCCAACTAACCTCCTGCATTCTGTCATGGTGTGCAGCATTAGACAGGACTTACCTGTTAACAACAGATATAAATATTTATCAGCCAACTAACCTCCTGCATTCTGTCATGGTGTGCAGCATTAGACAAGACTTACCTGTTAACAACAGATATAAATATTTATCAGCCAACTAACCTCCTGCATTCTGTCATGGTGTGCAGCGTTAGACAAGACTTACCTGTTAACAACAGATATATAAATATTTATCAGCCAACTAACCTCCTGCATTCTGTCATGGTGTGCAGCATTAGACAAGACTTACCTGTTAACAACAGATATAAATATTTGTCAGAGCCAACTAAGCTCCTGCATTCTGTCATGGTGTGCAGCATTAGACAGGACTTACCTGTTAACAACAACAGATATAAATATTTATCAGCCAACTAACCTCCTGCATTCTGTCATGGTGTGCAGCATTAGACAGGACTTACCTGTTAACAACAGATATATAAATATTTATCAGCCAACTAACCTCCTGCATTCTGTCATGGTGTGTAGCATTAGACAAGACTTACCTGTTAACAACAACAGATATAAATATTTATCAGCCAACTAACCTCCTGCATTCTGTCATGGTGTGCAGCATTAGACAAGACTTACCTGTTAACAACAACAGATATAAATATTTATCAGCCAACTAACCTCCTGCATTCTGTCATGGTGTGCAGCATTAGACAAGACTGTCCTGTTAACAACAGATATAAATATTTATCAGCCAACTAACCTCCTGCATTCTGTCATGGTGTGCAGCATTAGACAAGACTTACCTGTTAACAACAGCAGATATAAATATTTATCAGCCAACTAACCTCCTGCATTCTGTCATGGTGTACAGCATTAGACAAGACTTACCTGTTAACAACAGATATAAATATTTATCAGCCAACTAACCTCCTGCATTCTGTCATGGTGTGCAGCATTAGACAAGACTAACCTGTTAACAACAGCAGATATAAATATTTATCAGCCAACTAACCTCCTGCATTCTGTCATGGTGTGCAGCATTAGACAAGACTGACCTGTTAACAACAGATATAAATATTTATCAGCCAACTAACCTCCTGCATTCTGTCATGGTGTGCAGCGTTAGACAAGACTTACCTGTTAACAACAACAGATGTAAATATTTATCAGCCAACTAACCTCCTGCATTCTGTCATGGTGTGCAGCATTAGACAAGACTTACCTGTTAACAACAGATATAAATATTTATCAGCCAACTAACCTCCTGCATTCTGTCATGGTGTGCAGCATTAGACAGGACTTACATGTTAACAACAGATATAAATATTTATCAGCCAACTAACCTCCTGCATTCTGTCATGGTGTGCAGCATTAGACAGGACTTACATGTTAACAACAGATGTAAATATTTATCAGCCAACTAACCTCCTGCATTCTGTCATGGTGTGCAGCATTAGACAAGACTTACCTGTTAACAACAGATATAAATATTTATCAGCCAACTAACCTCCTGCATTCTGTCATGGTGTGCAGCATTAGACAGGACTTACATGTTAACAACAGATATAAATATTTATCAGCCAACTAACCTCCTGCATTCTGTCATGGTGTGCAGCATTAGACAAGACTTACCTGTTAACAACAGATGTAAATATTTATCAGCCAACTAACCTCCTGCATTCTGTCATGGTGTGCAGCATTAGACAGGACTTACCTGTTAACAACAGATATAAATATTTATCAGCCAACTAACCTCCTGCATTCTGTCATGGTGTGCAGCGTTAGACAAGACTTACCTGTTAACAACAGCAGATATAAATATTTATCAGCCAACTAACCTCCTGCATTCTGTCATGGTGTGCAGCATTAGACAGGACTTACCTGTTAACAACAGCAGATATAAATATTTATCAGCCAACTAACCTCCTGCATTCTGTCATGGTGTGCAGCATTAGACAAGACTGACCTGTTAACAACAGATATAAATATTTATCAGCCAACTAACCTCCTGCATTCTGTCATGGTGTGCAGCATTAGACAAGACTGACCTGTTAACAACAGATATAAATATTTATCAGCCAACTAACCTCCTGCATTCTGTCATGGTGTGCAGCATTAGACAAGACTGACCTGTTAACAACAGATGTAAATATTTATCAGCCAACTAACCTCCTGCATTCTGTCATGGTGTGCAGCATTAGACAAGACTTACCTGTTAACAACAGCAGATATAAATATTTATCAGCCAACTAACCTCCTGCATTCTGTCATGGTGTGCAGCATTAGACAGGACTTACCTGTTAACAACAGATATAAATATTTATCAGCCAACTAACCTCCTGCATTCTGTCATGGTGTGCAGCATTAGACAAGACTTACCTGTTAACAACAACAGATATAAATATTTATCAGCCAACTAACCTCCTGCATTCTGTCATGGTGTGCAGCATTAGACAAGACTTACCTGTTAACAACAACAGATATAAATATTTATCAGCCAACTAACCTCCTGCATTCTGTCATGGTGTGCAGCATTAGACAAGACTCACCTGTTAACAACAACAGATATAAATATTTATCAGCCAACTAACCTCCTGCATTCTGTCATGGTGTGCAGCATTAGACAGGACTTACCTGTTAACAACAGATATAAATATTTATCAGCCAACTAACCTCCTGCATTCTGTCATGGTGTGCAGCATTAGACAAGACTGACCTGTTAACAACAGATATAAATATTTATCAGCCAACTAACCCCCTGCATTCTGTCATGGTGTGCAGCATTAGACAAGACTGACCTGTTAACAACAGATGTAAATATTTATCAGCCAACTAACCTCCTGCATTCTGTCATGGTGTGCAGCATTAGACAGGACTTACCTGTTAACAACAGCAGATATAAATATTTATCAGCCAACTAACCTCCTGCATTCTGTCATGGTGTGCAGCATTAGACAAGACTTACCTGTTAACAACAGCAGATATAAATATTTATCAGCCAACTAACCTCCTGCATTCTGTCATGGTGTGCAGCATTAGACAAGACTGTCCTGTTAACAACAGATATAAATATTTATCAGCCAACTAACCTCCTGCATTCTGTCATGGTGTGCAGCATTAGACAGGACTTACATGTTAACAACAGATATTATACAATTAATGACTTTTTATGAGGTTGACATGAAGATTTATCAACCTGAAGAAGCGAAATATTCACCGAAGCCAACGGCTGAGGTGAATATCACTTCTGAGGTTGATAAATCTCATGTCAACCTGATATGAAAAGTCAACAATTGTTTTATTAAATGACTCAAGACCTGTGAATAATTTCATGATATTTCTCCATATCCTTTCAGATGTTTTGATAATTTTCCAAGGCAAATTAAATCTCACCAGATATTGGACTTTAAAACATGTTAAAGTAAACAAGATAAATAATTTTCAACAATTTTTCAACAAATTTAATTTAAAATTTAACTGTGAAGTCTTTTCCGTGAATTATATCTTTTCCGGAAGGCTGGTTACTTAAATAACGATTAATTCCATGTCGGAGGCTTGTCAAACTTGATTTCTTATACAGTTCTCCATTTTCGGTATGGACTTCTGAGTAGAATTTTTTCAAAATAGCATCGATTTGTACATTTGGCAGGTCCTCGAAATCTTCGTCGTAATTTTTTTTCACGTAAATAACTTTTAAATGTCCTAATGCTAGAATCCGTGGCTCTCTTAGTATTTTTGGCATCTTTCTCTGTCAAAATCTTATTTAATTGTTCCTCATTGATAGTTGCAAATCGAGATTTCTGTCCTGCCGGCTCCATCGCAGCCACTTCTGCCATTTGCAAACGTTTCTAATGACCCGAACTTAATTTGTAAGAACGCATTTGATTGGACGAAATAAAAATAACGTCCAATCAAAAGCTACGTTTTATTTTAGTGTCTCTGTGTTTTCCCTTGATCTATTTTTGGGTACACGGTGCCAGTGATATGACATTTGTCCACCTCTCGCGCAAATTTGCGCGGTAGACATGAGGTTTGATCGGGAACATCGGCAAAGGATCTAAACCAATGAAAATGCTCAAATTTTCTAGTCATTTAATAAAAATATTTATCAGCCAACTAACCTCCTGCATTCTGTCATGGTGTGCAGCATTAGACAGGACTTACCTGTTAACAACAGATATAAATATTTATCAGCCAACTAACCTCCTGCATTCTGTCATGGTGTGCAGCATTAGACAAGACTTACCTGTTAACAACAACAGATATAAATATTTATCAGCCAACTAACCTCCTGCATTCTGTCATGGTGTGCAGCATTAGACAAGACTTACCTGTTAACAACAACAGATATAAATATTTATCAGCCAACTAACCTCCTGCATTCTGTCATGGTGTGTAGCATTAGACAAGACTTACCTGTTAACAACAACAGATATAAATATTTATCAGCCAACTAACCTCCTGCATTCTGTCATGGTGTGCAGCATTAGACAGGACTTACCTGTTAACAACAGATATAAATATTTATCAGCCAACTAACCTCCTGCATTCTGTCATGGTGTGCAGCATTAGACAAGACTGACCTGTTAACAACAGATATAAATATTTATCAGCCAACTAACCTCCTGCATTCTGTCATGGTGTGCAGCATTAGACAAGACTGACCTGTTAACAACAGATGTAAATATTTATCAGCCAACTAACCTCCTGCATTCTGTCATGGTGTGCAGCATTAGACAGGACTTACCTGTTAACAACAGCAGATATAAATATTTATCAGCCAACTAACCTCCTGCATTCTGTCATGGTGTGCAGCATTAGACAAGACTTACCTGTTAACAACAGCAGATATAAATATTTATCAGCCAACTAACCTCCTGCATTCTGTCATGGTGTGCAGCATTAGACAAGACTGTCCTGTTAACAACAGATATAAATATTTATCAGCCAACTAACCTCCTGCATTCTGTCATGGTGTGCAGCATTAAACAGGACTTACATGTTAACAACAGATATAAATATTTATCAGCCAACTAACCTCCTGCATTCTGTCATGGTGTGCAGCATTAGACAGGACTTACCTGTTAACAACAGATATAAATATTTATCAGCCAACTAACCTCCTGCATTCTGTCATGGTGTGCAGCATTAGACAAGACTTACCTGTTAACAACAACAGATATAAATATTTATCAGCCAACTAACCTCCTGCATTCTGTCATGGTGTGCAGCATTAGACAAGACTTACCTGTTAACAACAACAGATATAAATATTTATCAGCCAACTAACCTCCTGCATTCTGTCATGGTGTGCAGCATTAGACAAGACTTACCTGTTAACAACAACAGATATAAATATTTATCAGCCAACTAACCTCCTGCATTCTGTCATGGTGTGCAGCATTAGACAGGACTTACCTGTTAACAACAGATATAAATATTTATCAGCCAACTAACCTCCTGCATTCTGTCATGGTGTGCAGCATTAGACAAGACTGACCTGTTAACAACAGATATAAATATTTATCAGCCAACTAACCTCCTGCATTCTGTCATGGTGTGCAGCATTAGACAAGACTGACCTGTTAACAACAGATATAAATATTTATCAGCCAACTAACCTCCTGCATTATGTCATGGTGTGCAGCATTAGACAAGACTGACCTGTTAACAACAGATATAAATATTTATCAGCCAACTAACCTCCTGCATTCTGTCATGGTGTGCAGCATTAGACAGGACTTACCTGTTAACAACAGATATAAATATTTATCAGCCAACTAACCTCCTGCATTTTGTCATGGTGTGCAGCATTAGACAGGACTTACCTGTTAACAACAGATATAAATATTTATCAGCCAACTAACCTCCTGCATTCTGTCATGGTGTGCAGCATTAGACAGGACTTACCTGTTAACAACAGATGTAAATATTTATCAGCCAACTAACCTCCTGCATTCTGTCATGGTGTGCAGCATTAGACAAGACTGACCTGTTAACAACAGATGTAAATATTTATCAGCCAACTAACCTCCTGCATTCTATCATGGTGTGCAGCATTAGACAAGACTGACCTGTTAACAACAGATGTAAATATTTATCAGCCAACTAACCTCCTGCATTCTGTCATGGTGTGCAGCATTAGACAGGACTTACCTGTTAACAACAGATATAAATATTTATCAGCCAACTAATCTCCTGCATTCTGTCATGGTGTGCAGCATTAGACAAGACTGACCTGTTAACAACAGATGTAAATATTTATCAGCCAACTAACCTCCTGCATTCTGTCATGGTGTGCAGCATTAGACAGGACTTACCTGTTAACAACAGATGTAAATATTTATCAGCCAACTAACCTCCTGCATTCTGTCATGGTGTGCAGCATTAGACAAGACTGACCTGTTAACAACAGATGTAAATATTTATCAGCCAACTAACCTCCTGCATTCTGTCATGGTGTGCAGCATTAGACAGGACTTACCTGTTAACAACAGATATATAAATATTTATCAGCCAACTAACCTCCTGCATTCTGTCATGGTGTGCAGCATTAGACAAGACTTACCTGTTAACAACAACAGATGTAAATATTTATCAGCCAACTAACCTCCTGCATTCTGTCATGGTGTGCAGCATTAGACAAGACTGACCTGTTAACAACAGATATATAAATATTTATCAGCCAACTAACCTCCTGCATTCTGTCATGGTGTGCAGCATTAGACAGGACTAACTGTTAACAACAGATGTAAATATTTATCAGCCAACTAAGCTCCTGCATTCTGTCATGGTGTGCAGCATTAGACAAGACTTACCTGTTAACAACAGCAGATATAAATATTTATCAGCCAACTAACCTCCTGCATTCTGTCATGGTGTGCAGCATTAGACAAGACTGACCTGTTAACAACAGCAGATATAAATATTTATCAGCCAACTAACCTCCTGCATTCTGTCATGGTGTGCAGCATTAGACAAGACTGACCTGTTAACAACAGATATAAATATTTATCAGCCAACTAACCTCCTGCATTCTGTCATGGTGTGCAGCATTAGACAAGACTGACCTGTTAACAACAGATATAAATATTTATCAGCCAACTAACCTCCTGCATTCTGTCATGGTGTGCAGCATTAGACAAGACTTACCTGTTAACAACAGATGTAAATATTTATCAGCCAACTAACCTCCTGCATTCTGTCATGGTGTGCAGCATTAGACAAGACTTACCTGTTAACAACAGATATAAATATTTATCAGCCAACTAACCTCCTGCATTCTGTCATGGTGTGCAGCATTAGACAAGACTGACCTGTTAACAACAGATGTAAATATTTATCAGCCAACTAACCTCCTGCATTCTGTCATGGTGTGCAGCATTAGACAGGACTTACCTGTTAACAACAGATATAAATATTTATCAGCCAACTAACCTCCTGCATTCTGTCATGGTGTGCAGCATTAGACAGGACTTACCTGTTAACAACAGATGTAAATATTTATCAGCCAACTAACCTCCTGCATTCTGTCATGGTGTGCAGCATTAGACAAGACTGACCTGTTAACAACAGATGTAAATATTTATCAGCCAACTAACCTCCTGCATTCTGTCATGGTGTGCAGCATTAGACAAGACTGACCTGTTAACAACAGATGTAAATATTTATCAGCCAACTAACCTCCTGCATTCTGTCATGGTGTGCAGCATTAGACAGGACTTACCTGTTAACAACAGATATAAATATTTATCAGCCAACTAACCTCCTGCATTCTGTCATGGTGTGCAGCATTAGACAAGACTGACCTGTTAACAACAGATGTAAATATTTATCAGCCAACTAACCTCCTGCATTCTGTCATGGTGTGCAGCATTAGACAGGACTTACCTGTTAACAACAGATGTAAATATTTATCAGCCAACTAACCTCCTGCATTCTGTCATGGTGTGCAGCATTAGACAAGACTGACCTGTTAACAACAGATGTAAATATTTATCAGCCAACTAACCTCCTGCATTCTGTCATGGTGTGCAGCATTAGACAGGACTTACCTGTTAACAACAGATATATAAATATTTATCAGCCAACTAACCTCCTGCATTCTGTCATGGTGTGCAGCATTAGACAAGACTGACCTGTTAACAACAGATATAAATATTTATCAGCCAACTAACCTCCTGCATTCTGTCATGGTGTGCAGCATTAGACAAGACTTACCTGTTAACAACAACAGATGTAAATATTTATCAGCCAACTAACCTCCTGCATTCTGTCATGGTGTGCAGCATTAGACAAGACTGACCTGTTAACAACAGATATATAAATATTTATCAGCCAACTAACCTCCTGCATTCTGTCATGGTGTGCAGCATTAGACAGGACTTACCTGTTAACAACAGATGTAAGTATTTATCAGCCAACTAAGCTCCTGCATTCTGTCATGGTGTGCAGCATTAGACAAGACTTACCTGTTAACAACAGCAGATATAAATATTTATCAGCCAACTAACCTCCTGCATTCTGTCATGGTGTGCAGCATTAGACAAGACTGACCTGTTAACAACAGCAGATATAAATATTTATCAGCCAACTAACCTCCTGCATTCTGTCATGGTGTGCAGCATTAGACAAGACTGACCTGTTAACAACAGATATAAATATTTATCAGCCAACTAACCTCCTGCATTCTGTCATGGTGTGCAGCATTAGACAAGACTGACCTGTTAACAACAGATATAAATATTTATCAGCCAACTAACCTCCTGCATTCTGTCATGGTGTGCAGCATTAGACAAGACTTACCTGTTAACAACAGATGTAAATATTTATCAGCCAACTAACATCCTGCATTCTGTCATGGTGTGCAGCATTAGACAAGACTTACCTGTTAACAACAGATATAAATATTTATCAGCCAACTAACCTCCTGCATTCTGTCATGGTGTGCAGCATTAGACAAGACTGACCTGTTAACAACAGATGTAAATATTTATCAGCCAACTAACCTCCTGCATTCTGTCATGGTGTGCAGCATTAGACAGGACTTACCTGTTAACAACAGATATAAATATTTATCAGCCAACTAACCTCCTGCATTCTGTCATGGTGTGCAGCATTAGACAGGACTTACCTGTTAACAACAGATGTAAATATTTATCAGCCAACTAACCTCCTGCATTCTGTCATGGTGTGCAGCATTAGACAAGACTGACCTGTTAACAACAGATGTAAATATTTATCAGCCAACTAACCTCCTGCATTCTGTCATGGTGTGCAGCATTAGACAAGACTGACCTGTTAACAACAGATGTAAATATTTATCAGCCAACTAACCTCCTGCATTCTGTCATGGTGTGCAGCATTAGACAGGACTTACCTGTTAACAACAGATATAAATATTTATCAGCCAACTAACCTCCTGCATTCTGTCATGGTGTGCAGCATTAGACAAGACTGACCTGTTAACAACAGATGTAAATATTTATCAGCCAACTAACCTCCTGCATTCTGTCATGGTGTGCAGCATTAGACAGGACTTACCTGTTAACAACAGATGTAAATATTTATCAGCCAACTAACCTCCTGCATTCTGTCATGGTGTGCAGCATTAGACAAGACTGACCTGTTAACAACAGATGTAAATATTTATCAGCCAACTAACCTCCTGCATTCTGTCATGGTGTGCAGCATTAGACAGGACTTACCTGTTAACAACAGATATATAAATATTTATCAGCCAACTAACCTCCTGCATTCTGTCATGGTGTGCAGCATTAGACAAGACTTACCTGTTAACAACAACAGATGTAAATATTTATCAGCCAACTAACCTCCTGCATTCTGTCATGGTGTGCAGCATTAGACAAGACTGACCTGTTAACAACAGATATATAAATATTTATCAGCCAACTAACCTCCTGCATTCTGTCATGGTGTGCAGCATTAGACAGGACTTACCTGTTAACAACAGATGTAAATATTTATCAGCCAACTAAGCTCCTGCATTCTGTCATGGTGTGCAGCATTAGACAAGACTTACCTGTTAACAACAGCAGATATAAATATTTATCAGCCAACTAACCTCCTGCATTCTGTCATGGTGTGCAGCATTAGACAAGACTGACCTGTTAACAACAGATATAAATATTTATCAGCCAACTAACCTCCTGCATTCTGTCATGGTGTGCAGCATTAGACAAGACTGACCTGTTAACAACAGATATAAATATTTATCAGCCAACTAACCTCCTGCATTCTGTCATGGTGTGCAGCATTAGACAAGACTTACCTGTTAACAACAGATGTAAATATTTATCAGCCAACTAACCTCCTGCATTCTGTCATGGTGTGCTCCAACAAAATTAAGAGCATCTTCTAGAAATGAGTACTTGAGTAATCCTAGGACGACTGTGTACAGATTTATACACAAACAGAATACACTGTGCCACTGGGACTTCTCTTCTGTGCTGGCCAGTGATTCTTTTGGCTAAAGTGACAAAATAAGAACAAAGATATTGTAAATAAACTTTATCACTTTCATTTCCTAAGCTATTATGTGGACCATAGATCTCATCAGGATTTACTCCTTGGCTTATAATGGGAAGTACAATTTACATTCAAAAAGTCTTGAACTAGTAGACCCGTAAAATTTAGATCAGGAACTTGACCTGTTCTCCAAAAAAGGACCCACAAATCATCTCATATAGAATATTTGTATAAGTTTAAACTAAATATTATGTGTTATATTAAACAGATACTGAGACTTTTTATCAATGCATGATTCTCATAAGGACTGGTACTTAACAATCAATAATGCACTACTACAACAGAACCAAACCTTGTTTGAAGATAAAACTTTAGGGAAAAAATCTGTTTCTTTCTGGTACAAAAACATGACTGACAAACAGGTGTGCTGGACCAGCCCACTCATAACAAGTGACTCTGCCCCCTACAAACATAAATTATCATAAGCAAGTGTTCCAAAATGAAAGTCCATCACTAATTTCCAACTTTATTTGCCAAAGAATTAATCATAAATGTCTTTCTCAATATACAACTACACTCACTTAACACAATAATTAAACTAAGTCTAACAAGTAGAAATGTAATTTGGGCCCACTGCCAACTAGTTACTTTATTGTAGCTCCTTTATATTTTAATTTTATCTTGGAGGAGCTACAAAGGGGTTTCATTACTCATAATGGAGTGGGCCGGAAACTGATTCATAATTTGGGGGGTTTATACATATTTTCTTATGTTAAACTGTGTATTAAATATTTTTTCTTTCACCGCTATTCAATTGGCATTTCTACAATCAGTAATTAATTAGTTTTAAAAAATTGTTAGAAATCGTACTATTATTGATAAAATCGATCAAAGACAGAAATGGCTGGATTTTGTTAAACAGGAAGTAGGTGAGCCACAGACCTGAAATTGAATCACACTTTATGGGAGGCTATAATGATGCTGCATACCAAATTTCAAAAGAATGTGATTAGTCGTTGCTGAGAAAACTGTTATGGAAATTTTTTCCCAATCCACCCAACATTTACCATACTATAACTCGGATTTTCACTCCGGGAAATCTGGCCAAAAATCAAAAGGGGAATTTGTAATTTAAGAATGCACTTTGGATTTCATGGCATACCAGTTTCCATGGATTTCATGGCAACCAGGAATGTCAGTCTTAAAAAAACATGATAAAACCATAAAATTAAGTAACCACTTAACAGCAGCTCTTCTTAGACCGCAAAATGTTAGAAACAGTGTTTACCAAAAAATGAAATGAATCCAAAATATACATGTGTAAGATATGTTCAAAGTTTAATACCTTTTCATCCTTGGCAATAGTCAATAGTAACAAAAATGCTGCATGGACATAACTCAATGCCTGTCTTGACTGAAATAAAATGATAAAACATATTAGCAACAAATTATTAAAAATCTGTCAAAGTGGCAGGATTTCGTTAAACAGGAAGTAGGTGAGCGACAGACCTGAAATTAAATCCCACGGTATGGGACCCCATGCTGATGCTACATATCAAATATTAAGAGGCTGTGATTAGAAGTTGCTGAGAAAGCTATTATGAAAATTGTTTCCCCGCCCGCCAGACATTCACCATTTTATAACCCAGACAATAGTGCAGTTAGAGATTTGGTTACATGTTTGCTCGACATACAGACACAATAGCTGTATTTTTTTTATTAGAACAAGTTTACAAACAATAAATCAACGGGGAAAAAGGATGGATTAATAAGGAACACAATTTTCACTGCTACTAGAGTATTGGGAAGGGATGGAGAATTTAGTCGTTTGTAGTGGCTATAAAGAACATAGTCAAAGGTGATATATTATATGAGTGTGATACTTTGTGTGTTGAATGTTACATCGAGGAATAACAATTATCTGATAAAAACTTAAGATTTTTGTATGAAGTATAATATATTTTTATACTCCCTTTAGAATTATTATTTACTTTATTATGCTAGGAATGGGAAACTCTTAAAAGATTCTACTCTATGGTCCCTCGAACAAGAGAGCTTCCCCTAGGGGCCACCTGGTGATGGTCTATGTGGGTTTAGAGCTGGGAAACCTCTCAGTATCGTCCAAATGTAGGTAGCACCAAATGTTCCTGTACAACAGGTAACCAGATAGAGTACTGTGTAATATTTACCCTAATATACATTTCCATGGTTGACAACAGTGTAGGTAGCACCAAATGTTCCTGTACAACAGGCAACCAGGTCTCTGTTCTCTCACAGTCTAGTATAATTTCCTGTATTAAGCAACAGGTCACAATCTGAAGCTGAAATGGATGTTTCTATAAGTGTTCAATACAAAAAGTCAACATTCCCATAACTGAACAATTCTTACATTACCTATACAACTATATTAAATTTGTGAATATTGTGTATAATTTCCAGGAAAGACATATTCCTAATTAAAGTTTGTTTTTGCATACAAAAACGATGTCTCCCCCATTCCCCATGTGGATTTCTCACAAAATTTTGAGGATAAATATTTCCTCATAATATACACAACTAAATATGGTGTACTTGCTACATACCAAGTTTCGTAAAATTTGGTGCAGTAGTTACAGAGGAGTTGTGCATAAACCATGATTTGTGAAAAATTTCTAGATAAAGTTCAAAGAGCCATAACTCCCACAAAATTTTGAGGATACAATTTCCTGGTTATATGCACTACATATGGTATACTTGTTATGTACCAAGTTTCGTAAAATTTGGTTCAGTAGTTTCAGTGGAGTTGATAGGAAACCATAACCTATGAGGAATTTTTGGAAATTCAAAGTTCAAAGGGCCGTAACTCCCACAAAATTTTGAGGATCAGAATTTCCTGGTAATATGCACAATTACATATGGTGGACTTGCTTTATACCAAGCTGAGGAAAATTTGGTTCACAAGATATTTATTTCAGAGGAGTTGAGTGAACTTTTGTGATGGATGTTCGGACAGGACAAAAACAATACATCTCCCCACAAAGATTAATAGGTTCTTTCATACGTTTTTGGGAAAGACCGGTTGATCTTTCACGAGTGATAGAAATTTTATGTCTTTTCGCGAGTGGAGCGCAGCGGAACGAGCCAAAAGACATCAAAATTTCTATCTCGAGTGAAAGTTCACATGGGCTTTCCCAAAAACGCATGAAAGTACCTATTTCTTCCGTAAACCAACAACTTTCACATTGCTATATCCTATAGAATCTCCATTGTCTCTGACATCCAATCAGAACGCCGGAAACAAGAACGTCATAGAAGAACGTTGTTATGCTTCCATAACAACGTTCTTGTTTCTGGCGTTTTGATTGGATGACGCAGCAAGTACAGATGTGTGCACGTGAGCTCATCTTTGCTGGGTCATCTGTACCAGAAATCTGCCATTTACGGAAGAAGGGGGAGATATAATTTAGAAGGACAAGATATTGCTAGAACCCATGATGCTCTCAGAAGTACTCTCATGATAATAAAAGAGCAGTCCGATGCATTCTAATACTTGCTTGTTGTTCTAATTTCAGCTATATAATGCAATCTAGATTTAATGAGGAGGGGGAGCTGGAGAAAATCAGTCATCTTCAGAAGGAAAACTGGCAATCCTTGTCAGTTAAGATTTTTGTCGAACACACTCTGCCTGCAGAGACACAGTTTTCATGTTAGTTTCCAGGCAAGAAAAATGAACTAAGGGAGATAACTATAAAACTAGTGTAAGAAGATGTATTGTACACGGAAATGCTTATCATCACCAGCAGTGATTTTGTTGGCTTTTCTAAAAACAGCCCCCTCCTTTTCAATTGGGAAAATTTATTGATGTTTTTCTTGAAATTGGGAAAACATAATGGTTTAACATTTATAAAAAAGGAAAAAAGCATTAAGCAATCAATAAAATAACTAAATTGGTACATGTAGATATATTTATTTGACTTTTGTGAGATGTTCAAACATCGGATAACTGCAGAAACTTCTGTTTTGTTTGATTTTATAAGATGCTTGGAATTATATGGATTTATTTTGAGCAGTTTAAATTATTAAGGATAAAGTATCAATGAAAGACCAGAAAAATACATTACGATAAAAGAATTAACTGCAGCAAAATTGTTCAATAAAATAAATGAATTTTTAAAATAAGAATGTATCTATTTAAAAATTACAACACTGTGAATCCTATAAAAATAGTATGTATTTAATGTAAAATGCACTTTTACAAGTATGGAAACATATTTAAAATATAACAAGTGTGGACACAGAAAAACGTCTCGCCTGCATTCCGCATCAGTAACGAAAATAAATTTCGTCATAAGCATTACGCAAATAGCATTAAATATCAGCAGCGGCCTGTATACAAAATATTGTCACCATACCCTGCATAGTTACAGGGGAACAGCCGTAACCCAAAAACTTAAACGTTGTCGCTGGACCGTGAAATTGAGGTCAAGGTCAGGTTGAACCTACCAGACAGTCATGTACTATTCATCAGCTACCTATATACCAAATATTGTCATCCTAACATGCGTAGTTACAGAGGAACTATCGTAACCCAAAAACTTTAACGTAGTCGCTGGACCGTGAAATTGAGGTCAAGGTCAGGTGACACCTACCAGACAGTCATGTACTATTAATCAGCAACCTATATACCAAATATTGTCATCCTACCATGCGTAGTTACAGAGGAACTATCGTAACCCAAAAACTTTAACGTAGTCGCTGGACCGTGAAATTGAGGTCAAGATCAGGTGACACCTACCAGACAGTCATGTACTAGTCATCAGCAACCTATACACCAAATATTGTCATCCTACCATGCGTAGTTACAGAGGAACTGTCGTAACCCCAAAACTTTAACGTAGTCGCTGGACCGTGAAATTGAGGTCAAGGTCAGGTGACACCTACCAGACAGTCATGTACTAGTCATCAGCAACCTATACACCTAATATTGTCATCCTACCATGCATAGTTACAGAGGAACTGTCGTAACCCCAAAACTTTAACGTAGTCGCTGGACCGTGAAATTGAGGTCAAAGTCAGGTGACACCTACCAGACAGTCATGTACTAGTCATCAGCAACCTATACACCAAATATTGTCATCCTACCATGCGTAGTTACAGAGGAACTGTCGTAACCCCAAAACTTTAACGTAGTCGCTGGACCGTGAAATTGAGGTCAAGGTCAGGTGACACCTACCAGACAGTCATGTACTAGTCATCAGCAACCTATACACCAAATATTGTCATCCTACCATGCGTAGTTACAGAGGAACTGTCGTAACCCAAAAACTTTAACGTAGTCGCTGGACCGTGAAATTGAGGTCAAGGTCAGGTGACACCTACCAGACAGTCATGTACTAGTCATCAGCAACCTATACACCAAATATTGTCATCCTACCATGCGTAGTTACAGTGTAACTGTCGTAACCCAAAAACTTTAACTTAGTCGCTGGACCGTGAAATTAAGGTCAAGGTCAGGTGACACCTACCAGACAGTCATGTACTAGTCATCAGCAACCTATACACCAAATATTGTCATCCTACCATGCATAGTTACAGAGGAACTGTCGTAACCCAAAAACTTTAACGTAGTCACTGGACCATGAAATTGAGGTCAAGGTCAGGTGACAGGTGACTGACTGGCAAGTACTCATCATAAGCTACCTCTGGACCAAATTTGATGGACCTAGGGCTTGGGCTTACAAAGATATGAAGCAAGATGTCAAGTGTTTACGCCGCCGCCGCCGCCGGATTCCCATACATATGTCTCGCCTCCAGCGACTTTCGTCGCAGGCGAGACAATAAAAATTACAGCTTGGACATGAATTTGTCATGCAGAAAGCGATGTGACCTATGGTCGAAGTTCAAGGTCAAAGGTCAGCAACCATGGTATGTGACACATCGCCTTGATATTATCTACCCACATTCCAAATATCAAAAGCCTACCTCGAAAGATAAAAAAGTTACAGCACGGCCATGAATTTGTAATGCAGAAAGCAATAATGTGACCTTAAGGTCAAAGGTGATCAACCATGGTATGCGACACATCGCCTTGATATTATCTACCCACATTCCAAATATCAAAAGCCTACCTCGAAACATAAAAAAGTAACAGCCCGGACACGACAAGTTTCGGACGGAAAGACGCAAGGACGGATGGACGGACAGACTGATCAATATAGGGTGTCTGCCACATAGTGGTGGGGCCCTAATGATTTTGGGATACACTCCAACAATATGGCAGGTGACCAGAAAAAGATGTCACTATATACATCCCCCTTTTCAAAGCTTAAAAAGAAATACAGGAAAATATAAAAAGTTACCTTGATTCTAACATCTAAA
The DNA here is from genome assembly GCA_944474755.1 of Limnoperna fortunei. Taxonomy (NCBI): domain Eukaryota; kingdom Metazoa; phylum Mollusca; class Bivalvia; order Mytilida; family Modiolidae; genus Limnoperna; species Limnoperna fortunei. The sequence goes on along the minus strand of OX104114.1, from coordinate 6,921,719 downwards.
ATCTTGTTGTCTTCAGACTTTGATGACAGCTCCACTGGAAAAGGCAGCTCTCTACAGCTCTGTAGTAATACTGCACACATTGTAGGCAATATGGAGACAGCAGGACTTTCACCTATACCTTTAAATTTGAAGAAGAAATATAATGAGAAGTTTTTGTAACTACAATTTAATGTTTTATGTTGTTTGCTTTACTTTACTCTTATTTCTATTTGTTGTTTTATTCTTTACTTTACTCTGATTTCTATTTGTTGTTTTATTCTTTACTTTACTCTTATTTCTATTTGTTGTTTTATTCTTTACTTTACTCTGATTTCTATTTGTTGTTTTATTCTTTACTTTACTCTTATTTCTATTTGTTGTTTTATTCTTTACTTTACTCTTAGGCCATATAAAATTAGATTTACGGTTCGCAGGCCCGCGCGCTTCCGTTTTCACCCCGCCGCATTGCCGATTTTATCGGGTTTTCAATAAAATAAAAATCCGGAAATGCGGTGCCGTTTCCGTTAAAAAAAAATATCCGGTCCGATCCGCTTCTTAATTTCCCGCCACTGCATTCGGAAAGATCGGACATCTTTGTTTACTTTAATGATAACTTCCGAAAGAATACATAGTGCATACAAGCGTTTGAAAGTAAAGGAGGGTAACTACGGAATCGTTCGTGTTCACGACTATATTGAGATCGGATAGCCGAGAAAAATAAAGAAAAAAATCGTTTGTCTTAAATGGCGGCGTTGCTTTATTAAACGGAGAATCGTTTACAGTTTTGTGACAAAAAAGGAAGAGTTGATAGCACAAAAACGGTACCATCTATAAAATTTGCTGAAAGATGTTCTCGCGGACATGTCAAAATTGTCATGGGAAAACATTAATAAGATCAGGTGCACAACTTAAATATGTGTGCAATCTTTTGGTGCAGTTTCAGGGATCTGGGTAGCGAGCTGGAGAAGTTGATTACACAAAATTGGTACCCTCATTGAAAAATTACGACGTTCCCAATCCTTGAAAAATAGGGAAAACCCCATTCTATAATGCTGAAGGGGTCATTGTCGACCTGGGTACTATATCAGCGTACCCAGGGTACTTAAAATTTGAGAAATGGTACCCAGGGTACTGTCGCTTTACATAAACGTACCCAGTATGGTAAGTATCGCGAGATTACGTTCATTTCCTTCTCGTATTTCTTCCACAATTATAAATAGAAGAATGGCGGTTTGTCAGTTTACAGTTAAGTTTGTTTTGATTATGTGCATGTTTATGAACACTGTTGAAAAATAATGGATTTGGTTCAACAATAATGGTCTGGGTACGTTTATGTTAAGCGACAGTACCCTGGGTACCATTTCTCAAATTTTAAGTACCCTGGGTACGCTGATATAGTACCCAGGTCGACAATGACCCCTTCAGCTTCTATAATAGCAGGTGCACAACCAATACGTGTGCAATTTTTGTGATGTGTCAGGGATCTGGGTTTAAAGCTGTAGGATTTTATGTTCCCAAATATAGAAACATCTCATAAAACGATACCATAATAGCAGGTCGCAACTATAATATGTGCAATCTGCTTCTGGAAAGTGTTAGGGATTAGGTTAAAAGCTGTAGGAAGTGTTGATTACACAAAATATGTACCCTTTCAGTGATACTTTGAAGGATTTTTTATGGTGAGTCCTGGACTCATCATTTTTGAAAATGGCAAATCCCAAACAAATTTCACGAGTGCCACATATGGCAGTTAAGCTAAGTGGTTGCATACAACCAATTTCTTCAATGACAGACCCATAATCATACATGTCATTTTATAAAATATACAATATGGCGACATATGCTTTATGCTGTTCTAGTGGTCAAGATTTGTATCAGTCTTCTGGAGTATGATTGAACTGCAATCATTACTTGAAACATGCTGATGTTTCCCCATTAAAGAGAGACTCGTGTCTTGTCTGGCTCATCTTGGAAATGAATGTCAAAATAATGCAGATGCTGACATTCAAAACAAATTTTCCACCCAACAAATTATCATTGTTTTTTTTATAAAATAATCAGTTTTTTTTCTAATTTTATACCCAAGCATAATCTTGTTAATTAAATTAGAATTAACTATTTGTAATTTAGAACATTATACAATCAATTTCAACAGAAAGGTTGAACCTGACCACAGACACAGTAAAGTCTTTCAGATCCTAAATCTAGTGTATATCAATCAGATAATCGAATTGAAATGTATTAAAATGAATGTATTTATTGTCTAATAAATATCCTAATTAAAACATTTGCTGCCCAAATAATTGTTACCTGTAGAAAATCGGATGAAACCGGTTAATTTCGATCACCATTTGTATGATATGTTATCATGCATTGGAGACGAAATTGACACGACTGAAATTCGTAAACATCGGATAACTGTACTAGTATGCATTAGTTGCTGCAAAGACGTGTTCAATACGCATCTAGATGCATTGCGACGATCCCTGCCCCCCTCCCCTCAATTTCACTATACTATAACCCAGGTTGCATAAACAATTTAACAATTTAAAAGGGGCTCTTTTATGTAATAACATTTAAATACATTTCATATACAAATATGAATGTTTAATATAGACATTCTTTGCTTTATCGATTGAGATCTTTACCAGTTAAATTTTGTGCAAGATAACAATAAAAAAATGCCTCCCTCGTCTGATTTTAGACCAATAAAATGATAAAAAAAAAGCCTCCCTCCCTCATCTATTTTTGAAAAATTTGGCCTGAGAACCTTAAAATTAATTTTGTGTGGCCTTATTTCTATTTGTTGTTTTATTCTTTACTTTACTCTTATTTCTATTTGTTGTTTTATTCTTTACTTTACTCTTATTTCTATTTGTTGTTTTATTCTTTACTTTACTCTTATTTCTATTTGTTGTTTTATTCTTTACTTTACTCTTATTTCTATTTGTTGTTTTATTCTTTACTTTACTCTAATTTCTATTTGTTGTTTTATTCTTCACTTTACTCTTATTTCTATTTGTAGTTTTATTCTATTTGTAGTTTTATTCTTTACTTTACTCTTATTTCTATTTGTAGTTTTATTCTTTACTTTACTCTTATTTCTATTTGTTTTTTTATTCTTTACTTTACTCTTATTTCTATTTGTTGTTTTATTATTTGGAGAATGTTAAAATAGCACATCACATCAGTATCTGCTAAAAATATTTATCTTCACCAAAGAAAAATAAGCTTATTCATCAGCAACACATGTTAACATAACCTGACTTATTTTATTTAATGTTTACCTATCAACAGATTGTTTTTAACAACATGTCTATACAGATTATATATATGCACTTAAATTAGCATATGTTTACATCTATTTTTTACTAAAATACAGTTAAAATGGGAGGGGGGGTCACTAAATAACATGTAGTTAATGTTAGAACTGTTAATAAAGGTCTTCTGAGTTATGACTTTCCAAATACTCATCATCTTATGATAGGTTTAATTTGTAGATTTTAACCCTGACTTCAACATGTCATTATATTTTTCTGCTTAGTAAGATGTCCTTGATACAAGTGTGTATTTGTTACAAAAAGAGATAACTTTTGTTATGTTAATAAATAATATTGTGTTCAAAAAGAAGGTCAATGCCATTGTAACAAACTAACCAATTGTTTTATTTACTCTATGGTACTGTAAAATGGCTGTTACTGCTCCCAGAATTCCTAGCTGTATTGTTGGTATCAGTGTTTTAGAGTTGGATAACATTTGTGTAACTATGGTTTCCAATTCTTTGATTATCCTCATACGACTCTGTAAACAGCTGGAAAACAGTTAATATTAACATATTTGTAAGCTGAATTTTATTTGATCAGTTGATATTAACATATTTGTATGCTGAACTTTAATTGATTACTTGAAGAAATGTTAAAAATGGTCTTGCCAGTCAACTTAAAAAAAAATAAATTATTTCATTTATTTACACCATTTATAGTCAAAGTCAGCATCGGTCCCTTAGGTGAAAATTAATATATTTTGCCTGTTTGCCTGTTATTGTATTCATGGCTTTATATTATATATATATAGTTGCTTATGTATTTTTCCTGTGTTTTAATAGGTTGTTTTTCATCTACAGTCTGTTGCACTTCACTTTTTACAATTGTGAAAAATATTTGTCCAGAATTTATGGATGTGTACAATCCGACTATTTACTGAGGGTCTGCACCAAAGTCTAGATTAGTTCGATAAATCATTGATTAAGCTGCATCTGATAAAAATTATAATGATTAAACAATATTTTTTTAGAACTTATCAATGTGTAAAAATCCTTCATACCTTTATTTAGTATGTAAGTGAATGGTCCAATAATACACGTTGATCAATTCTGGAAAAACAGTTTACTTCTCTTATAAATAGCACAAACGTTCAGAATGGACTATATAATGAATACCATTTAAATTACTTTATAAATATAGCTTTTTTGGTTGAATCAAGATATATAGTCTGATTCCTAAAATGGTAGAAAAAAGGTAAATTTGTTGAATATTTGGATAAGAAATTCCAGTAACTAACCTGGTCCATAGCTTGATCAATGTAAACAATAAGGCACTCAGGTTCTGTGCTAGCTTCACTTTCACTTCGGTGTACGTTTCTGACACCTATAACAAGAGTTGTCCATTATATATTAATACTCTAAACTTTTCAGTTAGTATTTCAGTGTTTTATGGGTAATATTTGACATTTCTGTGATGCTTCTTAAATATCAATGCTGCGTCTTTGGAACATATTCTTCTGATCCATCAAAATATATATGGTACACAAAGAAGGCACTGCAGAATGAATATCCTTCATTGGACACTTTTTACAAATCCCACAAGGACAGGCATATCAGTACTCAATACTTGCTCTGATAAAAGCACAGGAACAAGCCACAAACTCATGTATTCTTGAAACGGTAAAAAACCATGAAAATTGGCATCCAATGAAATGAAAAGAATTCACAATAACCACACAGAGAGGCATTTCTGATTTTTCCATGTGGAGTTATTAGTTTCAAGAAACTGGAAAGGCCAACCAGAGACAGCATTTTCCCTGGGTGCCACATGTTTTATGACTATTCATTTAAAATAAAATTTTGGCTCTCCTCTTACGACAAAATCCAATTTATATCATAGCTAACAAGTGTGGACCCAGAAAAAATGTCTCGCTTGCATTCCACATCAGTATTTATGTCCTGAGCGTCTCGCTTGCATTCCACATCAGTATTTATGTCCTGAGCGTCTCGCTTGCATTCCACATCAGTATTTATGTCCTGAGCGTCTCGCTTGCATTCCACATCAGTATTTATGTCCTGAGCGTCTCGCTTGCATTCCACATCAGTATTTATGTCCTGAGCGTCTCGCTTGCATTCCACATCAGTATTTATGTCCTGAGCGTCTTGCTTGCATTCCACATCAGTATTTATGTCCTGAGCGTCTCGCTTGCATTCCACATCAGTATTTATGTCCTGAGCGTCTCGCTTGCATTCCACATCAGTATTTATGTCCTGAGCGTCTCGCTTGCATTCCACATCAGTATTTATGTCCTGAGCGTCTCGCTTGCATTCCACATCAGTATTTATGTCCTGAGCGTCTCGCTTGCATTCCACATCAGTATTTATGTCCTGAGCAACATGCAAATAGCATTAAATTGTCATCAATTGAAATATACAATTCAAGGTTACAGAGGAACTGACCTCATCCAAAAACATTACTATCACAGAGATAATCAAATCCCTTTCTCTTCCCTTATCAATATACTTTTTTACCACTTTCAACTTACCAACAGTTGCAGACCTTCTATCAAATCAACTATTATCAATTCCTTTAACCCATCATTCAACTGTATTTCTGTAACATTACATTTTGTGACTGTTATCAGAAAGTTCTTCCACGCTATAAGTAGCTGTAAAGGGGGACAATCTAAGGTGCTCTCCACCGCTGCCTCTCTTTTACTTTCAATAACTAGACAATCTTTGATGTACTGCAACAAAATTATATATTTAATTAAATACCTTTTAGGCAACAGTTTAATTAACAAATAATTTGAGGCAGGAATATATAATGATTTTACCATGGAATGGCTGTTTTTGCCAGCACATGAAGTAAAAATGACATAAAAATGATTTTTAATGAAATCTACCAATAAACACTCATTTGACTTCACATCAGTTGTGGGTTCAAAGAGTTTTATGCAGGTAATATCAAAATGTATTTATCACCTGATTGGGCCGATACATGAATTTCACATAAAAAATGATAACATTTTTTAGCCACATTTTAAAAAATTTTTATATTCAACACATAAACTCTTTATGAGGACATAAAATATTGGTTTTGATCCCAGCATGTGGGATACTTAATTTTGTAAAAACTTGCTTGATTTTTGTTATGAACATTATATAAGGGACAATTAGTGGAGACTACATTATAAAGGAGCAACAAGTGGGGAGCCACCATTAGAAAAGAACAATAAGTGGGGAACCACCATTAGAAAAGAACAATAAGTGGGGAACCACCATTAGAAAAGAACAATAAGTGGGGAGCCACCATTAGAAAAGAAGAATAAGTGGGGAACCACCATTAGAAAAGAACAAAAAGTGGGGAACCACCATTAGAAAAGACAATAAGTGGGAAGCCACCATTAGAAAAGAACAATAAGTGGGGAGCCACCATTAGAAAAGAACAATAAGTGGGGAGCCACCATTAGAAAAAAAACAATAAGTGTGGAACCACCATTAGAAAAGAACAACAAGTGGGGAACCACCATTAGAAAAGAACAATAAGTGGGGAACCACCATTAGAAAAGAACAATAAGTGGGGAGCCACCATTAGAAAAGAACAATAAGTGGGGAACCACCATTAGAAAAGAACAATAAGTGGGGAACCACCATTAGAAAAGACAATAAGTGGGGAGCCACCATTAGAAAAGAACAATAAGTGGGGAGCCACCATTAGAAAAGAACAATAAGTGGGGACCCACCATTAGAAGAGAACAATAAGTGGGGAGCCACCATTAGAAAAGAACAATAATAAATGAGGAGCCACCATTACATGGCATAGGGGTCATAAGTGGGGAATTACCATTATAAAATGGCAATAAGTGTTTGTTTGTTTGAATATTGTTTAATGCCACTTTAATCAATTTTTCAGTTATATCATGGCGTTTAGTTTTTATTGGGGGAGAAAGACGGAGTACTTGGAGAAAACCCCTGACCTTCGGTAGGAAAACTGGCAATCCTTGTCAAATAAGATTGGAGTCGAGTGCACCCTGCCCGCAGTGAGGCTCGAACCCACAATCTCTGTGTTGACAGACCACGTGATCAATAGCAGACGAACTACCTTAACCACTCGACCACCAAAGCCCCGCCAATAATTGAGGAACCACAATCACAAAAGGGGCAATAAGTCGGGAACCAACATAATTAATGGTGGGGAGCCACCATTACAAAGACCAACAAGTGGGGAACCACATTACAACAGGGGATATAAGTGGGGGAACCACCATTATAAAAGGCAAATAAGTGGGGAACCAACATAATAAAAGGCAATAAGTGGGGAGCCATTACAAAGGTAAATAAGTGGCAAACCACCATAATTCTTTAATATACTTAACTAGACATATAACTAAATCCTTCAACTATAACTAACCTCAGACCAGTACTTTAGTCTGTGAGCCTGACCTATTTCCTTCAGTACTTTCTTCAGTCTGTCGTCTAATTTAGCACTATAATGATAACAAATACAATACAAAAGTTTCTAATAAATTCAATTCTTATTGTAAGTTAAAATTATTGAGAACTTTTTTGCAACCTTAAGAAATGTCTCTCAGCGACAATGATGTCCATCTTGGCATAGTTCTGTAAACACCACCCTTTTTCTATGTTCACTCAGGCATGAAGTATTTGGCACAGCCCTACAGAGTTTTGCCAGGTAAAAGAGCTTATCATGTTGTAACTATGTAGCAAGTTTTTGAAATTGTCAAGTCATCTTCATAAAAAAAAACCTTTCTTAGATACAAGGGTTGGACTGACGAACAGACAGAAAATCTACTAAGGAATACATGCATCATCTGTAGAAAGGATGCCTTCCAAAACAAAATAATATTGAAGACGAGTTAGTAAGTATTTATAATGATAAAGAGGATGACCTGTTAATGTATGTTTTGATTCAAACAGTTCTAAAGAATCAACATTGTACACTAATGAAATGTAGGAATTCCAGCTGCAACTATTCATTTCATCTTTTTCAGTTGACTATTTTATTCCGATAAAATTATTTTGGAGAAAACAAATATCTTGTACATCAACAGTACATAACAACAATCCAATGCATGTTTGGTTTCATTTCTTCCAACTATCTCGAGAAATTGCTGATAACAGAAGCAACTTTCCATTCTTAGTGGAACATGACTTTTTTTTCCAAAAATAAATTGCTTCGGAGAAAATAAATGTCTGGTGCACATCAACTGATAACAAATTTGGCAAGTTTGGGTTTATTTTGTTTCAACATGTATGGAATTGTGGATATGTGAAAGCACCCCTCAACCTTTTGGTTTGAAAATGATTGCAGTCACAGTATTTTGGAGGAAAATACTTAGCTTGTGATGGTGCACATCAACAGTGCATAACAAGTTTGGACTGTGAGCATGCTCACAAAGGGATACCTCCCGCTTTGATTTCAAGGCCAATTATCTCCCCTGAATAATATCCGACAGTAACAAAAATTCTTCATGCACATCTACATATGATGTACTTCCTTCATGTGAGGTTTCATCAAAATCTGCCAAACGGTTTAGGAGGAGTTGCACTTACAAGGTCTCACACTGAATACTATATTTAAAAAGTCTAAGTCCAATTATCTACCCTGAATAATATCCGACAGTGACGCAAATTGTTCATCCACATCTACATATGATGTACTTCCTACATGTAAAGTTTCATCAAAATCTTTCAAACGGTTTAGGAGGAAAAGCGCTTACAAGGAATGTGGACAGACAGACAGACAGACAGACAGACACACAGACAGACAGGGTGATTCCTATATACCCACTCAAACAAGTTTGCGGGGGGTATAAAGATAATCTTCGCAATATTGTTTAATTTATTTAATAATTTTTATTGTCTAGGACAATTCCAGGTGATCTAGAATATCTATTAAATACTTGTACCATTAGAAAAAGATGTCCATGTGTCTGTCAAGATAGGATGAACTTTATGAAGGATCTGTTTATCTTGACAAGCATCTTATGTTAATAAATATAACAGGTCTTTTTTACAAGGGTCTGTCTATTACATGTTAGACAGCTGATGTCTTCTACTGCAGTGTTCTGACAAGATATGTTTAACAGAACTCACCTTGTAACAGAGTAAATTTCCTGAGCCAGAACCTTCATCACAAAGGATATTGTCTTGATCTGGTATGGTAATACTGCCTATAACAGATGTTATGTACTGCTTATAATGTTACTGTGAGCCACCATTGCATGAATCAATTTCATAGAATAATGGCATTAATTTAATGGTATGATTATGTATTAACTATATTATTTAAGGAATACTTCAAATTTCTGAACAGATTATACAATATAATATGGTCTGGGTCTGTTTACACCTAATAAATCGCGAAGCGGTTTATGAATAGTGTAAACAGACCCAAACCATATTATATCGTATAATCTGTTCAAAAATTTGAAATATTCCTTATAATTTAATTTTAACTATAAATCTTATCAATTTTTGCAGTAAAAACGTCGATGATGTCGTGGAACTATTTGAATTTTAACGGCGTTAGAATAGGTCTTATAATATGGGTTGCCCGATTTGAATTGACCAATCAGATTTCAGCTTACAAAGCAAATTAAATTATAAATATAAGTTACCAATTGTAAACTATGATCAACATGTATGTTACGTTGGCTCTGAAATTCTAACCTACTGCTATAAGTATTATTATTTTCCGTTTACGTCAGTCTGGTTCACTGTATTATTTTCCGTTTACGTCAGTCTGGTTCACTGTATTAGTTTTTACAACTTTGCAGTTAATCATTAAATGAACCACCAACTTTCTGTGCTTATATTTGGCAGTTGTTGCATTGTTCTTGTCAACTGACAAAAAAGAAGAAATTGAACAGCTGTTTGTGTTTAACCTATTCTGTATTTGTATAATATATTTTGGTGGTAAAATAGTTTGTATATTCATGACACTTTCTCTAATTGCCTATAATAAAGGTTTATACTATTATAAGTATCATTGACATATGTAGTATGAATGATTCAAATTATCAGTAATATTCTTCAACCGTTACAACAATTAAAAAAAAAAATTAATTAGTTCACTGACAGTAAAATGCCTATGCAAACATCCACTGGATTTGTATTCTGGTAAATTTATGTTTTTTTAATTGTTCAAGCATGTTAATTAATCTGTGAAGTTTGTATGGAGTGCATCTCTTCCATTTTTACTGTTTGGTTTGTTTGAATGGCATTTAAGCAACTTTCAGAAACTCTTCTTCTATATGATGACATTTAGTTTCACTAATGGCGGAAGCAATTGTACGGAAACATAGCAATCCATTTAAATTAACTATCGAGCATGGAAAAAAAATCACATCCCCAATGATGACATACTTGTGATCACTAACTACCTAGACAACTATGGCCCATCTCTATTTTTACTTATTAACTCTGTTGTTACCTGGAATTCTGAGTCAGAACTGCATGGAATATCTCTGGTAAGGGGAGCACAAACACTAATCCAAAATGTCTCCCTGTAACAACAAATAAAACACAAGAGTCAAATAAAACATATACAGTATGTATTGTAGGAGACTGGAACAGCTGATTTGTGCATGATAGTTCATTGTAGGAGACTGGAACAGCTGATTTGTGCATGATAGTTCATTGTAGGAGACTGGAACAGCTGATTTGTGCATGATAGTTCCAAATTTACTATCTAAGTACTCAAAATAGAACATTTATAACACGTCATATTCTACTTGTACCAGTATGGTTGTTTTAATAGTATAGCTCTAGTGATTAGGACCAAATATTTTATGACAATGAAAACAAGTGCGAAAGTGCCACAAAATACACCAGCAGAAAATTATGGTAAATGGTTGAAATGCTTGACAGAGGTGTATGTACATGTATTAAGTTGTAAGAATCCTTATAACCTGAATTAATTTGATAACCAGCAAATTTAATACCAAAGAATTATGGGGTATTTGCAGTCAATTTTATCCCCCAAACCATGTACTACTTACTATAATGGATTTGATAACAGCCAGCCAGCAAGTTACAGGGCATTTGGAACCATTATTACCAAAATGAACTTGATAGCCAGACAATTTAATACCTTAGACTCCAATGATTCCACAAACATTAATGAAGATTATTGAACAACTATGTCACTAGAAGCACAGACAAATATATAATTTTTTGTAAAAATTAAGAGCCGTAACTCTGAAGAGTGTAGGGTGATTTTGCTGGTTATCAAACTTGGTCAAGATATTATGCCCACAAACATTTTCCCATTTTCATGAAGATCATACAACAACTGTTTGGTATAGAGAGCAAACAGGGTGAATTTGCACTTTTTTTTGCATAAACAAAGAGCCCTAACTATGAAGTTATTCGGGTTGGTTATCAAATTTGACCGAGATATTATCACCAACATAATTTTCCCTCAGAATCCTTGCCTGTAACAGAAAAAGTGACTATCATTGCTGAGAACAACACATTTGACAGAAAAGCTGACAATTCTTTCTGAGAACCCATATGTTTGACAGAGAAACAGACAATCATTGCCGAGAACCTTAACTTTGACAGAAAAAGTGATGATCATTTCTGAGAACCCATATGTTTGACAGAGAAACAGACAATCATTGCTGAGAACCTTAACTTTGACAGAAAAAGTGATGATCATTTCTGAGAACCCATATGTTTGACAGAGCAACAGACAATCATTGCTGAGAACCTTAACTTTGACAGAAAAAGTGATGATCATTTCTGAGAACCCATATGTTTGACAGAGCAACAGACAATCATTGCTGAGAACCTTAACTTTGACAGAAAAAGTGATGATCATTTCTGAGAACCCATATGTTTGACAGAGAAACAGACAATCATTGCTGAGAACCTTAACTTTGACAGAAAAAGTGATGATCATTTCTGAGAACCCATATGTTTGACAGAGCAACAGACAATCATTGCTGAGAACCTTAACTTTGACAGAAAAAGTGATGATCATTTCTGAGAACCCATATGTTTGACAGAGCAACAGACAATCATTGCTGAGAACCTTAACTTTGACAGAAAAAGTGATGATCATTTCTGAGAACCCATATGTTTGACAGAGAAACAGACAATCATTGCTGAGAACCTTAACTTTGACAGAAAAAGTGATGATCATTTCTGAGAACCCATATGTTTGACAGAAAAAAAAGACAATCATAGTTGAGAACTCTTATCTTGGAAAATAAAACTGACAATCCTTGATCCTTACCTTTGACAGAAAAACTGACAATCCTTGCCAGGAACCAATACTTATGACATAAAAAACTTACAATCCTTGCCGAGACCCCTTACCTTAACACAAAAAACTGAAATCATTGCTCCACATTTACATCAAACTCATAACTCCAGGTTTAAAATTGGTTTTATATTCAGTAGATACTACAACTGAAATTATCTAGACCACTTCACCAAAATGCCCTCTAACCTAATTACTTATAGAAATTGTTTCCATAAAGAGTTACAAACATGTGTAACGCTCTTTTTTTAAATTAAGTTAACTCATTTACCTCTCTCTAAGCACGGCCATTGCTGTTTCCCTCAAACCAGCCCATAATGAATGTATAAAGTCTAAACAGGCACACAGCAGGTCTGGTGGACATAGATACTTTCCCTGCAAATAAATCAAATACCATAAATTATGTAGCAATATTGGTTAAGTCTAGGTGCAGAAACTGTTTGTGTATGTATACTATTTAACTTATATACACTGTCATCTGAATTGACAGACACAATTCTCAGATGATGATTGCACAAGCCGTGGTTCCCCACCCGCCCCCCTCCCCCCCCCCCCAAAAAAAAAGCTCTAACAATAAAATAAAGGACCAAAACTAACATTTAGTACTTCTCTAGTGGCTACTAGCTTGGAAATTTGTTAAATTACATGAAAAATACAGTAAAGTAAAAGTTTTTAATGAAAACAATCCCCAAAAGGGACTCCCATTCTAAAAAAAAAACTGTTTTCATCTTGATCAATATAGTAATGCATTTTAATTCCATGCTGTTATCAACAGAATAGATTACCCTGCATACTGTAAGACAGGGATTGGTCAATTTTTATTGTGACAAAAAAAAAGACTCCCTCTTATTTCTATCTTAATTAAAAGCATTGAGATAATAATAAATCTGAATATGGATGAATAATCAGATATTTATTTTATTTTAATTTCAATAGATACTTCAAGGAAAATTAAAGCCAACATGCAAAAAATTAAGGAGGAATAAACTTGTTTACCTGTTTCCTTGCTTCCATTAAATTTAGTACTGTCAATAAACAGCTGGTCTTCCCCAATGACAGATCCTGTAATATAAATGCAAAATACAAGGAAAGTAAAAACCACAAATGTGGGCTCAGAAAAATGTCTCACCTGCATTACACATCAGCAGTGAACAAAATCTTCATCAACATTATATTATTATTATATAAAATATATATTACAAAGTTCTGCAGAAATAGAGGTCAAGGTCAAATGACACCCATCAGACTGTTATTTACTGCCATCAAGATACCAAATGTGTTTTATTATATAAATAGAGATGAAATATCGAATTTTCCAAGTGACAGAAATCACGGTAAATCACATGTGAAAATTATCATTTATTTTCAATCTCTGGTTTTTTTCCCGCCAAAATTGTCAGTTGGTTTTGTACTTTACAGATATTCATCAGACGTTCATAAAATTTAGGATTAAGCATTAAAATTTTACGAAAACAATTTTGATCTATATAATAAATAATAGGATAATCAATTGGGCATTGTGAATATCCAAAATATGATCACTCGTGCCACATAAAGCATCAGATTAAACTTGTGCGCGGAACAAATTCCATGCACTCCTTTAATCAGATGCTTTATTCGGCACTCGTGATCATATTTTGGATATTTACTCCGCCCAATTAATTATCCTATTAAGCATAGTTACTGAGGAAATGATAATCATTATTATAACACAGCCACTGGACCATAAAATTGAGGTCAAGACTAGGCATAACTGATACCAGCCTGTTATGAACAATTATCAGAAATCTATATACCAGATATGTTATCCTACATGCATGGTTACTGAGGATATAATCTAATCTTAAAACTTTAACTTTCAAACTGGTCAAGTTCAGGTAACACCTACCAGACTGAAATGTACTATTCATTAGCAACAAATGTAAAAAGTATTATCACACAACCATGCGGGGTTACTGAGGAACTGATGTAATAAAAAACTTAAATGTATTAATAAGGTCAAGGTCAGGTGACAGGTGACTGACTGTCAAGTACTTATCATAAGCCACCATTTGACTAAAATTGATGGACCTATTGTTTGAGCTTACAAAGATATGAAGCAAAATGTTATGTGTAAATATCTCTGCAGGAAATCCCACAAATATGATCCACCTGCTGCCACACTCGGGTCCAGAATTCCCAATTAATTGTTCTTCTAGTAAGTACATGTGCTACTGACTAATTAGTATCTTGCATAACATAAATTTTTGTCATAATATTTGAAGTCTGTATAACTGTACCAGGTCATACCAAAATACCTGTCCAATATGAACAAACATTAAAACCGACCTTTTTCTGTGTCTTTGATGCAGTAAGTTGTGGTGTTGATACAGAAGAACTAGGTTGCACATTCAGGAAAATTTCAATCAATCCTGGTTGGGCCTCCACACAGACAGACAACAGCTCAAGTATAACCACCTTCAATCGGAGATCCTGAAAGAGAGATTTGTACATTATGTAAACCCTATATTCAACCAAACATTTTTTTACTTTTAATTACTTCATACAATCAAGTAACAATTAAATAAATAAGATTGCATTACCAGCAGACACTCTTGTAACCTCAAAATGGCACAATAATGTTAACCAGGTATACTGCACCAATCAGACATTAGACTGTTGAAATAAGGGTCACATTGGTTTTATATGTATATAAATGAGTTTAAGAACGAGACTATAAAACAGGTTTCCTTATCTATTTATCAATCAATGATGATAAACAGTGAGATTCCTTGTTGTAATTAAACAATCATTGATTATAGATATAAACCATAACATCGTAATCAAAAACTTATAAACTCTGAAGTCCTTTCTTATGTGACTTTGTAACAGGTAATAGGGTAACTTAATACAGGTATGGTAAATATGACAAAACTCTGCCAAGGGAAATAAAAATAGGGGTCATATAAGACAATTCATTGCTTTAAAATAGTTACGGGTAGTTTTGACTGGGATGTTGTAAAGTGACATTTATAGTTTACTTCACCTCTGTTACTGCTTGAAGTCTTGTAAGATACATATCTCTGATAGCTTCAGCTTCGCCGCCAAGACAGGCTAGTATAGACATTCTAGATACCTGAAAACGGACAAATGAATTTACAAAAATACAATGGTGATGACTTGTGTAAGATCTGGTATTTTAAATAAGAGACAACTCTGGATTGAGTTTTGATTATTTGGAGTGGTTTTTAATTACCTGGGGGTAAGATAAGATGATCTGGAGTGAGATTTGATGATGTGGTGTGAGATTTGATAATCTGGAGTGATGGAGTGAAAAATATGATCGGGTGTGAGAATAGATGATCTGGTGTGAGATAAGATGAACTGGTGTGAGATTTGATGATCTGGTATGAGATTTATTAATCTGATCTGAGATTTAATGATCTGGTGTGAGATTTGATGATCTGGTGTGAGATTTGATGATCTGGCGTGAGAATTGATGATCTGTTGTGAGATTTCATGATCTGTTTTGAGATAAGATGATCTAGTGTGAGATTTGATGATCTGGTGATAGAGTGAGATTTGATACTGTGATATAGAGATTAGTTGATCCTGTGCAGGTTTTGATTATCACTGTTTAATTTCATACAAAATACAGTTTACTGCCAGCATACAGTCTAATCAACTTCAACATCACTAGTTTCACAATTATAATGTGGACCCGTGTGCAGTGAGCCTCAAGGCAGATTTTTTATATTCTTGTTATCTATCTATAAGCTGAAGTTGTCAATATACCCTCTGATAAATTTGTCAACTGGGAAGATAAATTGGGTACCAGTATTAACAACTGGAGACTATTGTTTAGTGTACTGATAAAGTCTTGTATGCATGTATACTTTCTCAAATTGTTCAATTCCCGAAGTATCTTGTATACCTACCATAGCCAACCTCTTTAACAGCAAACAAGCCAGTGTAGGTAGTCGAGGATTGTGTCTGTGGTATATATACTGTGCTATTGTAGATACAATGTGTTGTGTCTGTCTTCCAGCAGGCTGAGAAGAAAGAGCATTTTCCATTGGAGAAACTGGCAGGTCAGGTGACTTTAGTAGCAGAAGACGGTTGAGGACAGAAAAAGACATCTGTATCAGCTGGATAATTTCTGTTCCCATCCCTTCATCAACAATGCTGAAAGGTTTTGAGTGCATATTTGTTAAAAAAAGCAAAATTTGATCAACCACCCAGACATGGCTAAGGTTTCAAGTGTAGTTTTTCTAAATTTTCTAATTTTTGTTTATGTAAACACAGTTTGCAGAATAAAAAATGTCCTATTTCGAATAAAGTTGGTATTTACACAGTCTGTTATGACAAGTTAGTATTACATGTAGTATAGTCCATCATGACCATTCTACATGGGTTGAATTTGATGTTTATTTAAATTGAATTTTACACCATTTTTATCAATTTTTTTGCGATATCAAAAGTTTTTATTGGGCAAGGAAACCAGGAGTACCTAGAGAGAAGCCCAACCTATGTTACAAAAAACTGGCAATCCTTATCAAGGTTGTAGTGGAGCACTTTTACAGGAAATCCGACAGGAATTCACCACCCAAGTCTTAAAAGGATTGGAACTTGCCACCCAAGTCTAAAAACGACTGGAACTAGCCACCAAAGTCTTACAATGACTGGAATTCACCACCCAAGTATTAAAACGATTGGAATTCACCACCCAAGTCTTAAAATGACTGGAATTCACCACCCAAGTCTTAAAACAACTGGAATTCACCACCCAAGTCTTACAACGACTGGAATTCACCACCCAAGTCTTAAAACGACTGGAACTCGCCACCCATCTTAAAACAGCTTGAATTCCCCACCCAAGTCTTAAAAGGTCTGGAACTCACCACCCAAGTCTAAAAACGACTGGAATTCTCCACCCAAGTCTTAAAACGACTGGAACTCGCCACCCAAGTCTTAAAACCACTGGAATTCACCACCAAGGTCTTAAAAACGACTGGAATTCACCATCCAAATCTTATAACGACTGAAACTCATTACCAGTCTTAAAACCACTGGAACTTGCCACCCATGTCTTAAAACGACTGGAACTTGCCACCCAAGTCTTAAAACGACTAGAATTCATCACTCAAGTCTTATGAGTGGAACTCACAGTCCTAGTCTTAAAACGACAGGAACTAGTCACCAATCTTTAAACGACTGGAATTCACCACCCAAGTTATAAAAGGACTGGAACTCACCACCCAAGTCTTAAAATGACTGAAACTCATCACCCAAGTTTTAAAACCACAGGAACTTGCCATCCTAGTCTTAAAACAACTGAAACTCATCACCCAAGTCTTAAAACAACTGGAACTCATCACCCAAGTCTTAAAACGACTGACCCTGTACTAACCTGCCCTGTTGTGCCAATGCTATTTCTATGGTATCTGACCCTGTACTAACCTGCCCTGTTGTGCCAATGCTATTTCTATGGTATCTGACCCTGTACTAACCTGCCCTGTTGTGCCAATGCTATTTCTATGGTATCTGACTCTGTACTAACCTGCCCTGTTGTGCCAATGCTATTTCTATGGTATCTGACCCTGTACTAACCTGCCCCATTGTGCCAATGCTATTTCTATGGTATCTGACCCTGTACTAACCTGCCCCATTGTGCCAATGCTATTTCTATGGTATCTGACCCTGTACTAACCTGCCCCATTGTGCCAATGCTATTTCTATGGTATCTGACCCTGTACTAACCTGCCCCGTTGTGCCAATGCTATTTCTATGGTATCTGACCCTGTACTAACCTGCCCCGTTGTGCCAATGCTATTTCTATGGTATCTGACCCTGTACTAACCTGCCCCGTTGTGCCAATGCTATTTCTATGGTATCTGACCCTGTACTAACCTGCCCCGTTGTGCCAATGCTATTTCTATGGTATCTGACCCTGTACTAACCTGCCCTGTTGTGCCAATGCTATTTCTATGGTATCTGACCCTGTCCCTATGATATCCAACAAAGCTCTTCCTGCTTCAGTAAACAAGAGACTGTATACACACACTTGTTGCAATTGTGGCCTACAAATAAACCAAAACCTCAGTACACATGATTAAACTATATAATGTCTATACAAAAAGTCACACACCTATGCCCACAACTTTTTGCTTGCTTTTTTTTATTATCACATATTGTACCTTTGTATTACCTAAGTCCAATAGATAATTTTTTGCACTAAAACCGGTACATATTTTGTACTATGCCTTTGTTGTTTACATACCACAAATCGTAATTTATTTTTGCTACTGGAATTATACATAGTAAGTCAGCCATTTTTTCTTCTTAAGGGACCTTGCGTCGTTTACAAAAGTTTGTCTGCTTTCGTGACATTCAATGGTATTCAGACCAACTGCGAGACCTGTTTTTATCTGGTTTACAAACCTGTTTGCTTTGGTTGATTCTTTCCTCTTCAAAAAAGTTAAAATCTTGTGGAAAATTTCCAGACAGATGTGACCTATAAATAACACAATATAGTGATTATAATGGATATAAAGAACCTATATACATGCATTGTAGACAAACTGTTGC
The DNA here is from genome assembly GCA_944474755.1 of Limnoperna fortunei. Taxonomy (NCBI): domain Eukaryota; kingdom Metazoa; phylum Mollusca; class Bivalvia; order Mytilida; family Modiolidae; genus Limnoperna; species Limnoperna fortunei. The sequence continues at coordinate 6,902,616 of OX104114.1, read as the reverse complement.
TGAAATAAAATTTCATTTTTAACCATTATGATGGGAACCAAGAGTAACTATGGTAATTATCTTTGGAAAGAAATACAAAGAGGAACTATCACCAATTGGCCAGAGACAACCCAGGGGAAATATAGAAAATGTCAAGTTTCACTGTAGCATCTACATTAATTTCTTTTGTTGAATAATTTCCATTTCTGAAATTGCTACTTTTCAATAATAGCTGACAAGGAAAATAAAATAAAATGAAAAGGTATATAATATATAGGATAAAGAAGAAGCTCAATCACATTTTTATAATAGGTTGAAAAATGAAACTGTCTACATCACTAAAAACATATGTACCAATTTGTTCCCGTTTAGTTGGAGTGATGTATCGCCACTTCTGGAATACAGGGAACACTTCTCTAAGAATATACAACAAAGGAGCCATCAGTTCATTCTCTATGCCATGCTGAAAGAATGGCTGAAAGTAAAATGTAAAAATGTTAGTTATAGTTTACCTAGAGTACATTAAGTCGTATCCATGGAAACTACATTAAGAAACAATATAAATGTACATAAATGCATCTGGAAAGCAACATTTTATGCCAATAGAATTTATAAGTTTTGAACATGGTATTGTTTCCTTACCTGTATTAGATCAGACATCAGATTGAGTAGAGAGCAAGTAACAGGGTAGTGGCCTTGTGTTAGTTCTGAACCTGCCAACAACAGTCCATATGTTCCAGCACTTAGTTCTTGGCCACTGGAAGTTAAATAAAAAAACTAATTTATAGATTATAAATAGTGTATTTCCATATACTTATAAAATAAGGTTTAATGGCAAGTTAGTTAACTTCTTGATAATATATAATGTTCTTTGCTCAAATAGACAAAAGTAAAATATAAAAAGTTATGCAGATGACAATGTAATAGAATTTTCATGTTAATTTAATTTAATCCAAATGCTTCTGATTACCTTACAACTTCAGCAAAGCTGTCAACATTTCCTGTTAAATAGGGTAATAATCCCGTCTGCTTCATGTCATGCCAGACCTAAATATACAGAATAACAAAATGGTTTACAATACAACAGACTTCATGGCATGACAGACCTAAATATACAGAATAACCAAAGGCTCTTAATAGCATGTATCGATCATCAGATTTGGAAGGCAATGAAAATGGCATTTCCCGGATGTTAAACTAAGTCCTGTAATTTTCAACATAAACTTTAAAGAGGACCATCCAAACAAAATTGCCATTCAGTTTTGTTTCCATTTGTTAACAGGTTTAAGAGAGGTAGTTTTTTAATAATTTTTCCCATAGGGTCCTATGTAAAAGTAAGTGTGGTGGTGGCCATTTTGAATTTAGAATTTATAATTGGCAATAAAAAATATAAACTTTGAAGAAGAACATCCAAACAATATTGTTTCCATTGATTAAACGGTTTTAGAAAATACTTTTTCCCATAGGGTCCTATGTTAAGTCCTGCCGTGGCAGCCATTTCGATTTTTGGATTGGCATCAAAAAATAAACTTTAAAGAAGACCATCCAAACAATATTGCTAGTAAGTTTTGTTTCCATTGGTTAACTGGTTTCCGGGAAGAAACCTTTGAAAACTGTTTCCCATAGGGTCCTATGTTAGACTAAGTCCTGTGGTGGCTGCCATTTTTAATTTAGATTGGGATAATAAACATAAACTTTATTGAGGACCATCCAAACAATATATTTTTCAAGGTGAACATAAATATATATTAAAAAATTTTTTTTTTCAAAGTATATAAAATAATTCCCTATAAACATATATACAAAAATAAAAGGTAAACCATTCCTGACCTCTTTGGGGTATATCTTGGCAACACAGTCCAGACAGTCAACACATGATGCTATCAGGTCAAGGGGGGCAGGGTTATATCTGGTAAATCTACAACAAATTTACAGCAGTAATTAACAAGCAATTGTGGAACTGTTAGCATTTCAACCTGACTTGGGGAGTTTTTTACGTCCTACGCCGACAACTTAATGCCCTTGGTTGGACGGTTAGCATTTCAAGTAACAAATAAATAATGGCAAGAGGCAAAGAGAACAAGATGGCTTTATACTAATCCATGAGGTTTGTATAATTTTTAATGTGTATATAATACACATGTAACGGGAGCAGTTATCCACTGTTTATACACACATTTACAGTTATAGTATCTGATGTGACTTTGTGTTTATTACCGTCTGTGCTTGCTATTTATGTGTGGTGTAAAATAACTGTATTGTGTCAGTGCACAAAACACTTCAGGTCATCATTGTTACCTTCAATAATCCTGGTATCAGTGAAAGACTTTGTGTTATTCCATAACATATTATAAGTCCAGTTTAATTAGACAAAAAGTGTGTACATATAATTTCTTAATTTTTAATAGTCAGTAATTCAATAACAGGAAGAACTTGGGGTATGGAGGGAGGGTTATCCATCAGGGGATGAGACCAGGGATAGTCTCATCTGCAGCAAGGTAGTGCAAGGTCTGCAGTGGAATGGAGAATCTGGCGCTGGAATGAAATTTTGTAGTTACATCCATGAAATACTCAGGGAAATCTTGTTCACATGAAATGCAAGTGAAATCAGGATTAACGTGAATTTCACGTGGAAAGTTCACATGACTTTCACGTTAAACGAGCATATTAAGGTGAATTTCACGAGAAAATATATTTAACATGAATTTTACGTGAAATTCAAGTTAATATCATGTTTCCTGTTGGGATTGTCAGGTAGTAATATGGAAAGCCTAGCCATGGACTGTAGTTGGTAACGTTTTTGGAGTGTGCCACACTCCTAGATTGATAATGACACCTTTTTGTAAAAAAAATTAGGCTCACTGTAGCCAGTACAAAAGGCAAACCTTTTAATCTCTACCCAATTCTTCATACTTTTTCAGTGTCAGTCAAAATTATGTTCCTATTAAATGAAGTGATATTGGTATATTTTAATATAGGAGGTGTCTACAGTCCAAAAATCAGAGACAACATTTTTTCTACACCATTCATTTTGAACCTTTCACCTGTATATTATGTTACCTGAGAATAACTTTGTGCATACACTCTGTGATGGGTTGAAGGTCATCTATAACATCAGTGTTTGACCCCATCATAGACTTGACAAACTGTGTTATCAAAGTCACTTTAGACACTTGTTGGGGAGACACATTTCCTGAAAATAAAAATATATATATATACATGTATATAATTTCAAGCATCTAGAATGTTAATAGTGTAACTTTTATGTCAGTAATGTTTTAAAAGATAACAGTGATAGTATTCATGAGACATAGTCCTCTTTTTGCATGTTTGAATGGTGTTCAACACCACTTTCAGTCATTTATTGTTTTAGCTATATCATGGCATAAAGTTTTAATTTGGGGTGGTAGGAAAGCTGGCAATTATTGACAATTAAGATTGGAGTCGAGTACATTGTGACCAAGTGATCAATAGTAGATGAACTACCTTAAACACTCTGTCACATAGTCGTTTTATTGTGTCTTGTTCTATTACATCTGAAAAATGCTAATATTTCTAAAATCTAGGGAAATCAAATATCATTCCTAAACAAGAAGCTTTTTACACTTCTGTAAAATTGTTAGTCACTACAGATGATGTAAGTTGCCTGCAACACCCTTCAACCTTGTTCGAAATGCCTTGTTTTCGCAAACTAACAAATATATTTAAAATACATGTCACCGGCAATGTATATGTTATTAATTTAATTTAATTATTAAAGATTGTAAAATTGATATTTGTTTTCATAGTTCATCTATTTCATTGTATCATCCATTCATTATGTATTTTTATCATTTCGTCATTTACTCATTGACTGTGTGACATATTACAATATGTGACGACAGGACTGGGTTATACAATAGCTTTCGCGCGCTAGCTGCACGGGCACTGCATGCATGTCGTTTTTCTACTACACAATATAAATAAAGAATGTGTATAATATTTACTGCCACTCCATATAAGAACATCGGCCGACGTAAGTCGCAGTATATTTTCAGGTATGACAAATTCTTTATTACTATTTTTGCAAAAGGTTATAAAAGTAAAGTTAAATCCAAGTCATTTTAAATGTTTTATATAATTTGGTTTATTTTATAACTTAAAAAGATTGTTTAAAGAAATTAAAGTTTAAAATAAAAGTTTTAGGTATCCATTTATATTTTGGAGTAGGCAAAGATAATTTTAATCATTGAATATTTCAATTGATAAATATATCAGTTTATTTACAAAGAATATATAAACTTCGTCATTGTATTATGGGTATATTTCAGGCATTGTATGTTTCCTGAATATTGTGTAAAATGTTAACTATATTTTCAGATTAATAAAAATAAAAATCTTGGACGTTGCATTTATATGAGCAGTTATATACACGAAAAATTAACTGCCACATACAAGTGCACATCAATGTTTCCTATTACAGACTATGTGCAATTTGGTTAGACTCTATCTATAGATGTAAGATGGCAAATGGTGACTATTTATCTTACAATATTACATTTGTTGTACAATATGGGTAGCCAAATAAATTTCTGCTTTATTCGGTGCAGAATACCCATGTCCTTACTTCGTAAGATATTTAGTATTCTGTTCTGGTTTACGACATGCTGTCGAATATGATATATGTTTGCGACCTCACGCTGTCATTAGTCATTCGAATTCGCATCATAAATATGCTAAAAGTGTTATTTTTCATGTCTTTTTTCATTGGTAGAAAATGTATTTCGGAGTTGCAGTATAAAAAACAATATTCATAAATTGACAGAAAAGATATAGTGTTATTTGTACTCACAGCGAAACAAGTGAGAAATGTTCAGCAGAGCCTTGCATTTCTTCATCTTAATCTCATACAAATCAAGTTGATACTTTCTGACATTGTACAAATTTGTTACATGTGTTGAACGCAAAAAAACTAAATATCTCACATGTCCAAAAAAAAACATAATATATATAATAGCCAAACAAATACAAAATATCTCACCTGTTCCATATGATATTTGCTGTAAGAGATCTTCGATCTCACAGTGAAGTAGATCCCAACCGTTGTATGTAACTTCCCACTGTATAATTGGCCCTTCATCAGATTTAGCTGGACAATAAAAAAATCAGGTTCTTAAGTTCTTTGTGTATATATAAAATGGTTTGTAATATAACATAATGGATTTAGAATCCAAATCAATTGATGTGATTACATGATTATGGTTTTCTTCTTGTTGATTTTGGCTTATTCTTGTATTGACCGCCAATGTTACGACTGGTTTAACACAACTCAAGACAGTGGATGTGATTAGCCAATCATGTGACACTACCTGTATCAATAGGAAAGCTGGATTTTCACTAGTGTATCCGATTCTTAAACAAAGGAGTTAAGTGCATAATAGATAGCAGAAAAATCTGCATAATGATTGTATATATCAAATATTGTTTATAAATTGATTGACTACAGAGAAATGGCTAGCTATATGTTAACAAGTCACCAGGGTTGACATTAAGGCACAACTAAACAACACTGTCAACTAAACAACACTGTCTAGTAAATGCAGGCTTCAGACTAGCATACAAGCTCAGTATCTGGTCTGACTGGTCATGCTGATAATAAATCTATTAGTCATTATTTGCTTTACGAATTTTCAGCAAGATAAGACAAAAAAACATCTTTGATCTTTCCAAGATACCATCATACTTTGTTCCATGTTTTCATCGGACAGAACTTCCTGATAATACATTATTATTAGATTTGAATGGTCAGATACTAAATATACAAATCAACAAACTGGACATCTTTCAAGTGTTTATACCATGACAGTAATCCGGCATTTTTGTGCACCTAAGGCTATGAACTTTATGGAAATATTTTGTGTTTTACAAAAATAAAAAAGGTTGAAATCTTTAAAAAGTTTTATTTTCAAAGGCTTTGCTTAGCAGCAGCTATGGCTTCATACAGATGTAGGAAGAAAAAAAGTTTAACAAATTCATTTAATTTCTTACCATTATCAGATATTATTTGCCCATATGTTCCAGCATCTATCTTAAACTCTCCTGTAAATAAACATCAGAAAATGTTTAATGAAATGTATATACAACCAGTCACCTGAACTAGATGTAAAGAAAATAATACCCTAGTACCCTGGTTGACAAACCAAACATATTTTTGCTGGGTGATACTCCAAGAAGGATTCATACCAAGATCAGCTCACTGAACCCAAATTTTTACCAAAGTCGATGATGAAAGATCAAAATTGGGTTATGATCAGCTGACAGGTGTTTGGCTTAGAAGCTCATTACTTAAGCTATAGGCAACAAAATTGACTATTGTAGGTCAAAAAGATTATATCTTTGATTAAAAAGTTACACAGTCACATTAGATTATGGTAAAATTATTACAAATATATCATGTCCATGGTAAGGGATTTTCCTACCTTTTTTCAAATGGGGCCTGGGCCGCTATTAATTGGGAAAATTATGATGTAACTCAACAATTGGGAAAAAGTCTTAAATCTGAATTGAGTAAAAACATTGCTTTTTAACATCAATGTTTTAACGAAAGTGTTTCTTGTCTGTTAATTAATCAAGAATGACAAGATGGAATGTATAAACCCGACCCTAAAACTGACAATTTAAAAGAGCTTTCATAAAGAGTTTGGAAAAAGTTAGCAAAATTTACATTTGTAGCGAACTGTGCTGACATCATACTTAAAGAGAAAAATTTCCTGGAATCTGGAATTAATTAGAAACTGAATTGCAAACATCACTTTTTAAGATTATACTATCACTCTCACTTTCTTTTGTTCTGCAGTCTTAACATGCTTAATAGAACTAAATCAGATATACGAAACTCTTAAAATGTATATTGCTTTGGCTTTAGTTAACTGTAATTCATATGACAATTATCTAATGATAAGGGTCAGTAGGAAGGTTCGGGTGAATGATGATACTTATGGATGGATCTAAGGGTGCAAGAAGACTCATGATTTTCTATTCATCAAGGCTACAGTCAATATTTTAAATTTCTTAAAAACAAAATTTCTTAGTTTTCAATACAATTTGCCATTTTTCAAATTCTGTAGTATTTCGCATTGTGTAGTGCCATTTTGAACATGACTGCAGGGTCACACTTCATTCCTTATGTATTTCTTCTATTTATTTATTTCTAAATAATGCCATTTAAACCAAAAACTGGAAATAGACATCGTAAATATAAAACCAGCCCATAATACTGGTAATAGACATCGTAAATATAAAACCAGTCCATAATACTGGTAATAGACATCGTAAATATAAAACCAGTCCATAATACTGATAATAGACATCGTAAATATAAAGAAATTGGTAATAGACATCATAAATATAAAGAAATCTTTGTAATATTTCGGCTTTGCGTGATTGAATTGATTTTATAATGTGGATTACAAAATCTTCTGAATTGTGAAAAATATGGTTTTTGATGTTGGGAATAGGGCTGAATATCGGCCCCAAAATAAAGGCAGGAAAATCCCTGATCGTAAAATATACTAAAAATCATTGTTACAACAGTTTTCTTTTTAAAATCATGTCTAGCGTTTTATAATTAATTAATTAGCAAAAAAAAACCAACCTAAAAATAGCAATATGCCTAGAAACCACAAAAACAAGACCTTGTTAAATGAATACTGTTAACTCTAAACTTGACTTTTTTGCTCCTAAATCTCCAGTAACAGTTAAAAATAGCTAGCACATTAAGCAAGCCATTACTTATTTTTTGGATTTAAAAGTAAAAACTTACTTCCTGAAAATGGAAATTTATTTCTTGCTAATTTCCACACACTCTGGTCCTTTGTAGCTATCAAGTCTGTTGAATAATTTTGATCCAGTGGTTCTGTATATCTGGATAAAGTTCTCCATATCTGGTAGATCTACAATGAATTATAGTTGATGACTATCACAGATAAGTAGGACAGAAAGTTTTTGTAATATAGGTTATTTGTGGAAACAATTAAATACAGAAACAATATAGAAAACAAATTTCTTTTGTTTAAAATCTATTTTTAACTTTTATTCTACCTGCTAGTATACTTACTAATTGAATCACCTTGACTTTAATCAAATTAAGAACTTTTTTTGGGGGGTTGTAGCTGCCAGATTTATTGGCTGAGTCAGCTCAAGAACCCAATGGCACTTGCTTACCCCAAGAAAATGACAGATACACCCTGTCACATCAAGGTTTAAGTTGGGCGTATAATTTTGCAATAGTCCATAGTGACACTATTAATTTGACAATTCAAATAGACATGTAAATAACTTTCCAAATTATTTATCCTCTAATTTTGCAAATAATACCTCCAAAAGTTTGGAACAAAGGGAAAGTGGTTAACACTGAGATTGTGGGTTTGATTCTTATTGAGGGCAGGGTATACGCGACTCCAATCTTTATTGACAAGGATTGCCAGTTTTCCTACCCCAGGTCGGATTTTCTACGGGTACTCCGTCTTCCTTCCCCAATAAAAACTGGATGCTATGATATAGCTGAAAAATTGCTGAAAATGGTGTTAAACATCATTCAAACAATTAAACATTGTTTCAAATGTATACAATTCTTGTAATGTCATTGATAAAGGATTGTGTTTACTCTTACAAACCAAATGGGTGTTTGAATCTTATATTTCATAATCCTTTCTAATACAAACAGAAAAACATACATCAGTTATATCTTGAATTTATTAAGCTAAATAAATTGATGTCTCATCTACATATTAACTCATTTTATGAATGGTATTAATTTAACCTTGAAGTCAAAATCAAAGGTTATTCAAGGTCATTTATAGGGAAATATTTAAATGCATACCTTATATCAAAAGCCTGTCAAAAAACCACCCCCACCCCAACAACAAAAAATGACAGCAAAGACAATAACATGCACAAAAATCCTAATACAAATGACTATGGGTCAAAGGTTAGCCATGTTGGAATTATACACATACTTTCATGTTGACCTTCCCAAATATCAAACATCTAAGGACTTAGTATAAAGGCAAAAAAGTTGGAAATTTGACCTGGATGGTCAAGGCCAAATGTTATCCAAGATTAACGATCTTGGTGAAGGACTCATCGCTTTAAGGTGACCATGGTTGAAGGTTAAGGTCATCAAATATGTTATGCTAAATATTGTCCTATGGGGATGTACTAACATACCAAATAACTTAAGCCCAGGCCAGACAAGCTTTCAATACAAAGTTGACATAAATTTGACCTTGATGCCATAGTTCAAGGTCATATAAAGATCATTATAATAAGCGTAACAACCTCTCATAGTGATAACTCTTCACGAGCAATATTTAAGTCAAGCTTTTTATGTAAAATGAACATAAATTTGACCTTAAGTTCAAAGGTTATGGTCATATGAAGATCATTAGAATACAAACATGTCTACTTATGGTGATACATCCATATGTAAGGCATAGGTATGTGTGAAAAAAGTTACAGGTCAAAAAAAGCTTTCAGTATGAAAATAACAAAGTTTACCTTAAAGTCAAAGGTCAAGGTCATATAAAAATCATTATGATACATGATGGTGATACATTCACATGTACAATATCTAAGGCCTAGGACAAAAGACAAAAAAGTTACTGTACAGACAAGCTTTGCTGAGAAAAAGGACAAGAGGTTGATGCATATTTCTTCTGAGGAGATATTTAAGTGGATTTAGAGAAAAATAAAATTTTCAACATTTGAATGCATTAACAATGACAGTACAAATTTGTTAAAAATAAACATGAAACAGATTTAAATGCTCTTCAAACTGTGTTTACCTTTTTTGCACTTTCTTCACATGCCTCTGATAGAGCAGCACTAAACTGGACAAATGGAACAAAGTCAAGAGGAAACCTCATCTTAGCTGACTGGAATACTGTTCCTATCCCATCTTGTAGACCCTTAAAAATAAAAAACTGTAGTCTGAATTTTGAAAGAAAAAACAAAATGTGTCTCGCAGACACTGATGTCCTTCTTGGCACACACACACTTTTTAAAAAAACACTTAAGTATGAAATATTTGGCACAGCCCTACAGAATTTTGCAGGTGAAGGGTTCTCATCATGTTCTAACTGTGTAACAAGTTTTATGAATATGTGAAGTCATCTTCATAAAAAAAAAGCTTCATCACACAGGTAAAGCAGACATGGGAAATATATGGCACAGACATGGTCTAAATCTCTTTAATCATAAAGCTAAGTTAAATAATTGTGTTTAACACCAACAATTTTTCAGCTATATCATGAATCTTTTATTGGGGGAGGAAGCCAGAGAACCCAGAGGGAACCCCTGACATTTGGTAGGAAAACTGGAAATCTTTGTCAATTAAGATTGGAGTCAAGCGCATCCTGCCCGCAGTGAGACTTGAACCTGCAACCTCAGTGTTGACAGACCACGTGACTAAAAGTAGATGAACTACCTTAACCACTCAGCCACCGAGGCCCCTAAGAAACTTGAAAATGACCCTCTGACACATTACCCATGTTAGACAATTACAAATGAGAAATTGTGTCTAAATTGCTTCAACTGATTTTCTAAATCTTTTTGTTTTGTGTTACACCTTGTACAAACAATGGAATGATCTGTGTCTTTACACAACTTTCAACAATTCTATATATCATGGCTATCAGTTTTTACTGGGTGAGTTAGCCAGAGTAATTGTTGAGAACCCCCTGAACTTTGGCAGGAAAACTGACACACCTGTAATAAGTATTTTAGTACTCATGTAAATTTTTATAATCCCATATCATTAATAAATATAAATAATTTTTATAAGTATATATATATGTAAGTTTATTAAAGAATCCTGTTTAAATAGTACAACAAAATGGCAACTGCCAGTGACAGCGTCCAGAAAAAACTCTCCTGTAGTTAGGTATAATCTGCACCAATCATTCTCAAATGAGATTAAAAGAAAAAAAATGCGGACAATATGACAATTTTTACGTTAGTAGAAGACCAGCAAGATCACTCGTCCACTTATGCCTTCAATGGAATGCAATGCAAACTTTTTATATTTAATGTTAACATTACAGAAAATCCTACTTTCTACTTTAAATGATAATAAGGCTGCAAAACTTACCCTCTGCCATACATCTTCTGCACAAAATTCATTTCTTAGTACCAAACATAATATTTTATGCAGAATCTGAAAAAAGTAAAGGGTAAAACTTTATTTCAAAATTTTTAAGGTCTTTCCCACTTCCAGTGGGAAGACCTTCTTGCTTTTGCTTTGATTATTATTTTTTTTTGTTTTTTTCCGCCAACTTTCAAAACCAAACAGTTTAAAAAGTACGCGACATATCTTTTTGGTCTTTCGCGACAAGTTTTGGGCACTGAAAGTCTATTCGGAGTTCACCCTGTGAAATCAAAACATTTTTCTTTACAGAGTTATCTGCCCAAACACCGAAAACCTTGTTATCGCGTAATCTCTGGAACTATAACAGATACAAGAAAACTAAAAAGTGACAAATGTTAAGGAACTTTTGGGACAACTTTATGACATATTTTGGCTAAAAATTTCTGACTAGCGAAGGCGAGCGGTATACCTTGAATGTTTCAAGGACTCCGCTTATCACAAAAACTCACAAACCGTAAGTCGAAATCACAAAAGGTCTTCACCATTTATTGTCCTATGACATATCTTTAAAGAAAATCTCAAAGTCAAAGTTCAGAAGTGACCTCGACCTTAGGCCTCCAATCTTGTTATCATTACAACTCGAAAACGATAAAAGATAGAAGAAGACAATAAATGGGAAAAATACTCCTCTCATCAAGGCCTTCATTTGATACATTTGGTCCGAAACTGTGCGATGAACCGTTCTCGAGTTCGGGCTCTTGGCTCATTTCAGTTAATCAGTTTTTGGCATACAACTTGAAAACCGTTACAGATAATATAGTTAATATATAGGTTTAACATGATCATCAAGTAAAGGCCTTCAATTTGAGCCCAAATTTAATGGTCACAGGTCAAGGTCATACCATAGCAACCAGGTCACCATTACAAAAAGTCCTTAGCAACCATATATTTTTTAAATCAGGGTAATGTACTTTACTGATATATGTCATTTTACAACCGGAAGTGGCATTTTGTCCTTAGCAACGGCCACGAAAGTCCTTGACAACCATGTATTTTTTTACTCAGGACCACAGAAATAGTCTATTCCGCCTAAAGAATGGTTCAGTAACTTATGTAGTCAAGTTCACAACAAGAGATGAAGAAAAATTAATTTCGTAAAGGTATCTGGGAAAGACCTTTCTAATTGTTCTTGAACAATTAGCCCTATCTTTTTTTAGTACATTTAAACTGGAACAACAATTAAAGTGCATTAAACATCATGGATTTTTTTTACAACAACAGCTTCCTTTTAAATTCTTTAGGGAATAAAAATATAATAGTTATACGTTTTTTTCTCCATTTTTTGTCGTGCCAGTGAAATATAGTTCATAAATGCAAATTTTTGGAACTTTACAAGTCTGAAAAGCTTGTGCTAAAAAAAGTTAACAATGAAGACTGCCGTGTTACTAAAGTTTGCTAAAGCTTAATAGCGTTCCACATAAATTGCCTAACTTGGAGTACTGACCTCAATTTCCCTGTCACGACCTAGAGTGGATTCTTCAAGGGCTGACATAACATTGACAAAGAGGTGATATAATACAAACTGAGTTACTGGATACACATACTGAAATATAAATGGTAACATTACTACCAACTTTATTACATTTTACATTTATAATTATATAATATACAAATACAGCCTTTCTCTTAGTCAATACAAGTTTATATCGACTGAGAGATGTATATCGACCGAGGACGTAGTCCGAGGTCGATATATATAACTTGTATTGACTAAGAGAAAGGCTGTATTTTTTATATTATTAATTGATAATTTTGCTGTATTTTAATGTGTTACATAAAAATATTAATAAATAAAATAAAAGTAAAAAGTATATCTCATCCTTATTTAAGGATACAAACCTTTTGTGCTTAACACTGTCCATGGTTTTTTTATTGATAGCCGGATGTAAAATATGATTGGCTGATTTCTAAACGCCACACAATTTTTGGAATTTTTTGTTCTGTTTTTAGTAACCGTGCAATCCGCAAAAGTCAATCCGCAATAAATCAGTCAATCCGCCAAAATACAAAATATCACATGGTAGAATTTGGACAAATTAAATTACAGCAAAATTATCAAATAATAATATTATACAATTATAGCTTTTATATTAGGTCGATATGAAAAAATTGACCAAGGCTCACCACACTGGGCCTTAGGGTACCTCAAAAGCGAAGTTAGTCGCCCTGGTTTTCCCTCAAGTCACCTTATAGTTCAAAGAAGATACTTGTATATCTAGTTCGAATAATTCCCCCAGACTACCAATTTATCAGTAAATATGTAATTACAATAAATACACTGCAAAGAATTTGTGTATTTAACATTTTTTCAAACCATTTATGTGATTCAAATGGATTATGCCCCATTTGTTTTATTACCAGATACGTCTAATTATCGGAAGTGAACAATGAAGAAAAGTAAAGAACAACGGCCCATAACAAAAAACCGTTTGATAAACAAACGCCTATAATTGGTTCAAACCTGAAGTTCTTTCAAAGAATATTATATTTTAATCATTTTCTTTCATAATTATATGAGCAGAATTGGAAAGAATAAAGATATATAGTCATTATTGAAATGGTAATTTCTGCACATGGGTGTCCAACAATGCAATTTGGTTTCAGCAAAACTTTGTGCATTTGGAAGTGTGCTAAACAGAAGAATTATTTCTGGATATTATCCTATCTATCTTCTTTGGACATTTTGCCCAGGAAAAACATGGCCTGTTCAAAACAAACTGTTAGGAATATTATGATGTATGCAATTACTTCATGTATGATGTTTATGTCTACACCTATACAAATATTTTTATTTCTAGGTAGATACAAAAGTAGTCACTACTATATCTGGTGGGTTTTTCATTGATTAATGATAAAGGTTATGTACTGTTTGATGTTATTGCATACCATAAATAATAATGTAAAAGAAAGAAAATAAACTGAAACCAAGTGTGTTATGGTGATATAAAAAAACAAAAAAAATACTGACTGCGAAATTAAGTATTTGTACAGTCCCCTGACTTCTCCCAAATGTCTCCCTATCAGACCCTCATTTCTCCCTGTTTAATTGCCAGGGAGAAGTGACTTCTCCCTACTTTTTTAGTTTGGTGACCCTTGATTGATAACATATCGACCGACAGCGAAGTTGGAGGTCGATGTTATTTTATGTGGAAATTTTTCATATCAACCATATTGAAAGGCTACAATTGTTATATTAGTAATTGATAATTTGTATCTACTAGTATAGTGAAAGAATTTAGTTCTGTTGACAGGTTACAGTGTTGATGATTTGTTGTCTAATGTCAAATTTCATTTCAATATCAGCTGAAATTGTGAAACTTTAAATTCAAAATATATTAATACAATAAAAAAGAAACATATTGAAATGTTTAAAATTTTTCAGAATGTACATACTTTCCTAACTTTCCAACTGGAAATAGAAAGAAGTCCATTCTGTTGGCTGTTTAAAGGGGAATTCCAAATTATTTAAATAAAAATAGCTGTGCAATATAATTTTTTCTAAATATAACCGTGCAACATTACTTTTCTATCAGCTGTTTTCAAAGAACCTCTCCAAATAAAGCATGTCATGTGACAGGGTTTACACAAATCAAATTTATAAAAAAATATCAATTAATTAACACTCTTACACTTTACTATGGAAACCGGTAAAATACAAAATGTATTTAGATATAAGGAACAATAACTGTTTTTTTTCCTCGCTCAAAACTGACTATAGTAAACACTACAGTGTCTGTCTGACGGGTTCTTGCCTGACAAAATGGAAACTGCTTACCTCATTTGGTTGAGTTTATGGTCCTTTTGTAGATCTCATATTACAGTTGTTGAAATCAACAATTATTTTCCACAGTTTAATGACGTTTTGAAATGCAGCTGAATTTCTTGCTTTAATAATTATGGATATTGACATTTAATTTTGTTTTGTTTGTTTTGATGGTGTTTAACGCCACTTTCAGCAATTTTTCAGGTACATCATGGCATCTAGTTTTTATTGGGGGAGGAAGCCGTAGTACTCTGAGAAAACCCCAGAGGAGAAAGGAAAACTGGCAATCCTTGGCAATTAAGATTGGAGCCAAGTACACCCTGCCTGCAGTGAGAATCGAACCAGCAATCTCAGTATTGACAGCCCATGTGATCAATAGTAGACGAACTACCTTGATCACTCGGCCGCTAGGCCCTGCCTTCATTTAAGGCCATAATTGTATATTATTACATATTTCAACACTTTACAAAAAGTACAACTCAGAAAGTGTTAACAATGCATAGCAAAGAGACCTTAATCATTGGCAAGGTATAATTCTACTCATTAAATGAGCAGTTTTTGTTTAAACAGAATTTTGCTCATTTAAGAACTCTCAAGGGATAATTTGAGCTATTTTGCATTTCATCCAGAAAAATTCCAAAAGTAAATATTTATCAATGTTCTCATTATGCAGTATTTTTCACCAGCACTCCCCACAGGAGATAAAGGGTATATCATTTTCTGTCTGTGTGTGTGTGTGTGTGTATTACCATATTTTTTCTCAGCAATGATAAATGATACAATACTTAATAGCTTTGTATGGTTGTGTCATACTGTGGGATTTATTTTCTCTGAAGTTATGGGGGTACCATCAGGGAGCTCACTCAACTTGTTTGGTCTGTGATTTGCTTATACACAACAGCCAAAACGGATTACGCCAAGTCCGTGAGTCCATGATGGACACAGATTATAGTACGCGGACATAGCTGATGGACAGAAGTTCATCATTCGCAGACACTTAAGATATGATGTCCCCAATGGATCCATGATTTCTTCTACATGTCCACGAACGTAAAGGTAATTGTCATGGACTGAATTCGATTAATACTTTTTTGAAGATAGTGTATTGTTTCTGTCAGTAAACCATTCAGGTGTGTATTAATTCTTTCCAGATCGTCAGTAAAAACATGTTCAAGAAGGGTACTTTATTAATTATTTTACATAATAAATATTTTCATATTAACTTGTAAAAAATGGGTAACAAAAAATAGATATAGTAAACTTTTATACAATAAAGGTGTATTTAAACTTTTATAATATTAACAGTAAGTGTTAATAAAACCCTGGCATAAAACACCTTCCTTATGGTGCCCAGAGGAATTAGGATACCTGTCGTCCACCGGATGCAAAATAGAATGGATTGATTAAGGAACAACTGCGATTTTATTGCGGGGTCAACTAATATATGCGTGTATAAATGTGTGTAAGAGTTGAAATGTATAATTACGGTAAATTTCATAATTTTAATAAAAAAAATGTCCCGATGGTTTCCTGTTCAGGTGACTGGTGTTAATTGATGAAGGTAACCAAGACGTGGATTTAAATACTACGCCGACCGGAAAGTTTTATTGTCTCAATTGATTTTTTCCCACACGTTTTCAAAACTTTGGCAGTCGTAGGTTTAGTGGAATATTGTTAAAAACACATTTTTACTTACAAATTTTTTAAGGAATTTTGTACAATTAGTTGCAACCTCACATTTTGATGTCGTCAGCCGGAGACACTTGTCACTTATAGTTTTTTGCTCCTCCCATTCATTGAGTGATTCCAGCCTCACCAATTGATTTTTTGGTAAAAGGTGTGGCACACCTTTCTGTCAATTAATCAAATCTCATCAGGTCTTCAAAGAGACCAATTATTGACACATGATTTCTCACTGTGTACATGTCCGATTGTTATAGAATTTACACAACAATAAAATCTGTTGAATGAACAATTATGTAAAACGTACATAAAATAAAGACGTCTGAGTGACGAGGTGTAAAAAATGTAACTGCCTTTCTGCAACAATACTTTCATTACGAATTTCGGCAGTTACAACATATGCCTTGTACAAGTACCGCGTTTATTGCGGCAATACTGCGAAGTCCATGAATAGACGATTCTGCAGTCATTTTGGTCACGGAACTTTCGAGGACAAATATCGCTAAAAAAAATTGATTGCCGCATCGCGTTCGGGATGCTTTTTTTGGTGGACTTTGCGGAATCCATCTTGGCCGCAGTGTACCTTATCTCACTTTAACTTCATTATTTTACAAGCATGAAATGTTTCTCCAGAAAAACAAAGTCTAATGAACAATTGCTTTGACAACAGTTACAAATGCCATTACAACAGTTATCATATGAACCTTTAACAATCTTGTTTAGAACCAATTGCCTGCAAACTAATGAACCAATATAACTTAATTTAAATACCATTCTTTATTTATAAAATTATTGTTATTATTACTTGAAATATTTATTTTGTTAGAAAGTAACTCGAGCCATGGTGTAATTATGAAATATGCATAATACTACCACACTGTATGTCAGAATAATAGACCTGCAATTATAATGAAAGTTTCTTATATGAATAGTAATAATACTGCAGGGAATTTTTTAGCGCTCGCCACTTTCGTCATTGACGGAATCATTTGAAAATTGACGATAGATTTCTAAATCAATTTTGTCACCTGATTTCCAACAAGTACTAAAATTTTTCGTTACAAATTCATTCTACCAAGTGTAAAATGACATATTTATGACCCCAAAGCCAATTATAGTCAAAATACAATGACCTGTCAGGTACTTTCTACCTATTGCTCAATCAATTCCATAAATAGATAACAGCTGTTTAGTAAACTGCTTCAATCTGTTTTCTTTAAAGCTCTTAATAAGAAAGAGCTGGACATTTAAATTGCAGCTACTCATGCGTGACTCAGGTAACTTTTAAACTTCTAAGGTGTTCCATCTACATTGTACTCTATGGCTGTCTCCCAGATTAGAAATTAGATATAACCTGAGTCATGCATGAATAGCTGCAATTTAAATGTCCAGCTCTTTCTTATTAAGAGCTTTAAAGAAAACAGATTGAAGCAGTTTACTAAACAGCTGTTATCTATTTTTGGAATTGATTGAGCAATAGGTAGAAAGTACCTGACAGGTCATTGTATTTTGACTATAACAGGAAATTTAATTATTTCGACTCGATAGTTTTAAACAGCAGGTGTCAATTGTTGAATCGATGTTCTAACAGGTAATCCAATTAACATGATTAAGTGGTGCTCCTGGCTAATCTACGCAAACAAAAATGTCGTAGATCGTACTGATGCGTACAGACTTCCACCTTTTGATTAAATAAGTAGTACAAATAAAAATTGCAAAGATTTTGCTTATTTATCTCATTTTCATATGTTTTGCTGGTTTCAAATGGATTACCCGCTATTTGTGTACATCCGAGATACCTCTAATTACCGATGGCTACCACTTAGAAAACGAAGAGTACAATGGCCTTTAATGAAAAATTGTAACCGATTGATATACAAACACTTTTTAAATAAGTTTTAAAATTAAAACTCTTTGACAATTTATAAACATTTTGTTATAATCATTTTTTAAAACTAATTTATAGACTGCAATTGAAAGAATATAGTTCTTTATACTATGATATTTCACCAGTACAATGAATGCATGCTTCTGAGCAGATGCTTATACTGCTCATCCGCTGAAGTCACTAAAGCCCTCAAAATTCTAAAAAATTCCCTGTACTATGTGCCTAATCTGATTTTTCACCTGTAAAAATGTTCATCAGTAAAAACTAGCCAGTAGTAGCTAAAAATGGCCCAAAAGTAGCATAAAACCAAATCAATCAATCATTAATTTATACTTACAGTGGTTTTACCATTAAAGGGCTCGGTGTTCAGTAAATTATAGAGTAAATCAAAAACTCTCAGCTGTAAAGCTTGATGGCCCATCTTTCTGGTAATATTCAAGTCTGATTGGTCTCCATATATTAGTCTAACCGTGGCCCAACAAAGAAGGATTGGTCCATGGCAAGGTTCTGATCCTAATGACCCAATTATTTTATCTACTTTCTGAAAAAAAATTAGATGTACAATTTTTACCAGTTGTGTCCTAAATTATGGATCAAGTGTTACAGGTCAAATAATGTATGGATGTCAAACCATGTCTGAATGCATAGTTTGTAAAGAACAGGAACGTATGGATGTCAAACCATGTCTGTAAGGAATAGGAATAAAATTATTTTAAAAGTGTGATCGTTCAATGTACTTATTTTTCTAAACATTTGTTGGGAATTTGTGCCCCATTTCACAAAAGTCATAATATGCATGGTTTATACAGATTTACTACTTGTCTTGAGTTGTTTGACTTCTTGTCAAATGGAGGTCAGGTAAATTTTTAAAAATGCATAATATTCAGTATATGATAATTTTCAAAATGTATACATGTATATGTAATGAAACTAAAAGGAAAAAAATTGGAGGTCCATGGGAAATAATATAATGCTTAAATTGGATAAAATTACAAAAGTTCATAAATCTGACAAAACCATCCAGCAAAGATCCTTAACATTGACATCCACAGAGCTAATATCACCTTTATATACCTAAATGCAAAGGAAATGTTTTTTATATAAATAAGCCTAAAAACTATGTTCATATGTTCATATTGGCCAACCTGAGGTGTTACTTTATTTAATGAAATAAAATATGACACATTCAGCTCACACTCAACAATAAGCAAATACTAATCAAAACAGTAGCACCAAGACAAATTTGTATCAGGGTAGGAAACCTACGTCTCATACACACCGGAATAACGATGCCGACGCCAACACAGGGTAAGAACTTTCTCGCTTTATTTACTTATTTTCTGCAATAATCTTTAACAAATGTACTCAATATCCCTAGTCGTCAGAGAGGTATGTAAATGTTTTAAATTGCACGATTTAAGTGCTTGTTTTCTTGAACACCTCCACACTTTCGTTTTGGAGGTAACGTTTCGGCCGCATTTTATCTCCATTAACATTTTTTTAAGTGTATATACCCTTTTTAGTCAATAAATTTCTGCTCCATAATCAGCAAATAGTGGAATAAAATTTCCGTAAATAATTTTTTTGAAGAAAACACTCTATTTTTCGTATATAGGAGACTTTTTCAAAACGCAACTCTTGGCGAATGTGCACGACAATGTTTTTTGAAAAATTTTTCTAGATACGAAATATAGTGTTTTCTTCAAAAGAATTACGATATTTTTATTTGACTATTTTTTATTTTGGAAGAGACATTTTTTGACTAAAATGCGTATTTAGACTTAAAATAATGTTAATGGAGATAAAATGTGGCCGAAACGTTACCTCCAAAACGAAAGTGTGGAGGTGTTCAAGAAAACAAGAACTTAAATCGTGCAATTTGAAACGTTAACACACCTCTCGGACGACTAGGGATATGTTGAGTACATTTGTTAAACATTATTGCAGAAAATAAGTAAATAAAGTGAGAAAGTTCTCACCGTGTGTTGCTGTCGGCATCGTTATTCTGGTGTGTACAAAACGTTGTTGATGACGTGGGTTTCCTACCCTGTGTATACCAGCTACCACTTTGGTAAAAATTAAAGTATTCCCTCCACTAGAAGACCCCAGTAAAGGAAAGACAAAAATATGTGTTATTTCTGGGTAATTCAAGTTTTTAATGCAACCTACATGTACATAATTTTCGAAATAGTAGTACGGTTTGTTACCAGTCTTGTTTCAAATTTTTAGAAGTAGAATTACTGGTTCACATTTATTATATCTAATCAATAATTGGGGAACCAGCATATGTTTATTTCACCCATATGGCAACACGACAAACATCACTGTTAACTTCATGTCCCATATTGATGATTATTTGTTTAAATGATGTTTAATGCCACATTAAGCCAATTCTAGCTATATCCTGGCAATTTTATTGTGTAGGAAACCCAGAGTAACCAGATAAAAACCCCCCACCTTCGGTAGGAAAACTGGTAATCCTTGTAAATTAAGATTGGAGTCAATCACATCCTGCCTGCAGTGAGACTTGAACCAGCAATGTCAGTGTTGACAGACCACGTGATCAATAGTAGACAAACTACCTTAACGACTTGGCCACCATGGCCCCCGGCAGCTCTGAACCTTGGCCACCGTGGCCCCCGGCAGCTCTGAACCTTCATTGTTAATTGACTTGGTATGTCTATTAAGAATTTGGTAGCTAGTAATTTTCTGATGTGGCTAATGTGAATGACTAAATTAGGCACATGGGCTAATGAAATTTTCGTGACATGCTAACAGAGTCAAATATAGGAAGCAGAAATAGAATTTACCTTGTATATATCTACATCTTTCAGCACAAAGTGGTCATCAAAACTGAAAAAGAAATAATTTTTTGTTTAGAAAAAGCAGAATATATAATTCAGGCTTAGTGCAATTCCACAAAAATATATCTGTTGCAAGTGTTGGAGTGTAGATGTTAATTTCACATGAAGCTTCAAATTGTAGGTACCTAGCCAAGTGTAACAACAGCCTTTAATTTGTTATAAATATCCACTAAGTACTGACATTATATAGATCAAATCATTTCAGATCTTTTGTATTCAGAATTTAACTGTATATGTATGAAAATATAAAATTAAGTAAAAATTTATTCATTGACTTATACAATGGTTATCTACTTAAAGTATCCATAATTTATTGATCATGAGATCAGGCCTGGGTTTCACACAAACTTAAGTCAGTCAAATCAAAATTTGCATTTTATTACAACACAATATTGGTCTTTTATAAGAATAGCTTGTATTCATTACTGAAATCATAAAAACCTAACATTCAGTTATTATAAGAATACAACATATAAACAAGAAAATATGTCTCGACAACACTTTTTTTTTTTTTTTTTTTTTATTTGTTTTTCAGCAGTCAGGATTTAACAATTCCCTGTACAATACCACCTGACTAGGGTTTTCAGGGATTATAAATAAGTCTTTAGAATCTGACTAATTAATTTTGGTATATAATACATTTTGACTAAATACATAAAGAGCCTGTAGAAATTAAAAGAGAAGTTGATCACACTATCTCACACTCTCATGCAACCTCATTCAACCAACACCTATTTATAATCTAAAGTGATCTTTGTAGCTTGCGTTACAATAACATAAAACTATATTAACATGTACATGTATATCAAACTTGACAATCGATTTGAAATCATGAGAAAATAAGATGTAAGGGAGCCCAGAATTTTTCATATTTGGACAGTGTGTTATTTTTCTCTGCAATATAACGTTCAATCTGTTTATATTGTTGTATTTTACACTGCAGTTCAATGATATTTGGTAGTGCTTCATTTAGTTTGCATTTGTAAATGTATCTTTTAGTAATAATTATAAGTAAATTTAATAGGGGTGTGCCATTAACAAAACCAAGAAATAAGCCTTCTTTGTCAAAAGCTACATTGCAAAAATATGATCTAAGTTTACTAATAACTGATTCCCAAAACTGATTAGTTATAGTACATTCATAAAATAAGTGTTCAATTGTTTCTTCATTATTTTTACAAAAGCAGCACAGTTGTGAGTCTTTCAGTTTTATTTTGTACAAAAAAATGTTTGTTGGGATGATTCTATGTAAAAATTTATACTGAAAATTATATAAATGTGCATTCTTACATGACTTTTTTATAGTTACAAAATATTTTGACCAGTTTGTTGTTTCTATTTGTAAAGTTTCTTCCCACTTCAAAAACCTTTGCACTGGCATTTGCACAATCTGATTAATAAGCTCATCATAAATAAATTTTGGCTTTTTATCAGTAACAATTTTGTTCATAAATTTATCTCCATCAATCGGGTTTATACTCTCTGCTTTACAGTTTTTTTTAACGAAATTTTTAATATCTTTCGGGATGTTGGCAATAAGATTGTAATATTTTAAGAAGTTACTGGTCTGTAGCTTCTGTTTCAGTTCAGCAAAAGTACTAAAATCTTTATTATGCTGGTTAAAAATATCTTTCAAAAATTGCACTCCTTTTGATTTCCAAGTGATATATAAAGGAAATTCTGACAATGGTGAAAAATTTAAAATATCTAATGATAGAATATCTTCAATTGTTGTTTTTGTATAGGGTTTTGCTATATGTAGACAACAAAAAATATCTTTCCAAAATAAGTTATTTAATTCTAGAGAAATCTCTTTTAATTTGTCTTTTTGCAAATAAAGACACCTTTCTCCACCAAATCTCTTTAGATTTAACAAACACACCTTTTGCCAGCTTCCGTCTAGTTTGGACAGGAGTCTTCTTATCCAACTTAATTTAAGGTAAATATTAAAAGACTGGATATGTATCATTCGTAAACCCCCTTGAGATATGTCTCCAACTAAAGTGTTGCGTTTTATCTTATCCGGTTTTCCATCCCAAATGAAGTTAAAGAACAAATGATTGAGCTCATTCATCCTTTTATCGGAGAGGTTGGGTAATGATGTTATTAAATGGATTAATTTGGGGAGTGCTAATGACTTTATAACTGTAATTTTGCCAAGTAAGGTGAGTTTTCTATGTTGCCAACTTTTCAATATTCCTGTAACCTCTTTTATCTTTTTAGAGAAATTAAGTTCTGTCATAGTATCTAAATTTAAGGAGAAGTCAATTCCCAACAGTTTAAAATTAGAATGTGTCCAGTGAAGTTTTTTGTCTGGGCAGAGAACAAGATTAGAGTATTTTTTGTTTCCAACCCACACAGCTCTAGTTTTGTCTAAATTCATTTTTAAACCAGAAACTTTATGAAAGAGCTCAAAGCATTGAAGAGACTCTTTAAGAGAAATTTCACTTCCATCTAACATGAGAAATGTATCATCTGCATATTGGGTAACTAATGTTTCTTTATCTTCCACGAGGACCCCCCTAATGTTTGGATTTGACTTTAGTTTAATTGCTAGCAATTCAACTCCAATAATAAATAGATAAGGAGATAATGGATCCCCTTGTCTACAACCACGTTCAAGTTTAAAAAAGTCAGATAGGTGCCCATTGTTTATTATACAGCTTGATGCGTTACAATAAAGTGTTTCAAACCATTTACAAATTGACGGTCCAAAATTGAAACTTGTCAATGCTTTGTTCAAGAATTCCCATTCAATAGAATCGAAAGCTTTTTCAAAATCTATTAGCAACAAAAGACCAGTTTTGTTGTTTTGTTCTAAGTAATGCATCAAGTCATATAATAAACGAGTGTTCTCACCAATAAATCTATCTTTAATAAAACCTTTTTGCGTATCACTTATGATAAATGGCAACACTTCTTTTATTCTGTTAGCAATTACTGCGCAATTTTAATATCTGTATTTAATAAACTAATTGGACGCCAATTACTGATATATCTTCTGTCTTTACCCTCTTTAGGTATACAAGTAATAATGCCTTGATACTGAAACGGAGAAAAATTCTGGATTTCATACCCATATGATAATGAACGAAAAACAAAACCGCCTATGTCTTTCCAAAAATATTTATAAAAATCGACTGTAAAGCCATCTGAACCTGGGCTTTTTCCATTTTCCATTAACATGAGTGCTTTTCCACATTCTTTATAAGTAATATTTCCCTCACAAGAGTCTTTTTGTTCATCTGTAAGTTTAACATTATGTTGAAAAAAAGAACTGTCATCACAGTCGGCATTTCTGCTTAGGTACAAATTATTGTAGAAATTTTGTTGTTCAAGCAGAATGTCTGACTGTTTTGATAGTTTATTGCCTTCATTGTCAATGAGCTCGGTAATTGTTTTTTTAATAAAATTCGTTTTTTCTAATTTACAAAAGTATTGAGAGCACTTTTCACCATTTTCATGCCAGTTGGCTCTTGATCGTAGTATCAAACCTTCAATTTTTTTTGCTCTCATATTTTCTAATTCAAATTTTCTGTCTTGTAAAGACTTAAGGTTAAAATCATTTGGAGTCTCATTCATAATATTTTCTAACTTTTCTATATCTTCTTCTAATTTGCCTATCATATTTTTCTCTTTTCTAGATTTTGAGATACTGTATTCTATTGACAATGACCGTATTTTCATTTTTAAAATTTCAAAAAATAGTTGATCATTGCAAGAGAGTTTAACATTTAGGAAGTCTTCTACATCACCTGATGTATGATATTCAGCAACAGTATCTCTTATACAAATTTTAACTTTTTCTACATAATATGACTCTTTTAATAGTTGGGAGTTAAATTTCCAATAACCTTTCCCTCTTTTTTCTAAGTTAGCAGAGAATGTAAAGGTTATTGCTGAGTGGTCAGTTTTATAACCTGGATTTATAGTTGCATTTCTCATAAGTGAAAATAAATCTTGTGTAACCAAAAAATAGTCGAGACGACTTTGTTTTATTGGTGAGGACTGGCGCCAAGTGTACTTTCTTTCATCTGGGTGGCATGTACGCCATGGATCTATCATATCAAATGTTTCTATAATTTCCTCAATTTTTTTCCTACTATTTGTATTTCTATCATGAATTATATTAAAATTATCTAAACATGTATCTTGGACAACATTCCAATCGCCACATATTATGATTTATCACACTAGTATTACCAATTGAAGACATTTTATGTAAAATTTCCTGAAATAGAGATGGTTCATCTTTATTATGTCCATAAAGACAAACTAATGTCATACGATGACTATAAACAGATAAATCTAAGACAATGTACCGACCATGATTATCAACCAACGACTTATGTATTTCAACATCTAAATCATTTTTAAACATTATACAAACTCCTGCACTTCTGTTAGTATAATGACTAAAGATGCAGGTACCACCCCATTCCTCTATCCACTTTTTTTCAACTTCTTTACTGCTATGTGTTTCTTGGAAACAAATAATAGATGCGTTTTTTCTTCTAGCCCAGTCAAAAACGTCAACTCGTTTTTTTAAATTAGAAAAAAGACCCCTTACATTCATTGATAAAATGCTTACATTATTCATAAATGCATGTATGAACATTAAAATATTTAAACAACGAATTCAGCAAGCAGATCAGTACTAAACAAGTATTAACATAAACACTCATTACACAATCACACACACATACATACGCTGTAAGATGACACATTTGTAATGAACTTTGCATGTTGTCGTACATTATTGTGCAGTATGGCTATAAAAATAACATCATATAAATTACCAATAGGGGACAAGGAAGAAAACAAGAAGGAAAAAAAAGGGGGGGGAACCTACCCTTTCTTAGTATCATTAGTTTGACCTGTTAGTTGCCAAGGCTTATAGAAAGAATTAGGACAATTCTGTGGATTGCCAGAACATCACTTTGTTCTAAGTTCTGACATAGTACATGAAGTAACTGAAAAAAAATTGCTAACATATTGGAAGAAATGAAACGGAAAAGAAAGTTTCCTTCCCAACCTATTCTCAATTTACGGGGAAGATAAAAAAAAAAAAAAAAAAAAAAAATTAAAAAAAAAACAAAAAACAAAACAAAAATTGTTAAATTATCCAAAAAACTCAATTTCAGGCAAAAATTAGTGTACACATGTCAGACTTATAGCACACAAGGCTTTTGGCTCGTTTAACCTAAATATAAACATACATGTAAACAGTTAAAACACAAATACTATTATATTACTTTTTACTTTTCAGTTTCTCATCAATTATATCAAAAATGTCAAACCTTATTCGACGACCTTCTGACTGTTTGGCATACACTCGACAGTTATAGTACCATACATTTTCAAATTTTTTTGTGTTCTTAAGTCTTGTCATCAAACCGAGATTCCTTTGTGTGATATCGTCATGAAACTTTATATCATTTTTCAGTCCTTTCTTTTGCCTCATGACATTGGTCTTTAATTCAGTGTTTCTGAGTTTAACTATGACTGGTCTAGCAGTTCCCTCTTTGCCTGGAATTCTGTGGATTGCCAGAACATCACTTTGTTCTATTTTCACCTTGAGATCTTTATTGACTAAATTCACAAATTCCTGTTTCAAATTTTCACTAGATCTCTCAGGATAATTCAAGATTCTAATGTTATGTTTTCTACTGTACTGTTCATTATAATTAGCTAACTTAAGTGCTTCTGTTGATCTATTATAGTTGTCCTTCACTTGTTTATCTAGGTTTTCAATTATCTTATCCTTTGAACGTATTCTCTCTCTTAAATTCTCATTGTCAATTAGCAGAGAGTCAATCTGATCTTGTAGTTTTCCAGTTGTCTCCCTTACTTTACATTCAACACTTTTAGCTAATTTTTCCTCAAAACTAGATAGTAATTGTTGGACAATGTCAGTAACAATACTTGTTAAATCAGTCTGTTTCACTAAACAGTTTATTGCAATGTCCAAATCAGATTTTGTAACTGTTCCCTCAAGACACTCTTTGATATCCTTTAAGTCCTGATGAATACTAATCAGATCAACACCATCTACACTGTCTTCAGATACATTAGAGTGTGTTCTTTTCTGCTTGGCTGGTTTTTCTTGTAGTGAATCTTTGTCACTTTTCCTCAAAGGTGCAAGTAAAGTTTGTACAGTTTTCACACCCTGATTGTTATCTCCAGACATAGTTGTGTGGTTGATGTAAATACTACTCAGTAGAACAATAGAAAGAAAGTCTTATCAAATTTTCAATATGAAGAATGCTTTTCACTGCAAAAATCCCAGTCAGTGTTTTGATGAATTTCACAAACAGATGCACACTTCTAAAGTCCAATAGATTATCAATCCAATGGTATAAAGCTTACTCTGACACTCAAGCAAATAACAGGTGAAAAAGCCAAAAAAACTGCAGAGCTGATAAACAACTCACTCTAACCTGGCGGCCATCTTCCTCTCTCGACAACACTTACATGTATGTCCCACTTAGATCATATTGGTAAACAACAACTTTTTCTAATTTCAATAAAGCCCTATAGAATTTTGATCTCGCCGTGTTGGTACTGTGTATCAAGTGTCATAAGATGTGAAGTAAGTTTCATTAAAAAAAGTTTCAACACAAAGTTAAGCCAGAGGTGGGATGGACAGACAAACAAAGAACAGACTGAAAATCTATATGTGCCCTACTTAAGTTAGTGGGACATAAAAATATGCATAAATGCATTTAGAGGACTGTTGTTTAAGCCTGCAGGAAATTATCAATACACTACAAACAACAAAACCTTAATTTCCCAGTCAAAACCTTAATTTTTTAAGAGTTGACTGTAAAATTAAGTGTTCTTTTCTAAAATTAAGGGTGTGACGGGGAAGTTAAGGTTTTGACGCGGAGATTAAGGTTTTTACACGGAGATTAAGGTTTTTTGTGGATTGGACCCCTGGGTCGATTTCATGACCTCGGGCAATGTTGTTGATAACAATCATGTACTATACTGTAGATCTCTATCAATTTGTCTGTGGCTATAACTTTATCAATGTATAGAATTATTTTTTGTCCAAATAAATACAGATCATGTGCAAAAAATTAAAAATATTACAATGCACGAACGTGAATGCATTTCCTGTCAACTTTTCTTAACGAGAGGTATTATTCATTGCAAAATTGTTTAATAAAAGTTATGTATTTCGTAAGGTACTGTGATTGCTTTTTAAATATTGCAATACAACATTTACATTTGAAGATCAGAAGGCAATTTAATTTACAAGAAACTTCGCCGATCGGAGATTCAATACACATCCGCCATATTGTTTACCTGTAACGAATATGAAAAGAATAAAGGACAGATGTTTCTAAAGTGTTTGTTTTGAACGTTGTTTCTAATTACTTTGTTTTTCCCACAGGTTTTATGGTAAGTTCCAGTTATTTAAATTTTGTTTACTGTTTAAAAATGTTTTTGTTTCGTTTTGGTTTGTTCTTTTAGCAGTTGTTGCTGTTTAAAACTTTTTTATAATTTTATTTTTCTTTGTTTTTACGTTGATGTTAATGTCGTTAATTTTATAATTTTATTTGTTTAACTGCTGTCAGCGGTGGCTTTAAAATGAAACTTTTATTAATGATTACTCAGATATTAAATAATTAAAATAAATAATTTCTGTGTTGTTGGGGGAATTCCTTTTAGTTAAATCATTTTTGCAATTATTATTTGCGATGACTTTTAAGTGATAGTTTATTTATGACCACTTCAACACTTATTTAGTTTACCAAAATTGTGTTTAAGATTTACATAATAAATTGCAGCGTCAATATGTAGTTAATTTTTCTCAACCTCTCAATTCTCAAATTTTGTCAGTGGCAGTTGACAGTTTCGTACCTCTGGTCAACAAAATGAAATAAGAGGATTACAAGTTTTTTTCTTACAAAAGACTGCATTTTACTATAACAAAGCATTATTTTTATAGGAGAGAAGTGTCTACTGAAATATGACAAGAATTATCTTTCGCTGTATTTACCTGCATTTTACTCCAACAAACCATTATTTTTACAGCAGAGACGTGTTTACGTGTATACTGATTATATCTTTAATGTTGTATGATAGTGTGTACTTTGAGATATATTATGTTGCAGGAGAATTATATTTGTCTTGTTACAATTGTTTTCGAATAAAGTATCTATTATCTTAAAATGTATTTAAGCTGTAGCATATATATATGCACTTTTTTACCGATCCGGGATATGTAAAGGGGATATGTACAAGTCGAACTGTATTTATCATTGCGCTTCAAAAAACAATTGTTTTTTTGTTTGAGTAACTATTGATGCCAGTTTCAGCAATTTTTCAGCTATATCATGGCACCCAGTTTTTTATTGCCGAAGTAAACCCAGGACACTGCCAACTGCAAAAGCACTTATTGCGCAGACAGGGAAAAAGTTGTTTTACCAGACGAAATATTTCTACTATGTATTTTCTTATATACTGGGAGAAGAATTTATAAAAGTGCTTGTAGCACTTGTTTTCTAATCCCAACTTGTATTATACCTACATGTATTGTGAACTATGCATTTATCAATAAAATAATGTTTACATTTATAGTCAAAATACAATGACCTGTCAGGTACTTTCTACCTATTGCTCAATCAATTCCAAAAATAGATAACAGCTGTTTAGAAAACTGCTTCAATCTGTTTTCTTTAAAGCTCTTAATAAGAAAGAGCTGGACATTTAAATTGCAGCTATTCATGCATGACTCAGGTAATTTCTAATTTCTAATCTGGAAGACAGCCATAGAGTACAATGTAGATGGAACACCTTAGAAGTTTAAAAGTTACCTGAGTCACGCATGAGTAGCTGCAATTTAAATGTCCAGCTCTTTTATATTAAGAGCTTTAAAGAAAACAGATTGAAGCAGTTTTCTAAACAGCTGTTATCTATTTTTGGAATTGATTGAGCAATAGGTAGAAAGTACCTGACAGGTCATTGTATTTTGACTATAATATAGCTTACTAAGAACATAAACAATTTAATAACAAAATGAGCATGTGCAAACTGATACGATTACTGACGTCTTAGTTTCAATTTGTTAAACGGCACTGCCTTAAAAAGCGGTGTGAAGAAATACCGCATACTACCAGTTAGTGCACCAACAAGGAGAAAAGTGCACTAACAACATGATGATTAACAGTAATCACCACAAACAACAAATAATATCAAATAATAATGCATTAATGAAGTTTTTACCAAGTTTCGTATTTATTTATTTTGTAGTTTTTGACATATTTGCATTTTTATCGGAACATGCCGATTTTTTTATTATCGGCCACCTGTGTAATGTGTTCACTCAACTGAAGATAATTGCATAATTGTATTGAGATCATTATCTGTTTGCCGAAACCTTATGTGAACGCAATTAAAACAGAAGTTATCAAATTTAAGCAATTTATGATTGATTTCATTTTTTTAATAATAACAAACCAGATACAAGAAAAGTCATGTCAATGGAGTAAGCAAAAATCGTAGTCATTTTTAAACAGAAGGGATTTCGCGTTAAAATCTGTCAAATCGTTTTAAGCAACTGGGCATAATGACAGTACAATTAAGAATCAAATATCATAAATATTTACTTCTACATAAAACATTGAAGGGAGATGCCCCTGAATACCTTATACAAAAGTTTAATTATCTCTCGTCTAATATTCATTATGGCTTAAGAAATGTGTTAGATGGAAATCTTATGGTACCAAAACAAACTACTGAACTTTACAAAAAGTCATTTGCATATTCTGGTGCTGTTTTATGGAATGAGTTACCACCATGTTATAGAAACACTAAAAACACACAAACTTTTAAACATTGTATTAAGAAATATCTGTCACAAGACCGATGACAGCAGTTTTTGTTGTAATATTGTTACTTCATTACCACACTCATGTTTGTATGTTATTGTCAATTTATATATTTTTGTTTATTAATTTGTAATTTTTTCATGAGGGCCTCAGGGAAGATTAGTTGTATTGCTAACTGTGTAACCCTCTTTAAATAAAGTCATTATTATTATTATTATTATTATTATTATTATTATTATTTATAGTCCACTCATAGAGTACTCATCTAATAAAAAATATGTATTAACTTTACAGAAGAAAATGAGTACTGACGATTAACAAATAATTTTGGACAATGATAGGACATACAAATAAATCGACTGATATGATATTCTGATACGATATGGTATTTTCCGTCAAAATCACTAAATCAGTTATATTTCGCAATCAGGATTCAAAGCAGAAAAGAAATATAAGTATATTACCTCATGAGGTCTTTCTAGACGGGTCCATAGTAATAAACAAGAATACCCAAGAAAACCCAAGAATACCTTATAAAACTACGAAATTGACAAGAAAACAATATTTTTGGGGCCTCCGTGGCCGAGTGGTTAAAGTAGATCGTCCGTCTACTATTGATCACGTGGTCTATCAACACTGAGGTTGCGGGTTCGAGTGTCACTGCGGGCAGGGTGTACTCGATTCCAATCTTAATTGACAAGGATTGCCAGTTTTCCTACCGCAGGACGGGAGTTTTCTCCTGGTACTCCGGCTTCCTCTCCCAATAAAAACTGGACGCCATGATATAGCTGAAAATGGCTGAAAGTGGCGTTAAACACCAATTAAACAAAACAATATTTTTGTGTAAAAAATACATATTGCAAGATGTGAAATAGTTTTTATGAGCAGTATCTGACAGAGCCTCGCATTTCAACCCGTTTCAAAGGCTGCTGCAAATAAATTGAATATATTTTTTGACATTGTAAGAATATTTCGTCCGACCAGGGGCATAAGGCTGTCGGTGCAGGATGTTAAAAACTCCCCCAAGTCAAGTGTACGAATATTGTATATTTACAATGTACTCATTGTTACATGTTTCACCACACAATCATTTTCACCCTGAAGCCATCTGTAAGTACATATGTCGCATGTTTGTCTATGTTGATCTATAAATTGTAAAATCAGTAAATAAAATAGATAACTTCCAGCCTTTTAAAATCCTCCGATGTTGAATCCTTGTTGGATGTTCAATATTTTAAGCACAGTTTAGTCGTAGCACGGAAAGAAAATCCGTTCGTTACAAATGCGTTTAATTATATTGTTTGTTTGTTTGAATGGTGTTTTAACGCCACTTTCAGCAATTTTTCAGCTATTTCATGGCGTCCAGTTTTTATTCGGGGAGGAAGCCGGAGTACCCGGAGAGAACCCCCGACCTGCGGTAGGAAAACTGGCAATCCTTGTCAATTAAGATTGGAGTCGAGTACACCCTGCCTGCAGTGAGAATCGAACATGCAATCTCAGTGTTGACAGACCACGTGATCAATAGTAGACGAACTACCTTGACCACTCGGCCACCGAGGCCCCTCGTTTAATTATAGACAACAAAGCTAAAAGACTCTTGAACCTTGTCCATTTTGAAAAATGACGCGACTCAAATGTCAATGTTAAAGTGATTTTATTACCCGTTCTGAATAAAGTATGAACACTTCTGTTCTAGATGTAAAAACACGCTTGTAGTATTTCAAAGCAAAATCTCACAATAATAAAAAAGTCATTCTTTGTTTCGCTCATACGATTTAGTGAATACTATAGCCATTTCGGATTTTATAGTATTAATTATATGCTTCAAGTAAGAAGATGCATAACAGTTTGGAATTATCGCAACTACGAATACATTATCTCACACTGGGTACAAGAGGAAAATATGTTTACTTTTTCATTAATATATAAGCTCAATTTGGGTTCAACTGATAATTTACGTATGTTTTCCTTTACAACATCATTGATACTTTCTACCTTCTTCACAAAATAAAAAATAACTCCTATTAATAATTATAGTTATAATTGTTCGATTAGATGGACACCTGCTGATATTATAACGTAACTATATCCAACAGATTGATGACGAAGCAATAGCCAAGGAGTAAATTCATTACAAATGATTTTACTTTTTTATTAAAAAATAATAAAATGACCAAACGTTAAGTGTACTTTATAAAATTTCATAAATACTGTCTAGTGGTGGTATTTGGGTATTCGTTTTTTTTTTCAGCCGGTGTGCACAACTTTGGCCCTCGTAATCTTTATTGCTTATTTTGCGTGCATTTTTTCCGACCAGAACTACCAAAAATTCAAATTAAATTCGAAGCTTCTAAAGGTAATAATTAGAACAAGTTACAAAAACAAGATTTTTAAAAATTTTCTTTACGTGCAATTTAGTTCGCAATAAAATGCATTTTACATTTTCTGCTTTACTTCCGTGCACGTGCCCCTTTACCACACATCGCTTTTACAATACAACAATATTAAGTCGGTAACAAAAAATATTTAAACATGTAAAACAATGATTACAAAATTCCAGAAACCAAATTATATATATAATAGAATTAAACTTTTTACAGTACCTTGATGTAGCATTGAACTTATTAGGTATAGAGTAACAACAAAGAAATTATTTAATTTGAAGTTTTATTTAAGTAATCATTAATAAACACATTTTCATTTTAAAGCCACCACTGACAATAGAACAGTTACGCAAATAAAATTGTAAACAAATAAAACAACATTCAGCACCAACGTAATAATAAGGCAAAAATAAATTAAACAATTTTAAACAGCAACAGATTTAAAAAGAACACAGCAAAACGAACAAAACATAAAACAGGTTACAAAATTTAAATTTAAATAACACAAACTTACCATAAAACCTGTTGGAGAAATAAAGAGAAAACAAAGAAATTAAAAACAACGTTCAAAACAAATACTTTAGTAACATCCGTCCTGTATTCTTTTCATATTCGATACAGGTAAACAATATGGCGGATGTGTATTGAATCTCCGATCGGCGAAGTTTCTTGTAAATTAAATTGCCTTCTGATCTTCAAATGTAAATGTTATATTGCAATATTTATAAAACAATCACAGTACCTTACGAAATACATAACTTTTATTAAACAATTTTGCATGAATAATACCTCTCGTTATGAAAAGTTGACAGGAAATGCATTCACGTTCGTGCATTGTAATATTTTTTAATTTTTTGCACATGATCTGTATTTATTTGGACAAAAAATAATTCTATACGTTGATAAAGTTATAGCCACAGACAAATTGATCGAGATCTACAGTATAGTACATGATTGTTATCAACAACATTGCCCGAGGTCATTGAAATCGACCCAGGGGTCCAATCCACAAAAAACCTTAATCTCCGAGTAAAAACCTTAATCTCCGCGTCAAAACCTTAATTTCCCCGTCACACCCTTAATTTAAGAAAAGAACACTTAATTTTACAGTCAACTCTTAAAAAATTAAGGTTTTGACTGGGAAATTAAGGTTTTGGCTAGGAAATTAAGGTTTTGGCTAGGAAATTAAGGTTTTGGAGTTTGTAGTGATAAGAACTTACAAACAGAAGAACACAAAAATGTCAATTTTAATGCCTTTGTAAATAAAGGTCCAAATGCACTCTGTCCCACATCGCTAGCACTACCATTACTTGCATGGTTCAAACCAGTTGTCCCAAATTTCCATAACTTTTATTCTTTAAAGGGTCTTAATAATCAATTCCAAGTTTCCATTACATCCATTCCTTGAGGGCACCCACATCTGTGCCATTCCTTAAAAAGCAACCAACCATCCATCAACAATTGCTGTTCTTCATTCTTTGAGGGATCCATACACATCCGCCATTCCAGTACATTTATTCTTTGAGGGCTTAAGACAGACTGGTCCCAATTAAAAGTAGTATCATTTTGTGAACAGTCCCTAACAATCTGTTCCTCATTCGAGTTCTTCAATGCCTAAAACAGTCTCCTAATCTACTGTCCTTTACTTCCACTACTGTTATTACTTACCAAACATCTGTAACAAATTTTTAATAATTCCATTCCTTGGGCCCCCCCAAAAAAAAAAAAATCTGTGGTATATTTTTACTGTCTCATTCCCTCTAAAGACTCCATAAATGTCAGTCCACATTTTCACACCCCCATTCTTTGAAGGCTCCTCCAACCAGCTGTCACACATTATCTTTACTCCTATTCCTTAAACAGTCCCAACCATCTGCATCATATTTTTAATAAACATTGTAACAAGAATTCCCTCAGTGTAAACATTTCATACTATCCAAGTTGACTACACATGAGTTATGCATCAAGATCTAAGGTCAAAGTAAACATTTCATACTTTCCAAGTTGACTATGCATGTGTAATGCTTCCAGATCTAAGATCCAAGTCATTTCATACCTTCCAAGTTGACTACACATGTGTAATACTCTCAGATCTAAGTTCAAAGTAAACATTTCATATCTTCCAAGTTGACCACACATGTGTTATGCTTCCAGATCTAAGGTCAAAGTAAACAGTTCATACCTTCCAAGTTGACTACACATGTGTAATGCTTCCAGATCTAAGGCTTCTAACAAGATCAACACTTCTAAGTAACTGTAAGTGAACAAAATGAGACAAATAAGTGATAAACAGACTAGAAAATTCCTTTAAATATCACTGCGATTAAAACTGTAATCAAAACAGCACAGTTAATAAAGTTTTGCTTTGGATGTGAAAATGTATTTGTAATGATTATCTCCCAATCTCAATTATAATTGTGTTTTGTAATTCTGAACATCAAGGGCCCATGATTAAATATACATAAATAGATAGATACCCAATTCTTCTAACAAACTGCTCGGCAGGTTCACCCAAAATGTGTTTGTAAGTCTGTCGTCTTCCAAATCCATGTCCCTGCAACAAAGTTTTTTTTTAATAGAGTATAATCTAAAAGCTACTTAAACTGCCCAATAGAATGTTACCATACACATCTAGTTATGCAAGCATTTTATATTGATTTGTTTTGTTTGTCATACCATTGTGTGTTTCTTTCTGTAAAAGTGATGTTTTGATTAAACATACAAGTTATAAGGTAATTAGAACTGCCAGCTGAGGATTAGTTTCATTTTCTTCGTGTCAAGACGAATACAAAAAACTCATTTAAAATGTGCTTCCAGGAACAGCTCATAACAACAAATACATGTATTTTGTCAAATAGAAAACTGCAGTGTACTGACATAATAAAGACTCTTGGCAACAACAGATTTGTCAAGATATTTGGTAAACATCTCTGCAGAGTGTCATTTCCTTGCAGTATAATTAAGTTTTACAGCCATGTAAACATGACAGCAACAATCAAAACAAGTACTTACCTTGAATATTTCTATTAAATCTATCAACTGATCAGTACTTATTTCAAAATCCTTCAGGTAGATCAGTAATACTTCTAACAGTTCAGACTGAAAATGTAAATTACCGGTACAAATGTTAATACCAGATTTGAGAACATTCCAGATAATATCTGTTTAATTACCTTCTGTCTTTACCTCTGAATCCTAAGAAGATTTTGATAATTGGTTTTTTTTAATCATCCCCTCAAAATCATTAATGAAGAGAAATTTTTGCATTTTTTATTTTACCTCCTTCAGTAATGGGTTGAAATAAAAACCACCTCTATTTTTTATACCTTTACAGATTCACTGGAACACATTAATTTATAATATGAATTTAATGAGCAAGAATGATAAAGACAAAAGTACTGTATAAGTGATTATTTCTGTGGTAAATTATTCAAGTCAAAGAGTATTCAATGAAATAAATAGTAAACATGATTTCTGGTATAATGTGCACCAAGTTTGGAGACAGAAAAATGTCTCGCTTGCATTCCACATCTGTAGTAAAAAAAATCTATTTGAGCAACATGTAAATAGCATTATATTGTCATTGTAAAAAATATACAATGCATAGTTACAGAGAAACTTACCTAATGCAAAAACTTTAATGTAGTCACCGGACTGTTAAATTGAGGTCAAGGTCAGGTGACACCTACCAGACAATTATGTACTATAAATCAGGCAACCTGTATACCAAATATTGAAATTCCACCAAGTATTGTCACAGAGGAACTGACCTTATCAAAAAACTTTAATGTAGTCACTAAAATTGAGGTCAAGGTCAAGTGACACCTACCAGACAGCCAGATCCTATAAATCTGGCAACCTATATACCAAATATTGTAATCCTACCATGCAATGTGAAAGAGGAACTGACCTTATCCAAAAAAATTAATAAAGTCACTAAAATTGAGGTCAAGGTCAAGTGACACCTACCAGACAGTCATTTGTACTACTGAAACCGAGTAGTGTCATCCTACCATGTATGGGTACAGAGGAATCAAAGAACTTAAACATAGTCACTGGACCATGAAATTGAGGTCAATGTCAGGTGACAAGTGACTAACTGGCAAGTACTCATCATAAGCTACTACTGGACCAAATTTGATGAACCTATGGCTTAAGCTTACAAAGAAATAAACAAAATGGCACGTGTTAACGCCACCACCACAAAGGCATAAATTGCCTCTCGCGACTTGTCTCATGCAAGACAAAAAGTAATCTAACATTTTAAACTTTGTCATTATTAGTATTTAGGTTGATTTTATTTTTAAAGAAAGAAGGATGGAGTTTTTTTACACAATGAATTTGACAAACATTGGAAAATGTATGCCTTCATTGAGTCAAAACTAAAAAAATTTTGACACAGCAGAAGATAATCTGGGACTGATACTTTAAATAGGTATTTATAGTCTTACTAAATTGAATTAAGTTTCTTTAAGAACATCTGATTTTATATACATTTCAGATATACCTCTGATTAATGCAATAAAGTTAAATAGTTTATATACAGGGGTTCATAATATATATGTATGTGTGCTCTGATGTTGGTTGAGGTTTACATGTATCAAACAACCACAATACTTCTATTTCTTCAAAGTTGTTATCATGACTAATAATCAATTAATCTTATTTCCTGTGAATCTGAAACCATTAACAAATAAAAATAAAACATTTTTGCCTTGAATTAGTAAAGCATACATACCTGTTCTTTCAAACTCTGGTGTGCCCATAATAATGCTTGTCTGTCTGTCTGTAAATTATAAAAATCATCAGACTTTGATATTTCTCTCTGTTACAGTTATGAATGCACATTTCATTTTTATGACCTCATAAAATACTACTTTTTTTAATGGGATTTGAATAAAAATGTCTGACATATGAAAACTTTGTCGTATTTTAAATGGCTATTGTCTTACCATAACTGTACCATGGTCCTGCAGTCCTGAAGTGTTATTGTCCACAGCATTCATTTGCTGAATAAAACTTACAGTCATAATAAACAAAGTATAAGGACACTTTGGTAACAGGCCTAAAGGACCAATGATAAAAAACAATGTGTAAGGACACTTTGGTAATAGGCCTAAAGGACCAGTTATAATAAACAAAGTGAAAGGACACTATGGTAATAGGACTAAAGGACCAGTGATAATAAACAAGGTATAAGGACACTTTGGTAATAGGACTAAAGGACCAGTGATAATAAACAAAGTACACTGACACGTTGGTAATAGGACTAAAGGACCAGTGATAATAAACAAAGTGAAAGGACACTTTGGTAATAGGCCTAAAGGACCAGTTATAATAAACAAAGTGAAAGGACACTTTGGTAATAGGACTAAAGGACCAGTGATAATAAACAAGGTATAAGGACACTTTGGTAATAGGCCTAAAGGACCAGTGATCATAAACAAGGTATAAGGACACTTTGGTAATAGGACTAAAGGACCAGTGATAATAAACAAAGTACACTGACACTTTGGTAATAGGACTAAAGGACCAGTGATAAAAAACAATGTGTAAGGACACTTTGGTAATAGGCCTAAAGGACCAGTTATAATAAACAAAGTGAAAGGACACTTTGGTAATAGGACTAAAGGACCAGTGATAATAAACAAGGTATAAGGACACTTTGGTAATAGGACTAAAGGACCAGTGATAATAAACAAAGTACACTGACACTTTGGTAATAGGACTAAAGGACCAGTGATAAAAAACAATGTGTAAGGACACTTTGGTAATAGGCCTAAAGGACCAGTTATAATAAACAAAGTGAAAGGACACTATGGTAATAGGCCTAAAGGACCAGTGATAATAAACAAGGTATAAGGACACTTTGGTAACAGGCCTAAAGGACCAATGATAATAAACAAAGTAATTGGACACTGTGGTAATAGGACTAAAGGACCAGTGATAAT
This sequence comes from Limnoperna fortunei, assembly GCA_944474755.1. Taxonomy (NCBI): domain Eukaryota; kingdom Metazoa; phylum Mollusca; class Bivalvia; order Mytilida; family Modiolidae; genus Limnoperna; species Limnoperna fortunei. The sequence continues at coordinate 6,863,080 of OX104114.1, read as the reverse complement.
AAACAAAGTACACTGACACTTTGGTAATAGGACTAAAGGACCAGTGATAATAAACAAAGTGTAAGGACACTTTGGTAACAGGCCTAAAGGACCAGTGATAATAAACAAAGTATAAGGACACTTTGGTAATAGGCCTAAAGGACCAGTGATAATAAACAAAGTACACTGACACTATGGTAATAGGCCTAAAGGACCAGTTATAATAAACAAAGTGAAAGGACACTATGGTAATAGGCCTAAAGGACCAGTGATAATAAACAAAGTACACTGACACTTTGGTAACAGGCCTAAAGGACCAATGATAATAAACAAAGTGTAAGGACACTTTGGTAACAGGCCTAAAGGACCAGTGATAATAAACAAAGTATATGGACACTTTGGTAATAGGACTAAAGGACCAGTGATAATAAACAAAGTATACGGACACTTTGGTAATAGGCCAAAAGGACCAGTGATAATAAACAATGTATAAGGACACTGGTAATAGGCCTAAAGGACCAGTGATAATAAACAAAGTATAAGGACACTTTGGTAACAGGCCTAAAGGACCAGTGATAATAAACAAAGTATAAGGACACTTTGGTAATAGGCCTAAAGGACCAGTGATAATAAACAAAGTATAAGGACACTTTGGTAATAGGCCTAAAGGACCAGTGGTAATAAACAAAGTATACGGACACTTTGGTAATAGGCCTAAAGGACCAGTGATAATAAACAAAGTATATGGACACTTTGGTAATAGGCCTAAAGGACCAGTGATTATAAACAAAGTATAAGGACACTTTGGTAATAGGCCTAAAGGACCAGTGATAATAAACAATGTATAAGGACACTGGTAATAGGCCTAAAGGAAATGAGGTGGACCAATTTTCATGGCTGTGGCAGTGCAGGGTCAATCCATTTTCCACTAGATAGATTACCAAACTTAATTGCCCAAAGCCCAAATTTGGTTCTAAAATCTCAAAAACTGTAAAACAAGGAACAATCTACTGCAACAACAGAAAACAAGTAATTCAATCAAAAAAACTTCATCAAAATCTCAGAAAAATAACATTGGCTAAATTACAAAAACAAATATTTGGTACTTTTACCCCCTTTTTATCTCAAAAATAAAAAAATCAATAAAATTTGTTATACAGCTAAAATGCAACCAAATTGGATAAAAACAAAATGGATACCAAAGACTGGCCAAAAGCCATAAAAGAGGAAACATCTATAGATACACTACCAAAGGCTCATAAAAGAGGAAACATCTGTAGACACACTACCAAAGGCTCATAAAACAAGGAATCAAATAAAACAAAACAAATGGGATGAAAATTAAAAAAGTCATTGCAATTAAGAGAAGAAATAGTGTCTATGAAACAATGATGCCTCGTATGGCACAAACTAGTAAGCACCCTCATTTTTCTGAGTTCACTGACGAACTACCTTAACCACTTGGCCAACAAGGCCCCGTGGGATGGAAGGACAGATAGACAAAAATTCTGTATGTCCCCAACTTTCGTTAAAAACAATAATTTGGTAAAATTTGGACTACTATGTAAACCATAACAGTTCCAAAAAATTTGTTGACAATCAAAGATCATTAAGATGCCATTTACTCTCATGGACCAATGGTCCTTGAAGACTAAACAATAGTCTGTTTACCATTAGAGCACTATGAGTTTCCCAGTTTGGCAAACCTTCATTTAGAATGTTCTTCAGCTGTTCTAATATCTGAAAAAAAACATAGCAATGCAACAAAAATGCAACTTTAACATTTGTTATGTCAAATTTCAGCTACTGTAGAAAATAGAAATAAAAATATATCCTGTTTTTTATACTTAATAATGTAAACATCTACATGTATATTTTATAATTGATACATTTCCCCTCCTTATTTTTCCCAATAAATTTTTTCTCTTATGGTTCTATGGATCATAATTTTGCTTCTCATAATTGATAAACGGGTTCGATTCTCACTGCAGGCAGGGTGTACTTGACTCCAATCTTAATTGACAAGGATTGCCAGTTTTCCTACCGCAGGTCGGGGGTTCTCTCTGGGTACTCCAGCTTCCTCCCCCAATAAAAACTGGACGCCATGATATAGCTGAAAAATTGCTGAAAGTGGCGTTAAACACCATCAAACAAACAAACAAACATAATTGATAAATAATTAGATACTTCATTACAATAATATCTCAGAAACTCTATTTGTTCTGACCTTTGTCGAAGTGGAGCACAAAATGCTTAATTGGATAATAGTGATGTACTTGATATTGTATTCCATTTTTTCACAAAGGAAAATTGAAAATAAAAATCTTGCAAAGCATTTTAAATATTTATTTAAATATTAAATGGAATCTGTAAGATTATTTTTTTAAAGGGTTTTGATTGGACTAGTAAGATAAAATGTATGTCTAGAAAAATGGGTTTATTTCTCATGACTTCTCCACCATGACATGTATAGGACAAATTAAACTCTTTTTGGAGTTCTTTGTGATAATTGCATGGTGGAACTTGTCAATTTTTCAGTATTTGTATCCATGACTACACACATACAACAGTAACCGGAATTTTCCTAACTCACCTTATTGAATAGTTGTCCATTAGTGTTAAGACTTTCCATAAAATGCTGAAACTCATCCTGCAACATATAATTGTAGTAGTTTAAAAGAAAGTAAATTAAAGAATGCATTCTATCCATCGGATTTGGACAATTTTCTCCTACAAAAGAAAATGCCTAAATTCTAAAGTATGGACTAACAATTAAAAATTATTGAAAGATCAAAACAAAATATGCACAAAATATTAACTGGAAAGCCTATTCATGACTAGACCTGATACATTAATCAAAATCTTTGTATTGATGATTTCCCCCCCCCCCACCCCCCTCTCCCCTCCCCACTCCTGATATTTTCTGTCAGACAGTCATAGTTTGTTCAATTTTCCTTTGATCATTTATTCTGAGGAAATTGGATCCCACTCCATTAGCCCAGTCTGAATAATAATCATCAGTTTCTAAACTTTATTTGGCATGATATGGATATTTATTGATAGTTTCTAAGGTCAATGTAATGTCAGAATGTTACTATGGGAACAAATTGTTTTTTTTATTTCCTCAATCTAATAATCCATCTTGCTGCAATTGGTTAAATGGACAAATCTTTTTGTAGAAATAAAATATTTAATCTATATTTATTGTTGTATATCCTTGTAGTTTAATAATAAAGAAAAATAACACATACATGACAGAATTAAATATATTTTTGTTTCCCCTCACACTCAACTCCTTCAGCAGACCAGACAGGCTGTTTTTTAAAATATCTTATTGTGGAGTACCTATATACCTACTGAATTATATAAGTTTTATTTGGCTGACATATACATTCACCTTGTAGTAGAAGTATTTAATCCTTTTTTCAGGGTCATGTTTAAAGTTTGACCATAAGCCAAATTTTAATCCAAACCAATCTGTTTTTCTGGAAAAGCATAAAATTTAACAATGGTGGAACAAATAGGTTTTGTATTTATCATAGATTTTTCTTTACTGCAAGACTAAAATATTTACCTTGTATGGATGACTATCATTTTGCCAAAAATTGACCACAACCTTCAAACCCTGCAGAAGATACAGCCTCTCTGTGAAAAAGTAGTCCCTGACTTTATATATCAAACTCTGGCTGTGTCTGTCATTACCAAGGATAGACTAGAACAAATAATGAAGTAAACTTTGATGAATTTAAGCATTTCATTGTTGTAATTATACTTAGGTTTCTTCTGAAAACCACAATCAAAATAGATTTTTTTGGAAATCAAAAACATGTTTATACCAGTCTACTTTTAACACAATTCCAAGCCACATGGATTTTTAAAAAGACTCCTAATTGTAAAAAATGATGTTTAAGTGTTTTTGTTTGTTTAATATATACCTGTAGGTTTTTCTGGGAACCTCTGTAATCACTGGCTAAAAATGAATTGAATAATTCATAACTACCATCTTCATCCAAACCCTACAAAATAAAGAATAATTTGTAACCTCCTTCTTCATCCAAACCCTTAAAAATAAAGAATAATAGCACAATAATATCACTATGTGACAAAGACTCTGTTTAAATTTTTTGGGAATTTCATTTGGTGTAGATGGCTTAAAATGGGAGTCCCAATCACCTCAAGTATTGCAGTCCATGTTTTTCTATGGAAAACCCCAAATATCATTCCAATAAAAAAGTTCAATATCAGGTGCATTTGCACTATGTGACAAAGATTCTGTGAAAGTTTCATCAAATTCCATTCAAGTGGGTACCCTGATTATGTCAATGACAAAGTCCATGTTTTTCTATGGGAAACCCTAATTATCAATCAGATCAAAATGTGAAATATGAGATGCACAGTAAAGTGTAACGGTTGGAAAGAAGGATAGACTGACACACCCAACATTAAATAAAAGTAATAACTACATAAATCACGGTATTTTTATTGTCTGAATATTCAATAATATACATTTTATAGAAGACAGATTACTGTTGCTGTTGGTAACCCAATCAGACAACAATGCTGCACCAGGTACAAATTTAAAAGCCTTTAATTTAAATCATAACCCACAATTCTCAACATTTATATTTTGTTTGTATCTGAATTTTAAATTAGTGCCTCATTTTATCATAAATCACCATTGTTGCATAGATACAAATCAATATTTAAATAAAGAAAAGTTCTACAAGTTTGAGGGGAGATAACTCCCGACATGGCAACAACACTATTATCACTCGAGAACATTTTACACAAGGCAGACATATTTTAAAAGTCATTGCTGTGTTTACTAGCTGTTGCTGGCAGTAATTTTACAAATGCTTTGATACTTCTGTTGTATATACTCACACTAGTAATACTGCAGGATGTTTGCTAATTGTTTTGTCTGCTGAGATGTTTCTACACCTGTTGTCCCCATGAACCTCCCATTTCCTTTTCATATCTCTTATAAAGCCAACTGAGATATTACCATGAAAACATTGAAATGTCTTCATGGCAACTGAACATAAAACTATGAAAAATAAAGTGAGACCTGTTTACTATAACTTTTTAGTGGCTTAAATCTAAAAAAATTAGCAATCGACTTATAATTTTGTTTGCTTATTTTGTTCCTGTGTGAAGTTCACTACTAACTATAACAACCATTGTTATTTTGAAACTGACCAGCAGACATCCTTAACTAACTTTCTCCAACATACCAGGAAGTTACTGAGTTTAAGAAGAAAATCATGGTGGACTTTTGACAACTTTTTCTCTTTTAAAACATCTCCAGCTACAGTTCTACAATAAAACAAAATTCCAATAAAGAGTGTTTTATGAAAAAAAAACTATTTTCACTATTCAATCTTTGACTGCCTAAATTCAGCATGAAATAACAATCTGAAATCACCATATTTAAACCAACATTTTATGTTGAAATCATCTCTTGAAATGTACACACTCTTGTATATTTTGATTAATATGAACTGTTAACTCCTCCCATTACTGTAAACATTCAATACAATTATATTTGCATTATGTTTAAGTATTGTTGCATTAGATTGCTTAAGTTCAATAAATAAAGAAATTACATGTCAACTCTGAAAATGTCCAACGAAGTGCATTAATATGCAATATTGGTGCATCTTCTGCAATATGTGTTTGAATGGTGTTTCACAAAATTTGTCAGATATATCATGTCACCTAGTTTATATTGGAGGAAGTTAATTTGGTGCAAACAACCATTGAAAGAATATAAGTAATATGTTTAATACTATAAAATGAGAAAACAAGCACTGTTCAGATTGATGAATGTGTTATAGTAAAGAATAGGCATTGATAGAAACTGCAAGAAAATAAATTGTATCAACTCAGAGAATACACAGTCTTGATGTAATGATCATTTGTGCCACATGATAAATAAGTTATGAGCTGGACACTAATGCTTCACACATAGATTGACAAAGATGACCCGAAATAGGAAGGATAAAACACGATCACCAAAGTAATTCTAAGGCATACATGTATCTGTAAATTGCACATGAAAATAACTTACAAAAAAATAATGTTTAAGGGGTCAACCATTATTGTCAACATTTTTCACAAGTTTGCAAAGAGCACTCTTTTTGAAAACCCCCTCCCTCCCTCCAAAAGGGTACATCAACATTTTTGGAAGTCTACACAATGTTGAAATTGAAACCCCCTCCCCACTATAATGCTCTTTGCAAACTCGTGAAAAATGTTGACAATTATGGCTGAACCCTAAGCAAACTTACAAAGGTTTTTTGAAAAATGATAATCCATTCAATATCTTCTCTTCATTTCTGTTTAATTCTATTCTGACTAACTCCTGTAAAATACATTTGTAATTAAAAACCAGTCTTGAGAGATGAACCATTATAATGCAGTGTTATTAGAAACTGTAAATCCTGCCAACTTTTACACCAACTACAGATTTCAGCCACAATTAGCAACCAGATTAGGCCGAAGAAAAAACAAACACACTGTGGTCAGAACAGACTGTCCACGCAAAGACATAGCCATTCATGACAGGCAAAATTAAAATAATAACTGTCAGCAAAAATTCCATGGCAAAAAGTGACTCTACATTGGTCTATCATTGATTGTACATTGGTCCATCATTGACTGTACATTGGTCCATCATTGACTGTACATTGGTCCATCATTGACTGTACATTGGTCCATCATTGACTGTACATTGGTCCATCATTGACTGTACATTGGTCCATCATTGATTTGTGAGTGCAACTTTCAGTCATATTTAAACTCATTTGTGTAGTGGCCCCTATTTTGTATCGTTTTTTATTAACATTTACAGCCTAGTGTTATACATGAATCAACTATCAAGGCTGTCATTCTTTTGTTCAATTATACCCCTTTCAGTTTAACTAAATTATTTGGAAACATTTTAAAAATTAACACTATCCATATACAAATAATTCAAAAATACATTTTTTCCCCAAATTTATGTTGGTTTATTCAATTTTCATATTTTACTTATTAAAGGGGTTTTTTTTCCTCTGGATTATGCAATCATGATCATCTGTAAATGGTAGTCTAACATGTGTAATCCATTTACAATGATTACATGGACCTTTTTTTAATATTTCTGTACACATCAATTATATTTGTTTACATATAAATGATGCATGTCTATTCCCTGAAATTTGTATTCCAGTCTCATCTTCCATGTCCTTGTCATTTACCTTAGGTCGGATCACTCCTGTACCATTGATAAGCTGCCATAACATTTACCTTAGGTCGAATCACTCCTGTACCATTGATAAGCTGCCATAAATTTCTGTTACCAAAACTGCAATTAATATAAAACACAATAAACATGATAAAGCCATTCAAAATCATTAGCATGAAATGACTATGACAGCTTCTATTGTCCAATAATAATATAAACATAATTATGAACATTTTTGGGTTTCTAATGCAGAGCTATGAAACTGAACTTGGAAAGGCTTTTCTTAATATTTATAGTACATTTTAAAATATTTTATGTGAAAGTGCAAATTTATTTCTGCATTTTATATGCATTAATCTATTTCCTAAGAATGCAGAAATAATTTTTTCATGACCTGAAAATTTAAAGAAAATGCATTCCCAATTGTTTAAGCCCCCGTCACACTGACCACGACCTCACTACGCTCTCCACGACCTCCAAAATATTCATAATCGTAGTAAAGTCATGGTGCTTTGCAGGGCTCACGCTGGGTCAGAATTATAGGGAGAAGTCACTTCTCTTTTGTGGGGCTGACAGGGAGAAGTGAGGATAGAACAGGGAGAAGTGGGTGGACAACAGGGAGAAGTTGCATTATATGTCGCGAAAGCGTCCTATTTTGTTTGTTTTCTTAATACTAGTATGTGTTAATTTGGCATTTGAATTTTTTTATTGTTACATGTTTTTTAGCAGTTCAATTTATTGATGATAAAGTAAAAGATTTGATTAACTAGTCTATTATCACACATTTTCTTAAATACATGACTTAAACATAACAATAAAAAAAGTATCAACTGTCACAAAACTGTTCATTAAAAAAATGTTTCTTTGTCATTGGTCTACAAATTGATTGAATTATAATGAAGTACTATTAGAACATGTAGAACTAGAAGTAGAAAATTACATCATTGTGACAAATTGTTAAAAGTATTTAAACATATTTAACTTAAATTTGTTTTTTAATTAAATTCCAAAATACTATTTTTTTACTACGTTTCTATCATTGCAATACTCATTTCGACACTATCAGCATCGTATATTTGCAACCTCCGGCATTAAATTCATATCCGCTCCGGAAACATTCACGTATTTTTGCTCTGAACTGGTTTCCGGTCATATTTTAATCCTACGCTTTATATTCCAAATAAAAGTTAAAGTGTACCAGTTGACTTTGTGGCGCGTAAACATAATAAACATGACGCTGTATTAAAAAACGGCGATTTCTTAACAAAATTGGAATAAAATTTGAAAGGTGACATCAGGCGACTCTACAAAATGAAAGGGCGACTTCACTTCGCTTTTTAAGATGATCGAGGGCGAAGTGGGACCACAATAAGGCGACTTCTTCGCCCGAGTCGCCCTCCAACGCGAGCCCTGGCTTTGATTAAAACATGGTCAGTGTGACACCCTACACTACAGTACTACGATCATAGTATGATGAATTACGGGGAAATTATTTTTAATGGTCAAATCTAGTACGATGCTACTACAACCATCATGAGTACAGTACGCTGCTTCAGCGACTGTCCTACAACCTGGCTACGCTTATTCCACGATAATCCATGACTCCGTTACGATACCAATATGACCATAACGATCATTATACGTCCTTGCTACGATACTATGTCATGTTTGACATGGTTTTGGCATTTAGACTTTTTCACTTTTAGTCTTGTTTTACTTAAAATCACACATGAATCTAGTGGTCTTAGTTCAACTTGCTTTATTGCTAGGCCAGCAGGTCTTAATGATGAGAGACTTTCTTATAATGGCTTTACGATGACGACGAAATCATAGACCGAGGAGAAACCAGTCAGTTTGGGTTCGACTGTGGCTTTCTTTAGACAGACGTCTACATTTTTGAGATTGGGATCAACTTATGACAGAGCAACGTTTAGAAGACGAGCTATCAGTGTTCGAAATTAACGGACGGTAAGACACAAAATGCGTGTGAAATATGTTAATTGCGTCTGGGAAATTAGGAAAAGGGCAAAATTTTGCGTCTATGATAATTTGTCCAGTTTTGTTAGTTATTTTTTTTCACGAAACAAGTGCCTGTGTTTACGGCCGAGAAATGTTTATTTACTTAGTTAAACTGTGTCCGTCTGTTGTCTGGATGTGTTCCGCTAACCAGTTCTATTTCTTTTCGCAACTCTCGGACTTTTTCATCCACCTAGCGCTGTTGGTGGTGCTCCCCCATCACGGAGATGTGTTAGATTAGTTTTTAGAATCTCTGCCATGCCGGTTGTTAAAATATAAAGATTTTAGACTAATTTACTTCCGAAAATATTTGCTTCTAAAAATTCTCAACCTTACAAATTTTGCTTGTGAAAAAAATGACCACAAGCAAAGATTTGCTTGTGGGTAAAAAAGTTAAATTCTATGCCTGAGCTATCATTCTTTAACTTTGTACGACTGGAATGTTTGATGAGTTGCTTCAGAGGGTTGGGTCTTAGGATTACCAAAGAACACGCAAACTTTAGAGCTGCCTTAGAACCTGGTTCAAAATTATAGCTAACTTTAAGGTATTTGGCCACAGGGGACAAGTACTCTACACTCTAATACCAGTTCTGTGTAGCACGTAATACAATCAGCATACTTATTCCTGAGGTATGCCGCGCCATTGCTTTGGAATACAAAGCTGATCTAGTCACGTGTCCGACAACGCCCGAAGAGTGGGGACCTACAGCTGAGGAGTTACTCTACAGATGAAATATACTCATGAATGTGGAGCGCTAGACGGGAAACATGTCGCATATGCGTAAAAAACGTAATGTGACAATTCAAATCCGGATAATTTACCGAACTTGTTCAGGGTAATATTTAATGCATAACACATGCATCCGGTTGAACAAATATTCAATCTTCAAGTCTACCGGCACATTAAATCATTATTGATTATCAACAAATAAAATGCATGTACAAATTATTCTTAAGCACTGTTTTAAAATGTTCTCTTTTCATTCCAGTAACGATGTTTAAACCCGCAATCAATTAAATGACAACGTTTATGTTGTCATGTACCACCGCTGAGATATCGTGGCCGGACCCCTGTGGCGACATTCCATGGTAGACTGAACTCCCTCATATGCATACACCGTGGTAAGATTACCTGAGAAGATTCTTAACCACGATAGTAGGCGTGGATATACCATGGTGGGTGATAGAGAAAAGGATTAACTTCCATGGTGGGTTAGTGTTTTTTATAAAAAACATGTTCCCTCTGTAAGTGAATGTTTTGTTTTCATTGTAATCAATAGAACTAGTTCATTCAAAGTTGATTACAATCAGATCAAAGCAACTACCCTGACACTTGCTCAAAGTCTTAGGTGTGAAAATACATCAAGACTAATTAAATGTAAAGCTGAATGATCCTGTGGTTTGGGAATAAGACAGAAAAGAAAACAGACTAACAAACAAAGACTCTGCTTTTTATAATTTATAATTTTGTGATGCTATAAGTTTTTCTAGTGGAAACAAATGTATATGTCGTGTAAACTTTTGTGGACTTAATTTGCAAGAATACAAAAATACAATAAATTTATTATTGATGTTTCATGAATTTGATTGCAACTCGACTAGATGCAGTATTTTTCCACCTTGACTTTTAAATCTGAAAAAAATGTTAATGATAAAATCTACAGACAGTTCTAAACTACCAATTCATCACAGTAAAAAATATACAGGCGATGAGTCGACCAGCGGTTTTTTTAAATCGGCCATGAGTCGACCAACCTCGATTGGCGACGAGTCGTCCTGTTACCGCAATAACGAGTGAGAGAGTGTAGAGAAATTGCAGCCTTAATAGGTTGTGTTAGGGAGCTGCTTTTTTTATTTCAATCGGTTAGAGCGCAAACTTCAGACGGAGAAGTTGAGGGTTTGAATCCCAACGGTACAATAGACGATTTTCACTATTTTGAAGGTTTTTTTTTAGAGGAGTTTAGATAAAATGCATCATACGCTGAGCAGTTTGTGACGTTTAATTTGTGATATATTTTCATAAAAAAAGTGTTCACTGTCTCCTTAATCGTTTAACAATACAATGCAAGGGTGTAAAACCTTTCACTCCTCGACACCGGTACTCCCGCCATCATTCTATTTATTAACCGGAAGTTTAAGCGTTGATAATAGAAAACAAAAACTACAACGGACTGGGGAAAACTCCGGTTTTTTTCTTACCTGGTTTCGAGATCTATTATGTGGGCCGAATTCATCGCATCGCACATTGTGCATGTCGTTACTTCAGACTATATTCCATTGATGACGTGACGTCTTATCTAATGTGTTGGTGACGTAAACTCAAGTACAGCGTTTCAGATTGAAAAAAATTGTCTGGCATTTTTGTAGTAATTTAAAAAATAAACACTTTAATTTTATCGATGTAAAAATTATTTTTGTCTACTTTTATATTATATATTTTATCGTTCGTCTACAATATTTTTTTCGGATAGCTCAGCTATCATCTGAAATGGATTTGTTCATATGGATATCGTGACTTTTTTACACACATGCATGTAACCGTATAGCTCGCATCTGCGGTGCTCGCTATAAATGGTATCAGCATTAAATGTGAGGATGAGGTGAAGCTACTTGGTGTTACTATAGACTTTTTACTGGATTCCAACATTCATATATCAAACAAAAAGCGGCTCGACAATTGAAGCGAATTGGCACACACTTAAATAAACTCTCGAAAATAACAATATAACACGGTTTTATTATGTCAAGTCTAAGCTACTGCACACTAGTCCGGCACTTAGCACAATACGCAAAAAATTTAAACAATACAGGAATGTGCATTATGGTTCATTAATTATGTTTATGATGACTATAAAGGCTCACACACCCCTTTACCTGAAAAATCTCAATAACCATCACTTAAAGTACGCAGAATAAGAGCAATGACATTAGAAACCTTTAAAACGTTCCAAAAATCCTACCGTTCTTCATGATTTAGTGATTCTTAAAAAAAAGCTCTTACAATTTTAGATATAAATGAATAGATGCCCTTGAACTACTATGTACAGCGGTGGCGTAGCTACCATTGACGCAACGACGCACATGCGTGCACAAACTAACCGGAAATTATATATATTTATATATGGAAAAAAAGAATTGGATGAGGTATACTCATTTTGTCTTTATTCATTTAATCAATCATTGGACACCCATGGCCGGAAGATTGCATATTCTTACAAAATAGTATTATACAAATGCATTGAAATAAAAGTTTTTGAGTGCACGTGACTGGGTCAATATAATTGGATAAGTAAGCTTCAATAAAATTAAAATTTATTTCTAGAAGGATATTTTCGCGGAGCTTCCGGGGGCCAAAGCCCCCCTGGACCCCCTACCAGGGCCATTCCGTAAGTTTTGCATGCACTGCAATCAGAACCTAGCTACGCCACTGTACAGCAAGCGAAGTTTGGGATACGAGACGGGAAGAATTTGTAATTCCTTGCCTAATGTATATATCAACATTTACAAAACTTTACAAAAATTTATATCGTAATGGTGATTCTGAAAACTTAATGTACAGCAATGTCTCAATGTCTATATGTATTTATTTATCTTTGCCCCGTGCTCATTTTTGTTGTATAATATCAAGTCATTTATAGATGCTCTACAGAGCTCATGTTACCTTGTTGTCTTGTGACGACTCCAAATAAAGATTACTGCCAGTTTCGGAGATAATTTTAGTTTAGGTTGTTACTATGTTTTTACTATATTAAAAAAACGGTAGTTGGTGACCTTTCTTTTTGATATTTGTACAGTTTCCTTGTATAAATCAGGGACTTTACATTACTGCCATACTCTAGGTGAGTTCTAACAATGCTTTTATAGAGTTATTCACATTTTCTTTGTCCATATAGTTGTCTGTTATACATTGTTGGAGTTCTAGTTTATCATCTATTGACATTCATAGGTTCTTCTGTTACCCGCTGTATTTCATTTTGTTTTCGTATCTGTCTTATTTACCTGGTGTACATGCTTGCATCTTTTCAAGATATTCTTCCATGCCATGATTATTTATTGTTTGTTTGCACGGGGTTTTATTCTACGTGCAGCTATTTTTCATCTATATTAATTATAATAGAGTCTTGATTTTATTTTGGAAGGAAACCGGAGCAACCACAGGAAACCAATCGCCTTGGAATGAAAACTAGCTGGCAATCCATATCAGTTTGTGATGATCTGACGACCTCTGTGTTGACCATTAGTAACTACCTTAACCACACTGCTACAAATTGAATGTTAATAGGACAGATCAAAAGGGCATTTCATTGCAATTTGTTTCAACAGTTTTTCCTGCCGGGAAACAATAGCCGCACATACATCGATTTTTTCTTGCAATGAAACGTGTAAGGATTGGTGAAGGAAGCAGACGTTTAGCATAATTTTTTTGGTGAGAAGTTAAAAGAAAACTAGAAAAGAAAACCAACCGAACAACAAGAGCCAAAAGTCAAGGGACAGTTACAAATCCGGATATTGACAAACGTAATACAAAACACAAAAACACAAAAAAAAACCAGAAAGAGAATAAACCGAACCCAATAAAATCCATGGGTTCACTCAGGTGCTCCGGTGCCTGCCTCTAATTAGACACCCTTCGAATTGACCATTGTCATGTTTAGTGTCAAATCCTGGAATAGGAAACACTACCTATGACTCAGCGAAAATGTCAGATCGTATTTGAGACACTGATTTCCCATAACGATCAATTAGTTCATGGTGACGACCATAAACGTCTGGGGAGATAACACTAACCTAGAAATAACAAACCCTTTGTTTAAGTAGTTTAGCAGTCAACAGCAGTGATAGGTCTAGAAAATAGGAATACCGATAACAGGATCTAGAATAGCGTAAAACAGTTTCGTTATGCTGGAAAATACACGTTGCCGGATAACATGGATAAAGTGAAGTGTTAAGTTTAAATCCTCTCAGATCACCTTATGTTTTGTAATAATACTAATAAGTTGTTGTGTGTTGGTGGCTTACTGCCTTTGATTTTTTGTTAAAGTATAACCTTTCACATTAGTGAACATTTAACACCAATCTATCAATACATTAACCAAAATGCATTTACATATTTAGAAGTCTGATTTATATGTTCCTGGTTGTGCATAATAGGATATCGAGTGGTATATTTCATTATCATAGAGGTATTATTGTTAATCGCATGCATTGTGCAATTAATTTTTTTTGTCACGTCACAAAAAATTTCATATTTTCCTTACAATATAATGCTTAAATACCACAAACATTTAAACTGAGCATTGACATTAAGTCATGTGAAACATATGTTATATACTGTAGTATTTGGTTTTACACATATCAAGCTTGAGTTTCTGTGTCGTGACAGTAGCATCATAATTACAAAGATAACAACAATTCCTGGGTAATTTTATTTGCTACAAAAACTAACAAATGAATAGAGAGATTAACAAAAGACATGGACATATATTTCATAGTAAATACAAATATAAATTTTCACAGAAATGTTTGCCCGTGGCACATGTTTACCCGTGGCACAGTTCACAACAAAATCATTTTCCGAAATGCAATTCATCCGATTTGGAAAGTGTTTAAGCTTCAAAATGCAACACACAAAGTAGTAAAACTGATATGACTATGACGTACTCAAATAGCATAAACAAAATTCTGTTCATATCCGATATGATTTGTTTAAAATTTTACTCTCGTTCCTGGATATTTACAATTACCGTTTACCATTTATAATATAAGGATGTTCGGTTAGTTAACACAAGTATACAACTGTTAATACAATAAAAAAGTAACCAAATTATGTTTGGATGGGAAACAAAATTTTAACCACCCATTTAGTCTCTCACTAAATAGTGTTTGCACATCAAACGCACGTCAATTTATTTTCATCCGATTCTATTTCGCTAAACGTTTTTTTACACTTAACAGAATAAAATCAGTCATTCAGGATACAATGGCTGCAATTCTTTACACTTATTAAAATCTACACCATTCCTGATTTTGTCTCTGTAACCACTTTCTAGCCTTAAGCTGCGTATGGCAGATAACTCGCCTTAATATAAGGTCGATAGATAATCTGCATCTATTGAACTGAAAAAAAAAATAGATTTTTGGTAAATCTTGTTCACTCGGAATCAGGACAATCGAAAGATTCTACAAACATTTTTAGTCGGTCTTCCTTGTCCTTATGTCCTATTCGGAGCTTTTTGATATCCTTCAGTTTAATGGGTCTCCGGATGGATGAGTTCTGATACTTTACAACACACTCACGGATTTTCTCCATTATTAGATCCTTGAAACGAAGAGTGTTATATTCCATCAGCTGGGTTATTCTGTCAAAGGCTTGGTGTGAATATTGGAAGTTAAACGTTGAATATGGACGGTTGGGGTCATCAAATATTTTAAAGTCACCAAACTTCATTTCTTCATTGGTTCGTCGTGGAATACCTGCAAAATAAAGGTTTTGTTCAAATAGCTCATACGATAAAGTGTAAGATTGTACACTAACTGCAAAATGATATACAGTCAAATTTTACAAGAATAAGGGTCGATTTGTAAGCACTAGCAACAGTTATGTGTCTAAGAACCTCTAAGAAAAGTAAGGTAACGATTAAAAAATAGCTTACCATATGGTTTATTACTAGCATTTTATCTAATTTAAACTTTTGTTTTCATTTCAAGGGTTCTTTACATCACAAACTTTCTAATCTGAAACGTATTGAAAAGTTTGCAATTAAAATCATATAAATGTTACAAATATACATTGCAGTAGCATTTACACGTACCTGGTTGTATCTCTTTTCTAAAATTGATGTTGGCTAATACAAAATGTAAGATTTTTGGACATTTAGGATCATGTGGATTTTCAAAAACATAACATTCCTTAACTCCTTCCTTCTCCATTATGTTAGTATCGATTTTTGGGAAAGGTACCTTGTTTTTCATAGCCCAGTACTCAGCCAGTTTAATCTCCTAAATAGAAAGCAAATTTATTTTCCACATTGCAACATACATAAATATATGCAGTATATTAAAATATATCTGTGTCATGTGATTCTTTTATTAAGTATTCACTGAAATATAAACTAATTGTCATCATAATGAAGCCTTAGTTTATACACACACTTTGATTGATCGATGTTTGATTAATGTCCAGCGAGATGTAAACAGTACAAATCAATTAATGACACGAAACTAAAATAAATAAAAAAAGAAAGTAAAAAAACTACAGACAACTTAAAAAAAACACACGCAAATGTAGACAGCTGTAACAGATAAACATTTCATAGTAATTAAATGGATTTCATGGTAATTTCATGGATTATATATCTGTTTACAGATTGCTAAAGTCAATTTTAGCGGCAACCTAACAAATACGACCGCGAGTCTAACAAAGGGACATTACAAATACTTTCTGGCAATATGACAAAGTATTCAATAACTGTTTACCGCTCTCAAATATCATGGCCGTAAACGGTCACAAATAGGATGAGTACGGAAATATCATTATTGCCATGAAAAGGAAAGTGCATAATACTATCGGAATGTTTTATGAACGCTTAAGATATTAACACAAGTAAATATATAAATTTAGAAAGCAATGCATTACCTTGAATGGAGGTGTATCGTCAGTTGGTCGCGCACTGAAGTCAAAAGACAAAATAAGGTCAACTTGTCTCTGAGGTCTTAGAAGTAAAGGATATGGCGAGTTGAAAGTTAGACCTCCATCCACCACATACAACTTCTTCATTGTAGTAGGATATAATTCAAATATGCCATCAAACTGATCTGTAATACAAATATGTATATAAAGATATTTCTCTGAGGTGAAAGTTACAGTAATCTGCAGAAAGGACGGACATTTTCTTTTATACTATTATGTTTGACTGTTTTAATTCTGCCGAAGTGGTTTAAGTAGATAAAATAAATACACACAAAAGTAAAGAACGAAAAAGATAAAGCTAGAACATAACAGACAACTTAAAAACCAGGCAACTATAGACACTCGTAACTTTTCATAGTTAAAAAATTAACGTGTTATCCATGGTCAATTTTTTGTTTGTGTCTTTTCTGATTGTGTATTTGAAAATGCAGCAGCATATTCATACGCCATAAACAGAGTTTTTGTTTAAGTGTTTTAATTCAAAGAGATGAACGATAGAAAACGAAAAAAGTAATTCACCAGAAAGATAATTCCTCAATAAAAGTTACAAATTTATCAAATCCTAGAAACAAAGCAGAAGATATCAACCCCAACTCCAAGTCAAATTACTGGATAAACATAGTCAATGAACGATTTCAACTTATAATGAGCAAAAAACCCAAATATTTCCAGAAATTTGTTTGCACTTGATAAATTTTTAATAAACTAATGAGTAAAACAAGTTAACCACCCCCTGTCCAAATTCAAGGTAGTGGCCATTTTGTTGTTTGTTAAAGTTACATGACCTTAATATATCCTTAGCGAGTTACGTTAAATTTTCCACGTGGGGACAATAACAAAAAGAGAGAGCAAGAAAAAGATTAAATTTAAATGACATTAGATTCATTTTAAAATAATAATCATTTCACCAACAATGGTTACGAATTTGTGTTTCTTACCAGCACAATCTTCATTTATAGAAGTAAACGGTGAGAATGGATAAACCTTATACAGTGATAATCCCCTCATAAAACTGTGTACTTTTGCTGCCCGTCCTTCTATAGAATTAATCCAAGAAGTCGCACTAAACAGACTACCCAGCATGCTCTTCCAAAATGACTGATCCTTTTCATTTTGTGCATTATCCTTTCCGTCCGGTCTCTTTCGTCTTCTTCTGTTTGTAGATTTATGGTTTTCAGCGTCGCTTTCACTTTCGCTTGTTTCGCTTTCTTCGTCAGTTTGTGTTCCAATGTCGTCCAACAGTTCTTTTGCTATAAATGAAAAGAAAGAAAACATTTTACGCTTTGTAAGCATTTTTAACATCTTTAGAGTTTTGCGAAGTTAAAGATTGAAACTCTTCCTTACAATCAGTCTGACATTTAAACAAAATGTCTTGACTTCGGTCAGACAACTTAGAAACTTTGCCTGTCGGGCATATTGTGGGAATTCTGTTTATTGTAGTGAATATTTCGCATTCTAATTTGGATTTGTTTTTAAATGGGGGTTTTGCAATTTTCGGCTATATCAAGTTTATACATACTCACTGATGACCCCATACCTTTGGCAGGAAACCTGGCTTTCATTGTCTATGGCTAAAGTTGAGAAAACTACTAATAACGTTGGGCAGCCCTAGTGAAGACCCACCGGTTACCAATAGCAGACGAATCTACCTTTACCATTCGGTTTTTAGTCCCCTATTTCGACTAAGATGTGTTACGTTAATAATACTATATTGACCATGTACGTATTTTTGGTCAAAACAAAACACCACGAATACATGTAATAAAGTCTCGTTTAGCATGACCATAAAAATATGTATAATTTAATACAGTAAAAAAATAAGCTACAACTACCTAAATAAGTACTTAAAAAGTGCGCGAGAAATTACTGCTATAATGTGCATAATAAATAATACAGAAGAAATTTTATACCCATTTCTTCACGTTCTTCAACACTGGATCGACACTCATTCACAACTTTTTTATCATCCTTTAACAATCTTTTTAATTGAATACAAAAAGCACTGCCCCAAACACCTGAAAAACGATTAACGTAAAATTACAAGCATTTTGCACAACATTAAAACGCCTATTGGTTTTTATTAAATCAAACGCACAAAGTTTTAATCCAACACAATTCACAGGATGTATATACAAACGTATTTAAAATTCATAAAATTATTTATCAGTTCTGTAAGAGAGGTTTCTTCCATTTAAACCATGCATAGTTAGGTCTGAAATAAATGAATGTGGATTACATCGAAATTCAAGAAAACTGTAATAACATGAGTTGCATTATATTAACCAATTTTTCCGTTTTACACATGAATCTAGAATCCCAAACGTGCAATGATAAGAGACAATTAATCAAATTGAATTACTTTTTTATATTGGAAGGATATCATATACTATTTCTGTCCGAGTAACTAAAAATATTTCGTATAATGTTTATTTACGACTGATGTCAAATCCATTTTAGTAATATTTTAGCAAAGCGAAGACACGCCGTAATAATGATAAAAACAGAAAAAAAAATTCATACTACATGTACTTTTTCCGCTTACGGTTCACATCACGACTCAACCTTTCATTAGAACTAGTTAGCTGCATGTGTTTTAAGCCATCTACCTCACATACATACGCTTAAGAAAATTTAAAGTAGTCTATTAACTTTCAAAAATACTCGATTTTTTTCTATATAGATCCTGCATTTGTGGTATTGTGGTATCACAAGTAAATTTATCAAAAGAGGGAATAATAAATTTCAACAACCTGAAGGAACAAATATGAGGGCATAAACAATTGGCTTGACATATTGTATGCCAGGGAAAGTTTTCTTCGCCATTTGAAATAATTATTCAATATGATTGCAAACAAAACACATGCTTTATGTGGAGAATTAAATTATTAAAAGTAATAACTCAGGGGGGAACAGTGTTAACATCTTACCTTGTAAGAAATGTAATGGAGGTTCTGGATGTTGTCTCACCAGCTGTCCCATAAAAAACTTACTCCCAAAGTTTTCCGCCTTCATAAATGTACCGTACTTAGGCAGACCTATCTCGTATGCAGAGAATTCCATCCATTCTGAAAAGTCCAATTTAGATTAGACCTTTGGTTACATTAACACCATTAATATCGAATTTCACATACTGAACTCTTATTAACCTACAGGTTATGTCATAGAACGACATATATCTCTGTGCATTAGGTAATAGTTAATATGTAAATATGTGTAAGTAAAAGCCAAACCTGTTTGAAAGTTTGGCATTTCTGTATATTCATATATGCCAATATCAAATAATTGCCTCTTTTTCAAAGTAATATCGTTCTAAAGAGCTACGGAATACATAATGCATTATGTATTATGTACTAGGTTGTGATGAGTCGGTTCTATTTATATTATTACCTAATAACATAAATAATATGGATTATTATCACGGATATAACTACGGTTCTTGTGCTATGTATTTTATTTTTGTAAATATTTTATCACAGACCTATATATCGTTAGTTGGTAGTTGATTAACTTTGATCATGACTCACCATGAAAAACCATGGCTGACACTTGCCGTTTCACGTGCAGACATGTATACAGTGGAAACGGCACCATACCTGTTTCAATTATTTTCCTCTGATCTGTCAATTTGGAATCCATTCTCTAAAATTAAAAATGGATTAAAATTATCGTTTAAAATGTTGTCTTGTTTCCATATAGTCGACACTATTCTACTGTGAAAGAGTGTCTAAAATATTCATAAAAATAAAATTAGAGTGAGATTAACATGCTTACGAAAAGCGTATGGCGGTTAATAAGACTCTCCATTACCAAACTCTGTTTGCTATTTTGTTTTTATAACAACTGGTGCCATATAGATTCCAAATATGAACATACCTCATTTAGCAATGTTTCACCCACAAGATACCCGAAGAAGTCTGTAAAGCTGACTGGTTGACCTTGTCGTCTCTTTTGTATGATATTACTGACATATTTATACATACTGGACGGACCCAGTAAATAAAATGGACTAGAATCAATGTTGTCCCTCAGCTGAAGTTGTAATTCCTTTGGAGATTTTGTGGGCCATTCAGGATTAGAATAAAGTTGAGACAAATACCTGAAACATATACATAGCTAATATTAACATACTACAAAGATAACTCTCAATGCATGCAGGGTGTACTCGTCTCCAATTTTACATAGATAACTTTAGTTATACCAACAATTAGATAAGTTTATTAAAGAAAATAGGCAAGTTGCATAATCTGGATTGAAATTAAAAATTGAAATTTTTTCAGAAACGAGCAGGTCTATTTAGCAAAAAACATTGTTAACGGTAAGTGTAATAAACTGTTACAAATTACAAAAGTCTTCCAAATAAACTCCAAGCAGCCATTGCTACTTTAAAATAAAATGCAAAATGAGTTTTTTATTCGTTTTAATGCTATTATTGTTTAATCACAAAACTCCCTATCGGCTTGTTTTGGACACCATATAAACACACTGGACAGGTGCTCTAGTATTTTAAACATATATAGATACGGAACAAAAAGTCCAGTTAGAAGGAAAACACACATATTCGAAATTTCTGACTTTTTGCTACCTTAACGATAATAATTTTGAAACTTTCACAATTTTATACACATTTAATCTTTCTGTGCATTTTGAAAACAACGTAGAAATTTCAAATTTTCGACGATGGTTTGGTTTAAAAAAATATCAACACACTAGCTGTACTATAAATTTCCTTTAGAGTTAAGTGTCATTTCTCCTGTTTAAAACCACCCCGGTTATATTCCAATTGTTGTCATTTTAAACACTAAAAACCCCATAGAATATCTATAAGTCTCCTTAAAATTTCTATGAGTTTTCATGACGTTATTCAATTTTTCAATATTACCCTTTTTCTATAGCAATCCCGAACCGAAAAAAGCTTAGTGATATTTAATTTTGTCTGCAGAACAAATACAACGTGATTGTTGTCAGCAATTCAAGTACAGCTTCAAAAGATTTCTTTAGGAGCTGTCGTGTTAGCATCATTTTTGTTTTATTGTTTTTTGAATGGTTTCCGTGCGACGGCTATTTTGAATCTTGCTTGAAAGATAATGTTCATTTGTTAGACACAATGCGTTTTAGATATAACATAAATGCAGTATTATACAATCGAAACAATTATTTGTAATATCAATTTGAAATTCTTTTTGGCTCAGAAAACCATCTTCTCTTACTAAAATACAATTTCCGGCGTATGCATAAGAAAGTTTAAATATACTTTCTCTACCACCTACACGCAGTATCAAGGAAAATGTATCATTTACATCTTACCACGATGAGCCTGACAATCCACAGACATATGTTGCCATATCCAGTATTTTACTATCTACTAAGGCTGAAAAAACGCCGCTGTATGCTGTCATTGCACGAAACCCACCTCCAGACCCTAAAACACCAATTACTGGTACCTAAATAATAATAATAATAATAATAATAATAATAATGCAATTTATATTCCTCTTGATAAATAGCTTCATTGTTTACAAAGAAGTTTGAGATATTATTTTACGTTAGTACAATTATGTCTAATTTTTCCGATGTTTCCTTATGTTTATATGAATGTAAAAGAAATTAATGTGTACATTTACTAAGATCAACTAATAACGTTCCATGCTTCATTGTTGAGGTGTATTAACGTTCGCTCATTTTATTATTGTCTTTAGTGTAGTCAATAATTGTGTTTCCTCTTATTTCAAATTATTTTGTATTTTTCCTAACTTAGTAGTGTAAAGTTTGTTTGTTTGTTTGTTTGATGGCGTTTAACGCCACTTTCAGCTATTTTTCAGCTATATCATGGCGTCCAGTTTTTATTGGGGGAGGAAGCCGGATTCCCCGGAGAAAACCCCCGACCTGCGGTAGGAAAACTTGCAATCCTTGTCAATTAAGATTAGAGTCGATTACACCCTGCCTGCAGTGTGAATCGAACACGCATTTTCAATGTTGACAGACCACGTGATCAATAGTAGACGAACTACCTTGACCACTCAGCCACCGAGGCCCCTAGTGTAAATTAATCTTGATAAAGTTATAGTGTACCTCTTTTGAAGACTTTGGGGCGCCTTCTCCTAAAAGTTTCTTCATATTCTCATAGATGACTTTCTTTCGTTTATCTAAGTACGTCCTTTCTTCTTCACAAAGAGTTAAACTAAATCTGAGGTCTGGTACAGAGCTGTATAAATGTAAGAATGAAAGTCTTTGTTTTGAATACTTTTGAGAGTACAGATATTTATACAGAATGTTATATTTCAAAAATCGAATGATATTAGAATGCTGACTTTCAGCGGTTCATTACCTCCGCCGTCCTATCTGTTATTATTTTGTTAAATTTAACGTTTAGTATTTTCAAAACAAACTGAACGGAGTTTACAAACTTTAAAGTTGCAAGTGAAACGTGAAGATCAAACACAACGGTATTCTTACATATCCAATGTTTGGTATTAATTGAAAATTAACTAGTGTATACTAGACACAAGTGAATAAACAAACATTATGACCAGTAAAAAATCCGAGGTATATCAGATATGTTGCACGCGTGACCTGCCGTTAAGGAAAACTTTAAAGTTTGTAAAAGAGTTTTTAATCGTAACTTTAAACCAAATGCTTTGCACAGAAATTAATTAGGATGATGGTGGGACTGTAACATTTACACTGGCATGTTTTATAGTCTGGTTGATTATCTTTTGCGAAAGTTGTACATTACACTTCATTTTCTAAAAATTTCAGATTTAACATAATGTTATTCAGTTAAACAAATGTAATACATATTTCACAAACCATATATAATTTCACAGACATTGTCATTATACACTCTTATATAAAGCCTACAACTAATTTAAAAGATTGCGATTTGGAGCTGCATGGAGAACTATATCCTCTACTTTTAGTTGACAATAGTGTTTTAAATTTAAATAATTTTCTACTTCTCTAAAAATAGTTTGGGGTTTCACTGTGTAGTTTAGCTTTCTCTAATAATAGCTTTACGTTATACTAGCCCTATAACTCTAGTCTGATTTCTACCCTCATCAGAATTAATAATATACTACCTACTTTGTAGGACGCGTTAAACAGGCAGAATTCTGGTAGTGTTGTATTAAAACCTAATTTTACACGTTTACGCATGCATTGTTGATAACGGTGCAAAAGGTACGCACATTAGGTAATTTATAATCTGTGTTGCACGTAAAAGAATAATAATCGGTTATTTGTTGAGATCTGCAAACATTTTTTCAATGGATTTAATTTATTATACTTTTTTATGTTTGTGCATTTTGTAAATGCTAATAGCATTTTATTACGGTGATTATATGCCATCTGTATTTCAAGATTGTCACATTATAAAACTCTTACGACGACGATAGGTTAATTCGCATTAATTAAATATATATATTAAACAAGTGTGGATAGTATTGCTCAGGCAATAACGAGCCCCCTACCGGCAAAAATAAATTCCAAGGTCATATTTTTTTCCATCGGACCGGACATTCAAACTGTAACTGTGACTCATGACGACTGACTCGCATATGAAATATCAGTTCAATATCCGTAACCGGTTAGAAAAAATCTGGAAAATGGTCCAAGGGTCATTATTTCGTCAAAAAATCATCGGATTGGAACAACAATCTCTAAATGAACCAAAATTGTAGTATTTAAAAGCAAATATGTGTAGTATATGTTTTAAATAGCACATCCATGATTCGTTTAATGCAATAGTTCAGTTTTTAAGACAACAAAATATTTGTGGTATGTGTTTGGAAAATCTGACATGCAAAGTTATGCTGGTACAAGAGACGTCTTTATTATTGGAGCATTCGTGCCAATCTTTTTGTTACATATTTCAAATACACAAATGGGATAAACATAAATTGTAATTAAAAATCTTTCGATTTTCACCGATCGTTATTTTACAAAAAACTAATTTCAAATATAGTAACTGTAATTAGTGTGTGAATTACCTTCTCTCTGCCCACATTTCTAAGTCGATCTCAGATGCCTGTAAAATAAAACTGTGTTATCTAACACCCAGTAAGAGCATTACTTTATTCTGATCTGTCAGTAAAGCAACAGTTATAAAGTCAAAAAGAAGTCCGTGCTTTTAAACAAATAATTTAAAAGAAAATACTAAATGCGGTTCTAGACGGACGACATATAAAAACAGATAACAGCGAGTCATAAGAAATTACTACCCAAATGGGCCGACTTCAGTTTTAGCGTTGTCAACAGATAAAAACCATTACTCAGGATCTTCCCATCGGCTCGGCTGTTACTTTTATACATCCTTTTGGCAACTTATATTAAAATTCCATGCACAGGAGTTTTTTTCATTTGTGGGTTATGCGCCTTTAATGTGCTTTGCTGGGGCTGCAGCGTACAAGAATGTGTTAGCAGCCAACGCATGCTTATATCAGCGGAGTCCAACAGCGCCAATACCGTAAAATTTAATAGTTTAATACTTGAAATTGTTGATATTGTATAATTATAGTTGAACAGTGAAATATATGGAATATATCATAATATATGTAAAGGTTGGAATAAAATAACAATCGATATCAAGTAACTTGTCATGTAGTCACATATCAAGTAGAAGTAGTACATGATATACCTAAAGTGTCATATCATTGAATCTACTCTCTTGGTTCATGGATATACACAATTTAAATACAAATATTGTATAGCTTTCTGGGCAGGTTGCTTTGTCCTTGTGGTGGCTTGTTGTTGGTGGTGTTTTCTCTCTGATAATTTAATTATAAAAACTGTTAAGTATCCTCTCTGTGTTTCCGTATTTATTTACTTGTCTTTTAGTTTGAAGAAATGGAAACGATGACGTTGTAACGACGAAATTACAATTTGAATAATACAAACATATGATGAAATGTTCTGTATTTATTTGTTTAATAAAAAACCTACAAAATTTTTGATAAAAAATTCTGACCTTATTAAATTGAATTGATTCCGTTGTCTTCTCATAGGGTATGTCCTTTAAACTAATGGTGCTTGTTCCAATCGTTTCGTCTATTGTATAGTTAGCATCTATCAATGAAACTTCTACAACCAAAACAAAAAGTTGCTAAAATACAGCGAAAATAATTGTTTTACATACCCAGTATGTTAGCTATCTTAATCACCCATTATATGATATCACTACATAAGATGGAGAGACCTAGATTAATTAACGGGGATTGCCAATGTTGCGATGGGCAAAAGCCTCCCACCCCAAGGACCTAAAGGAAGGAGATTTTAGGATATTTTTACCAAACAATCAAACAATTTTCGTATTTAAATTCTGCATTTTGTTTTACAATATTTGGTTAAAGTTTACGTGTAATGTCACTGGCCCCTCTTCTTGAGATTAGCCACTGTAAATTATCATCATCTCGTTGAATAAAGGGTAAATCATAACTTATTTGGTAAACTTTAAACTATGTTATACAAATTATATTTCGAATAAAATATTACATACATTATTATATCCATAAACTTGCTAACATTATTACTTGAATTTACCTAGTGTATTTTCCTCCCTGGGATCTATATAAAATTTGAAGGTTTCGTTCCACACTGGGTTTACATCGTTATCTTTCGTTTGTGTTCGCTGGTAACAATTTGGAGCCGTCTTTATGTACAGTGATACATATGGATCCGGTGTATCCACTGTAACAAATAAAAAAATTATCGTAAAATTTCATATTTAGGAAAATTTGCAAGGAACCAACGGAACAACAAGAGCCGAAAGTAAACAGCAATTACAAATAAAACGCCATTAAAACCCATCGATAATAATTAGGATTTAGACAAACATATACAACAAGAAACAAAAAACCCTAATTACAGAAAGCTATCTTGGTCTTGCTTTAAGTAAGTCCCATTTGATTGGTTGATTTGTTTCGTGTATTTTAGTACACGCTCAAGCGACTAGCTTTATTAAAAAAAATCGTAGGTGCCATTAGGTGCACTGGACAAGTAAGCAGTTCCTGACTCCAATCAAGTTTCTCATTGTCTTGTCTAGAAAACAGATACATGAATAGGAAAGACTTACTATGACTCAGCGAAATTGTCCAATTTAACTTGAAATGGATTTCGTATCTCCTACATAACAACATTGTATTTTAATGAGATATTATCATATCAAGTTAATCCATAAAATGCACAACAATCTGCATGCTTTGCTTTTTTAAAAGACTAGAATTTTAAAAAAATTAATTGTCATAAAAATAACATTTTTACATAACAATGGAAAACGTACAACATTCCGAAGTATAGTTGAGAAAAAGACTGAACGATCCATTACATTGTAATTTGAGTAACCATAAATGAGAAATTCATTGACGCTAATAATTCAGTTAATCGAAAGTTATTTAAAGTTATAGTGAATGTTAGTTTCTTGTATA
Organism: Limnoperna fortunei; assembly: GCA_944474755.1. NCBI lineage: Eukaryota > Metazoa > Mollusca > Bivalvia > Mytilida > Modiolidae > Limnoperna > Limnoperna fortunei. The sequence continues at coordinate 6,835,749 of OX104114.1, read as the reverse complement.
GATAAACTAATCATCAAGATACAAAAACCTTCTATATGTAGTCTAACCATCTAACTTATAATTGAAAAAATACAAATAAGGTCATTATGGCTTAGTACTTACTTAGATCTCCGGCCCATCCCTTATAGCTTAGTACTTACTTAGATCTCCGGCCCATTGCTTATGGCTTAGTACTTACTTAGATCTCCGGCCCATTGCTTATGGCTTAGTACTTACTTAGATCTCCGGTCCATCCCTTATGGCTTAGTACTTACTCAGATCTCTGGCCCATCCCTTATGGCTTAGTACTTACTCAGATCTCCGGCCCATCCCTTTGTAATGTTATATCCTCGTACCACTTTTATATATAATATAGTACATGGATAGTGTGACACCTGCGAACAAATATAAAAAAGAGACTCAATGGGGTGATTGAAACATATATACTTAAGATAAAAGTCTTAACTATACCAGAGTTTCAAGTAATCCCGAATCACGGCTCAAATTCGGTGGTATTAAAGTTCCAGATAATTTAGATTTTGAAGAACTAAATAACATCAGAATTGCTTAAAGTTAGGCCAAATCATCAACACATCTACACCTTAGATATTGAGAAACAGTTCCTTGTTTTGTAATTTGAAATTAGAAGCACACTTACAATATTAATGAATCATTTAATAATTTAGGTCAACACTTTAGTGTGCGTAATGTTTTTATTACTTGTAATAATAATTATTTATTGTTTTCTCCTGTCTTTTTGTCTGATAAAGTTTTATTTTCGCCCTGTCTCAAATTAAAATTGTTTTAAAGACTAATAATTACGATGTTTTTGAAGAGTTATATTAAAATATTGACCAGAATTCTCTGATGTTGTCTACGCCTAACTTTAACAAGATTATTTTCGTTACAATGAAAATGTAAATTTAAACAATGAACGTTGGTCGCTATTGATATTTAGATTGAAGACATAAAAACAATCTGATATAATTCATGTCATACAGGGCATTCTATATGGTATTTGAATATATCTTTTAATTTATAATGTAACATTCACCAACGGTTTTTACATTTCAAAGTACGAAGATATCAATTGTTGATATACGTTGTATTATTGTGTTCTGGTGATTAATATATTACACGGATGGTGTTGGAGCATAAGCATTTTGCAAAGGTAATAAGATGTCAATGGCGTGACCGGAGATTACTTTTGATGCATATGTAACTGATAGAACGAAAATATTAATGAGCTGTATTTTTTGTTACTTGGAATGAATTGTACAAAATCAGACCATATAAAAATCTTAACAATTACTTAAAATCGGACGATAGACATAATGCCTATGATGTCATTTGATAACCTTTGCTTTATTCATATGTTTACCTCTTGTACAAATAGGTTACTAGTATCTGAGAATAAATTAAGTATTCATTTTGTTTCATTCTTGAATTACAATGATGAACAAAATATCAAAACACAGTGCGTGAGAACTGCACTGTAAATATTGTATACGAATAAGAAAATTTATATGGAGTGACCGAAACTTAAAGTTGCATATCCGTATTACTACATATCATAATTGAATTGTATGAGACCTGAAAGTTGATTGCAATGCGCTAATCAGAATAAAACCATTTTATATCCCCCTAAGACTTCTTAAAATGGATAGTTTGGGGCCTGCAGATAAGCTTAAATGACAGAGTAATTTGGAATTATGGTGTTTACTGGAATGTCGTTGATGTAATACATCTGAACATAGCAAGAGAACTTTTAAATTATTAGACAGATATCAATGTTCATAGGAATGTGATGTTGTATTTATGCTATTTTTTTGTGTATAATATGAGATTTGTGTGAGAAAAAAGTTAAATGCGAAATTATTGAAGAAGGAGAACGTAAGAGTATTACGTGACAAGATACCAAATTCTATTCTAGTTTTATACAACGAAGAATTACAATGTATTTAGAGTTAAGAGTGAAAAGACGAAGAAACAATAATTATATGTTATTAAGTTTTATTTATATTTTTTAACTCATTTATGTATATACCTTTTTAATAAAAAATAGTGGGCCTATTATTTAAAATATGTGATTTTCGGCGTGACAAAATTAAATCATCGGAAATTTGTGGTAAATGGAACGTGTACAACCAAAATCCGGCTAATCGGGATTGTGTTTACTTCTTTAGATGTGCATTTTAATAAATATTAGACTATATATAACATTCATCTTTTTTAATTAAAAACAAAATTAAGTATGATTCTTGTAGAGAATCCTGTTAAAGAGATTGTTCATGTGATTAAGTTATTTTTTATAGACGTGAAAGTAAAACTATTTTTCTACCTATTTTATGATAACGACAAATAAACGAGGTACACCTGGGCAAATTTTGTATACATAGAAACAGACCAATAATAATCATTATCACATACAAGAGTATACAAACTGTATGTTTGGCAAACATGAAACAAAATAAACACAAACAAAATCTTTTGCCACTATTAAAACTATAAAACTACACGAACTACTTACTTCAAATACTTGGAAAGGATCGAACCTACAAACAGAAAGTAATTAATATCAATAATCGCTCATATCAACTTCAAGATAATAATACAAAATATCTTCATTACTCGTCATACTTTGTCTACATTTAAAAGAAAGAATTTTCACTGTTAAGTTCTACAAAAAGCTCATTGAAGACAAAAAATGATACATGAAATGTATTCAATACCTAAATAATATTAATAAGGATCGCAAATCGTAAAATTATGGTTTTTTTTATCCAATGGAAAATATACATGTCTAAACAAATGTCACCAAACGTAATACAACAATTATTGTAAGTGCGGCAAAAAAGCACAAAAATAAATACGACATGGTCTTACATTCACTCCTTTCGATTCTAAGGATAAGTAAGCATTTGTTTCAAACGGAATAAGAATTCTGCAGTTCAATACATGAAATTTTATGCGGGATTGCTATTCAGTTTAAATTATAACTTGGCAGATTGTGTTTATTTCCATTGATATATGGACAACGTCTAACGGTTGGGAAAACGCTATTCAAGCAAACAAACAAACATTGGAAATGTCACAGCCTTACATTTCATGTTCAAAGGTGTATTGCAATTTAATACATACAGAACAGTATATGAATACATAACGGGTCATCTAAGTTATAAAATAATAAATACTTAACATACTTTACATGACTAACATATATTTGGTGTCAAAGAACTGCATTAAATGGGTGTCTAATTATTAAACATATCTACATGGGTTTTTAATAAATACGATACGATATTGGGTTATAAAGTTTCATTATAAAGCACTTATCGAAGCTGGACAAAAATGTAGCATGGATTGTTCCAGTTATGTGCACATTATTTGGACAACTCTAAAACCCGTGTATCCAGCTACTGATTAAAATTTATTAGACTGTGCAAAGGGCCTCAGAAAGAATTGGCATAACCTTCTGGAAATTGTAATTGAGGCTTTTCAACATCTCATATGGTATTGCAATATTTGTTCTTTGGGGATGAAGAGTTTGGATTAATCATATTAACAGAATAAATTTCATTCTTGCAATAAAATACATCTATTATGTTATTCCAAAGTTTCAATATACATTAAAAACTTTAAGGTGGTTCTTTTGATAATTTTAGGATATTGTATAGGTAATCTACGTTGTAATTATTGAGTTTAGTTATCTCTTCTATTGAAATAAACACGTTGTCATGACAGTTGGTATGATAGCCAATATAAACTTATAAGTTAGATTAAACAATCCTTATACGTATCTTTCTACAAGAGGCCATGCAGGTGGCATTATGTTATACTATTTTTACTATGATGTTATCGTTCTCTACAACAATGGCATACTTGGAAATTTTGAAACGTGATAATATTACCTGCTGTAAAAGCTACAACAACAAAATAACAATAAATAAAGCTAGCTCATGTCATTACTTGATAAGTGAGTATGGCAATTATATTTTACATTTCAGCGTAAAAGTGAGCACTAAGGCAAATTACTGTATAGCAACGTAAAATATTTCTAGTATGACGCGACTAAACTTGAAATTAAACAATATTGCACCCAGTGTCAGAAATTTTTAATTTGTGATAACTCCGAAAGTGTAGATCATTTTCTAAACGTCTGCTATACAGTAAAAAGGTTAACCGCACATATCGAAGCTACTTTCGACTTTGAATATTAATGGTAGATGCAATCTTGTCCAACATTGTAACCTTCTTTAGTCAACATACCATTTTTTGCGACTTTGATTAATACAACAGAGCATACGCGTATTTACCTGTACTTAATGTGTCTAAGTCTACCAAAACTGAAAGTCAAAGAAAGAGCATAAAGGAAGTGAAACCAATTATCGAATCATTAATAACAATTTCATTTGAACTGTTTTTCTATTTGGAAGGTGTGGATAGCCCTTGCCAAATTTAGTATACAGTTATGGAACTGTTACGATCAAAGCTCTACAACAGCTTAATTAGTTGGATTTTACCTATGTTTTGGGTTTTGACACCACTGATGAGTCATGATTAGCGGAACGAGAGTCTGTGGTAGTAAATTGTATAACGTTGGTATCATTGATGACATTTTATTTTTATCCAGCAGACAGTCAGTTTCGTGTTTTCATTTATATGAGGAAACCCTTTATCATCTTGTCAAGAAATTCATTTTAGCAAAAAATATTTTGATTCTGAGTATACAATATACATACATTGTCGAAATATTTAAAAATGGAGCTTTAGTGATCGTTAGTAGAAGTTGTATTGTGTTTTATAACTCGTGTATCGTGGCAACTGGAAAATAAATTTTATATTTACCCACAATGCCTTGTACTTCTATTTTAATAACCTTAACGTATGAAGGGTGATAACAATAAACAAGCGTTGGACATAATAATAGACAAACAAATAGTTACAAAATGTGGCTTCATTTATACTATATAATAATCCTGCACTGTATCATATATCTGGGGATATAGCAAGCATTATAACCTCATTTTAGATGGACAATATTTAAAGAGAAACGTTTTTAAAGGTATTTTATATGGAGCCAGTTTTATTAAAATAGTTATTGTTTACTGTATAATTTATCGCAAATACTATTATTGATCCATTTACTACAGAACGTGGTTATCTTAATGCAGAACATGCGCATAATGTAGTATCAACAATCTTTAGAAGAAACATCACAAGTTAATCTATGAATCAGTCATGAATTCATAACACGAAGGACAGTTGGATGGATGGATGGATGGATGGATGGATGGATGATGGGTAGGTGGATGGATGGATTGTTTATATGTTCAATGTCTAGTGAGCAGTATGTCAAATACATTTGAGGACGAGAACAAGTTAACAAAAAAGCGATTGCATAACAGGGAATGACCAATGGGCAGAAAAATTTTAAGTTATAGGGAGTTAGGTTCAGGTGGATAATTTAACCTTTCATAGCAGCTACAATTTGCGAAATAGATTTAATTATGTGCATTGCACATAACAGATTTACCTACATTATCTTAATCGTATGACATGACTACTTATTTGATCTAGGACATTGAATGGTGATAATTAGGTAGTTATAGTGAAAATTAATCAAGTTGACAATTAAGACTTATGCAATATGAGTTATTTATAAAGTATAGTGATTTATTTCCCATTTTCAAATGTACGGGATAGGTAGGGTGATTCTATTGACAATTGCAACTACACAGGGGATTCTCGACGCATTGCAAATATAACGAGGATTTTGACTTACATTCCTTGTCGATTTAACCAAATAAATGTTAAAATGTAAAGGCTTACAAGTCAAACTTACATCACAATATTTTACACAGGGTCGCATTTACCTGTTATAATAATACCACTGAACTATGAATAGTTTTCTTGGATTTGAACTTAACCGTTCCTTTGAAGCAAGGTAGCCATAAGAATAGTCTGGCTAGACCTAAAGTATAATTTAATGCTCCTGTCGAAACTTCAAGATATGAAGATGTGACTTATTTTTATCGTACTCTTGCTGGTGTAGCAAACCCAATTAATAAAGGGGATTGTATATCGTTAGCTTAATGTTTACACAAACATGTAGTCGATTAGATAAGAGAAACGTAATTACCACATTTAAAAATGCTTAACTTAAACAATTGGAATAATTTTTAATAAAAACCAAGCTATTTTGATACTAGTAATACTGTGTTGGTACGACAAATTAAATGTCTCGCAAACGGAGGAAAAGGAAAAGAAACTAGTGATGATTGTGTTGGGATGCCAACACAGAATGTCTCCCAAACGAACACCCATTGCCACTTTAATCTTCAGCATGTTAACTCCCCCCCTTTTCAATACTTTTTACCATGATATACAATGCCTGATATGACTCCCGTGTCCATGTAAACGAGATCAATTTTGAAACGGGAGACATTTTGCAAATAGATTGCAAAACCTCATGTCACCCTTGACATGTTCTAAAAGTTTCATATTGATAGGACATTGCATCTCAGAGAAACTGTGCGGACAAGATTGAACAGAAAGAAAGAAAGAAAGAAAGAAAGAAAGAAAGAAAGAAAGAAAGAAAGAAAGAAAGAAAGAAAGAAAGAAAGAAAGAAAGAAAGAAAGAAAGAAAGAAAGAATAAGACACCGGACAAAAACACTGTCTTCCAAAACTTCGTTTGGGAGACATAAAAAGAATAGGAAAAATAAGAAACCGAATAAAAAATCATTTGCTTGTTTTTACGAACCTTATCCCGATCTTAATATGTATTTCATTTACAAAATGAGAAATACAAGCGTGTAAATAAACAATAAAGTTTAAATGCTATATACATGTAGTAATTTACGTACCCTTCAAGATTGTTCATTGGTGATTCTATTTTGTCTGTTCACAGTCTGGAAAAAAAAGGACAAATAAGATTTTATTCGCAAATTTGCGGTAACTACTCAACCATGTAAAACTTCCTGAATTGGATCTCTTTTGTTGTTGTATCTATTGTTATCTATACAGAACAATGTAGTGTAGAGACGCTGATGCTGGGAACAGTTGTATAACATGGTCTGCTAATGAAGTACGATAGTTTTGTTGACTAAGACTGTTTGCATCCGTTTTTCATGGCGGTACATCCGCTTTTCATACAGTACTTACGTTTTCGTGGTATTATTTGGTGTTTATCGTGTTTACGGAATTTTGTTCCTTTTTCATACAATCACAATAGCAATCGACTCATTTGTGTTGGTATAAATTTACAAAAATGTATTTATTCTTAGTATCATAGCATCGTAAACATACATCAAGACAATGTAATTTATTTCCTGGAATTACACTATTCGACAGACTGGTTCGTTCACGTGTTGAAGTAAAGAATATACTGTCAACAAATATGATTAATTATAAAATTACTTTATTATTCAAAAACATTATCAAAGGCCACAACACGTGATTTAATTCAGACAATACAGTCAACTAGATGCAATCAAAGTGCTTACTAACAAATTACACTTGAACATTTATAAATACAAACCAAACTAATTTAAATACGAGTAATACTGTGTAGTGACGCCATAACAAATGCCTCACAAACGAAGCCCAATTCAGTTTGAAAATTTAAATGAAATGTCATCAAAGATACCAATAGAATTTACTATGTCAGACGCGCGTTTCGTCTTATCAAGAATCATCATTGGCGCTTTACAATGTGTAAAAGTCCAAATAATTAAGATGTTGCAGAGCTTTTATCACCAAACTTGCAAGAAGTTATACCAAATTTATTAAAGAAGTCATGATCGGGTTGGAAGAATTTGTATTTCATTTCACAAAAATACAGGCTTTTTATATAAGAGAAGCGAAATCTTAAATAAGTACTCTTGGATAATCCAACCTCGATAGTTAAATTACAATTTTAAAATTCGATAATTAAACTATCTCCATTTGAGAAATCTGCTAATCCACTTGTACCAATAATATATAATTGAAGTTTGTTAGAAGGCAAATGTTTGTTTATAATGCAGTATGACCAAATTTTCTTCTATTGACTTTAATGTAACCTACAAACCATAATGGGTATTATTAGTCCGACATTGAGTTGATTGCCATGTTTAAATCCTTTTGGTTCAAATAAAATATATCTGGCTATGCTTGTGATCGTTTTCAAATCTTGAGTAGTGTAAATTATAATAATTGAGCAATATTTGACATATTAAAAATAAAAAAGGATAAGAAGTGCCTGTCCATGACTCGATTGTTTACACTATGAACAGATTAAAATAAGGGCAATTATGATACATAATTAAAACACACACACGGAATACAGTCTGTTTAATACGATTAAGGTAAACTCATTCCAATAAACAACGATATATGTTGTGATGCTATCGGAGATATTTAATGAGATCTGTTCAGACATTATTATCGTATGCAAGAACAACAATCAAGAAGTTATACATGTATTATAAAATGTTTAAATTTTGATATCTGCAATTTATTTCTGAAACTGCTTCATACCTTAATACACTATTAAATTTGGACCCCTGTTCAGACCATACAATTAAATAAACAAATATAACTAAATTAAATTGGTCTGGTATAACTTGGTTACCGTTAACACTGTAAGAGGCTGCAAAATGGCCTAAACTTTTATTGTGTTAGTTTGTAGTGTTTTGTTAAAATTAGCAAAGAGGGGAACATACAAGATATCAAAGTCGTCATAACGCGTATATGATATAGTCTTATTTCGATGAACCCCGGGTCATGTTCAACCAGGGTTTACTTTGACTCTCCAAAAGAAAGAAAGAACTAATAACGATTACACAAAAAAGGTTTGAATGAGGAAATATGTTATATGAGAATTAATTTGTAATACTGCTTACCTTACACACTGTGTCAACTGGTTGTAATGAATGCGTATTCCCTATTATCTACCGTCAGCTTATTAATATTAAGATTGTTAGATATATACAAATGTACATTTAAAAAGACTTCATGAATGGAACAATTTCATTTTACCGTCACGCACGAGGTCACGTAAGTTGTTTAACGTTTGTGGCTATGTTGTGATCAATATCAAAATTATAACGAAATAAAAATAAAAAGCCTACAAATATCTCGTGACTTGTCAATAAAATCACGAAATATTTTTATAACACCTTAAAAAATGAATCAAACGAGGTTAGTTAAACAAACATTTATTTATAGCATTATTTGTAATTTACCCAACTATAATTGTGTATATTATGGATTTATTTTATTCCGTGGACTTTTATTTTGCGTTCACAGTTAGAGCCATTTCAGTCCGACATGTCTTAACTTTTATCGTCTGGAGGGTGTGTAATATAAGTAAAATGAAGGGTCAGGCAACAAAAACTATGTCGTTATGTATATTGTATATTCGTCATCAACGAAAATAAGTAATCCACGATTAATAAACAGCTGAAGCGCATGATACGCCCGTCGAAGATAAGGACAACGTCTATGCACCTAATGATCTGCACTAATGAGACATAATATCTATCTGTAATATCTTTATCAATAATGTTCCAAAATGTCAAGAAAATTGATGTAAACTAAAAATTTCCTTTTTTCTACGAGTCTCATATCTCTATAACATAAAATCATAATTTTACACAAAATGGAACGAAGATCGCATTTTTCAAATAACAAATTCCCCAAAATTTTGACACAGTGATGAAAGCGTTTTGATTTCGAGTCGGACAACTAGTTAATCCGTGAATGCAGACTCAAGATACAGTGCGACATGTATACTACGACAATAATAATAATTAGATTTAAAATGGTAAGAAAAAATACTGACAATTATTGTGGTCCCGAGTTATACATGACTTTACATCAATTGATAAATAAACTAGACTTAAGTAAAGGAAAAACTGCTAGCAGGAAACTCGGAAAGTGAAGTTAAAATAATTTGACACAGAATCGAAATCTAAATCGTAAAACAGAAATTGTAAATATTGTGTTCGTTCTAGATAATGAAGAAAGCATTTACCTCCGATTAGGTTCTGAACCAAAGCGATGGAGAGTTGTGTCAAGTAGATCCCTTCTCCTTGTTTACATATAAACAAACAGTTACTTACCTAAATTATCAATATTATGTTAAATTTCGATTTTTTAATAAAACGTCTCGGTTGAATAATAAAATATGTTTTTATTATTTGAACTTTAACGGTTGTGTGAACAAGCCAATGTAAACTTATATATATTAAGACTTTGTTCACATTGATTGAAATATGTCTGAATCATTTTTTACTTCATTAAGACGATTACAAATGTTTTAAAACGCTTTGATGTATTATGTTGTCAACGCGCGTGTTGTGATGAAAATAAATAAATAAATACGTGTGTTGTGATGGAAATAAATAAACACGTATGTTATGAGGGAAATAAATAAATGGTTCGTGACCCAAAAGGCATAAAAGGACACAAGTCCAGAATTTAGATTTTTCGGTGTCAGACGCGCTAATGCATTGAAATACTGTGTGGCTACCGCGTGTAAAAGCCAATCAATAATCATTTATCGGAAATATAGAGCTTTATAGGAAATATAGAGCTTTATAGGAAATATAGAGCTTTATAGGAAATATAGCGCCAATTGATGATCATTTATTGGTAATGTAGAGCTTTTTAGGAAATATAGCCCCAATTGATGTTCTTTTATCGGAGCCCTTTCCTGCAATCATTTAATTTGCTGTACAATAAAGGTAGCTAGTCGAATAAAAGTGCTTTATTCTGCAGTGCCGAATATCCAGATACCCTTGACTTCACTTCTTATGGTATTCTGTGTACGTGTCTGATTTACGACGATTGTGGCGTCAATATCACTAAAATACGCGCCGAAAATTTCAACTCAGAAATCCACTAGAAGTGAACGTTTTTCATGAGATTAAAATGTGTTTTGGGGTTGCAGGATAAAAACAATATTCGTACATCGTAAGAAAATATTTAATTTATTTGTACGAGCATTAGAAACAGATAGAAATGCGAAAGTTAAAAAGCACCCGGCCAGATATATTTAATAGTATATATGTTTATTTATTTTGTCAGTTGCCGAACTTCTTGCACTCCACAATAAATCGATACCAAAAATCAAGGAAAATCCAGTCTGACTAATACAGTTAGACGGAATTCGTCTCTTACATTTGAACCAGAGAAATGGCGAGTTTACGCCACAACAAGTGATGGAGAACCCGAACATCCATACTAGGAGGAGATATTCTGAAAGGTTTACTTCATACCTTGCGAAATTAAGACTTTACATATTTCTCCTAATTATTATTGTTATTTATTTAGATTTTTTCAATTTAATTATCCTCCTCACAAGTCAGGGCTTCTGTGTCCACATGTGTCCTCGAAACCCTGACAAATTTAGCTAGGAACTTCCCGGGCTAGAAGTCAGTATTTTGATTGGCAACATTATACCTGAATGTAGCCAATCAAAAGCTCGCTTTCATTTACGACTTGGTTAGGGGATATCCCGATGTCGATTTTAAATAAACCAAACTGGTGTGTTGCATAGACCATATGAAAATCAGTTTATTTTGTACAGTAGTGTTAATAGTTTGTTATTACCTATTACCACGTTATTTATTAGTTGCGTTACGTTTTCTTCACACTCAAGAATCAGTAAAAATGACTACTGCCAACACTTGCTTCTTTCAAGCAATTTCATTAGTTGATATTTTGAAGGTTTGACGTCATATGAAAATCTTCTAGCCCGGGAATTTTCTAGCTAAGTTTGTCAGGGTTTTGTGCACACACGTGGACACAGAAACCCTAACTTGTGAAGATGTTTAATTATTGTTTTAAGAACATTTAAAAATATTATTTAAATAAAAATTGAAGACAACTTGTTTAATTATTAGATATTTGTAATCGTTTCTTAGAAAGATGGAACGCAGAGCAAAGCTTATTTTCTCGCCGTATCAAATGTTCCTGCAAATATATTTTTTTAAATTGTGACAGTTGAGCTACATGATTGATTGATTGATTGATTGATTGATTGATTGATTGATTGATTGATTGATTGATTGATTGATTGATTGATTGATTGATTGATTGATTGATTGATTGATTGATTGATTGATTGATTGATTGATTGATTGATTGATTGATTGATTGATTGATTTTGTGATAAGTAAAACATGGTAAGATCAGTATAACACGGTCAGAGTAAAACTTATCAGGCTTGAGGTAGGTCTTACAATATTATGTCTGTATAGTATAGATGATAAGATTTTAACAAATGAATAGTGCCATTCTGTTGAGGATGCTTTGGGCTTTCCGACGATACAATTCATGTATTAAAACCCTGTTAGAAAAGTTGAAAAAGGTTGATTTCAAAGGTAAATCGTGTTTTTTAAGGAAACTTTTGTGTTCTTTTAAGCAAAACACGAAAACGACTCATCATTCTGATAAATTGTAAAGACAATCTGAAACTATAACATATTGGTGATTTTTTAATAATACGCCAAAGTCTATAACTGACCAAAATGAAAATATCAACCAATATTTATGCATGGCAAAGAAATTTTATGAATAGTATTACACGGAGGAAATGTCTTAAATGATGTGCAGAACTCGGCTAAGTGTTAGCAAAACACGGTATTATGTGTAAAAAGCTATGATCATGTAAACAGTATTTGTAGTAAAAAAGGGAAAGAATAAAGACGAATAACACGAAGAAATGCCTTAAACTCTTGATGATATATTTTATTGGTTTTTACATGTGTGCTTTTTTTGGTTACAAAACGTATTTTGCGTGTCACACCCTTCATATTTATGGTCAGAGTAAAACTACGTACGTAAAACTTACGTACATCTTCAGTCAAGATTTGCCTTTTGTCGGAAAAGAAAAGTGGCTTTTTATATTGTAAAGTTTCTAACAGTATGTGTGGTGTGTTAAGACGTTTTTGTTTTGAATTCTTGTGACGAAATATAAACAAGACCTTCCACGACAAAAAGTTTCTTTCCATCGTTTTCTATATCAATAGGAATTATTCCTACGTGAGTCTTTGTAATAAATTTTAAATTGCAACAGTGCTCATCTAATTGAAGCTGCCTGTATTTAAGTGCCTCTTCATAATGAACATTTTTAGAATGTTGAACAATTTCTTCCAACGAGACGCTTTCAAACATACAAATATAACATTTGTGGGCCTTTATTTATCTGGAAGAGAAAGATAAATGTATGAAAATATGAGAATCGACTTCTTTTTTGGAATTTTAATGATTGTGCAGAGTAGTAAAACACCGTGTTTTACTGATCAATTTTTAGCAAGTTTCCGAGTTTTGTTGATCTTTTCACTGTGTAATACTTACTATCCATAAAATTTCTTCACTATGCATAAATATTAGTTTATATTTTCATTTTGGTCAGTTATAGCCTTTGGCGTCTTATTAAAAAATCATTAATATGTTATAGATTCAGATTGTCTTTACAATTTATCTGAATGATAAGTCGTTTTCGTGTTTTGTGTATAAGAACACAAAATTTTCCTTGAAAAGACACGTTTTACCTTTAAAATCAACCTTTTTAAACTTTTCTAACAGGGTTTTCAATACATGAATTGTATGGTCGGAAAGCCCAAAGCATCCTCAACAGAATGGTACTATTCATTTGTTAAAATCTTATCATCTATACTATACAGACATAATATTGTAAGACCTACCTCAATCCTGGTATTCCTACCGCAGGTCGGGGGTTTTCTCCGGGTTCCTCCCCCAATAAAAACTGGACGCCATGATATAGCTGTCAAATTGCTGAAAGTGGCGTTAAACACCATCAAACAAACAAACATCAATCCTGGTACATTTTACTCTGACCGTGTTACACTGATCGTACCGTGTTTTACTTATCGCTATGAAGGGTGTTGTAGCCACTCGGACATCTTCCCAGGTGAAATTCTTTCTTCGTGCGGTAATCTAGTATACCACCCTGCAGGCAGTATGTGTATACTATACCTTTATATTATCAATTAAGTTATAAAAAACGGTGAATTTTAAATTTATTTTGTTAAATACAGTAACATAAACATTTAAGAATACCCCTCCCATGCCCCGTGCGGGATCCGGGTGGCCAAAAGAATAGACCGCAGTCGCGCTAGCTTGTCGTAAAAGGCGACTAAATAGCGCCCAGTACCCTGACCGGCGTGTAAGGTCGGTTTGCCAAAAGACCGACTTGGATGTGTGCCCCAGGTGGTTGAATAGGGTACCCCTGGCAAGCTGGGGTTGTCAGGCCATAATACGGAAAACCTGACCGCAAACTATATAAGTGCACCGTGTTGGGAAAAATGCCACGTTCCTCGCACGTTAAAGAACGCTGCTGTAGTATTCGCTATGAGTAGGGATTTCGATCCCGCTACAGGAGGCTGAATTGCCCGAACCTATCCATCCTCCCCTTTGCCAGTGGCAATCTAAAATCCGTTACCCCTATTTTTCCTTATGTCCCATCCCATTTTCATTCATTTCATGTTCATTTTATCATCCATTTCATGTTCATCGCCAGAATATAGCTGAAATAATGCTGCTCGGGCGTTAAACACCATTAATCAATCATTCAACCCATATCCGGATGCTGAGTCTACGTTCGCTCCGAGCGACTCGGAACGCCTTACCCAGGTGGGTGAAAGGTATACTTTTAAGTTTCAATTAACGTTTATAATTATTTAGGATATAATCAGGGAGCTATTGAAAACATGCATATTTAATCTTTAGAATAAAATAAAAATAATTGAAGAAAAATACACGAGCTATCAACCATTCCAAATCCTGTATCATATTTATAAGGTGTAATGAACATATTACAGGGCTCGCTTTGTGTGTCTCGGCACAAGTTGGAAGTATTTTCTAGCTTCAGTAAGGTTAGATTCAATAATTTATCAAGCCGGTTATGGAAAAAATCAAAAGTTAAGCTGTTCAGAAATGTTCCCAGCAAAGTTTACATGTTCAATCAATACTATTTAAAATCCATTTTGATAATCATTAACATTACAAAATATGCAGTTTCCAATCAAAAGGCTCAATTAACTGAGTGTTAATGCTGTAAAAAAGTCCGCGGTTTAAATTTTAATTTAAATTAAATGAATTTAAGTTTTAACATGCTTTACAACCTGTAAAATATTTTCTACTCAGTTAATCAAACGATGTCAAGGTAAAGTCCGTATTTACTTTATAGCATACCTTATTTAAAAAAAAAACAAATCTGCGTCTTTATTAACGAATCAGGAAGCACATAAAACATCGTGTGAAAAAAGTAATAAGGCAACATAATACTGTTTAATAACTTAACTGGTAACAGTATAACTAATGGGGGTCTTTTTAAGCAGTACTGTGGCGAGTGAATTATCCTGAATGCCTGATGGTATCTGTTTTTTTTAGTTGCTCTTGATTTTACTAAAAAGAAGTAATTGTTTTCATTTTGGAAGGTAGCCTTAAGCCTCTCTAGCCCAAGTAGATTAATTTAAAAAAAATGTTTCTACGCTGACAAACGGATACTTGTATGTCTAGTTATGAAGTGTTTGTGATGAATTTATTTCTCCAGAATTTTAATTTTCTTATGGCTACATTTATTACATTTTTGTGTTTTTTACATGCTGTATATAAATGTATTGAATAACTAAATTAAACTTTGTTTAACAAGATCCTTTAATTTTTTAATATGTTCAAAATGTTCATGCTCAAAATAATAAATGCACGCTGAAAAAAACAAGTGATTATATTCGTTTAAATAAATTATTTGGACCTTGAATTCTTTGATCTACGCGCTTGAGATGTAGGCGTTAACAATTTTAACCGCAGGACTTTATTTTTTCGCCACGAAAAAAAACGATATTAAACAAATTACAAAACAATAACAACAAAGGATAACTTACTTTTTACAGTTGTAAACAAATGCGTTCCCTGTGATTTTTTTATTGGTCAGAGGACAGATGTTTGTTTATACATATTTATATCCCAATTTAGACGAATTCTTCCTTAATTATCCATGGAGACGCCAAAATAATTAAATTCAAACAGGTGATGACAATCATTTGACCTCGGGGATAAATATCTACATTGTATAATTTTAAATTGTAACATTTTGTAGGCCTAATCTGATTATGCCATTAGAAATTCACTTTTAAATTAAATTTTCAACTGAAGTGTAAAAAGCGTGAATTTCTTTGTGAAATTATACCGATATATATTTATTGAGAGGTTTTGTACAAGCTTATACATTTTCTAGGAAAAGAATACTGTTAGATCCATACTGGTAAGGGACTTTTTTCACTATCAGTTTCCCAAATATCAATATTTAATAAGTATGAAACAAATAGACGGTAAATTTTAGACAGAAACAGAAATCCCCAAAACAATATTTAAAAAGAAATACGCAAATGATGAATGTCATATAAATTTGTATGAATTAAGATTGTCTATTTGCCATAATAGTATATTTAAGTATATATGATGGAAGGACACACCAGTGCATCACGGATAGAACGAATAATCGTACCCTCGCTTTTTTGTTAATCCGACAAATCACAAAACTAACTTCGGATTATCATGATTATAACGACAGTAAATTCGGCCTACACCACGGGGAGATAACATGTTAAACATAACCTTGTATATACCCAAGATCTTGTTATTTGAAATGGAAAATCTGTACAAAAATTACACATACGTGACAATATAACTTTACTGCCCAGAACAGCAACCGGGTTAAAAAGCAAATTAGATAAATTAAAGTTATTTGCTTGAGGGTGAACACTTAAAATCCAGACGAGTACGAGTCATATTAATTTCTATACAAAACCAATACATGTAAAATTATTCTCAATGCAATTAGTGAAGTGTTTATTTAAATGCATCGAATACATTCTCACCAAGCTACGGGGGTTCCCAGTGTTCGACCCAAATAGCTGCCCAGTGCATCATGAGGGGCGGATAGGAAGGCCCTCTGGTTATTTAATATAAATTGTGGAAACAGGAAAACGCTGATGTTTTTTTAGGTGCAAAGATGAGGTTTTAATCCATTTAATCGAATCGCATTGTACTAAGTATATATTCTTGAACTGTCAAAAAAAAATTAACATTTTCTTCATATGAGATCTGTATACAGGTTTTTTTAAAATTTTAATCCTTGAGGACCCATGATTGGTGAATGACATTTCTTTTTTCATATCTTACAAATTTTCGGGTGTTTTAGTTGTGAAAATTCTGAAATTGTTGACCAGTTGAGTTGCTTTCTGCAGGAATGTAACATAACTTAAGCTATGTTCTATTTAAGGTTCATTTATAGCTATGATGCCCCAATTTTTCTCATTCTCTACGATTAATATTTGTTTGCCATTGAATTTTATCTATGTTATTTATGTTATTTATGTACTGTAATAATCATACATGTTGTGCTGTATTTGCTGTATTTGCCCCTCGAGGGCCCATAATTGGCCAATAAACTTGTATTCCTGTATTCTATAGATCACTAGAAACACACCCGCATCGTTTCTGTCTTACATCATATACGCATATATGTCAGAAATACGCGCATACACGTCTGTTAAATAACTAGGGTAAAGTTCCACGTCTTCTTAACCCTATAAATTTACATGCATTAAAATATAATTATTTAAAAACAAAATTCAATTATTTCAATGTGAATAAAACTTATTTGTGGATTTAAAACCGATCTTAGTACCAATCAAACGAAAGATTTTAATGATTTATTTTTATGAAAATATATTTCCTTGATTTCCCTAATAGATAATCTTCTATAAATTATCACGATATGTTTGCCTATAGATCTATTTATAATTTCTTTTTCTAATGATATTTTCTACAATACGGAGATGTGGTCATTCATCCGGTTTTTGTAAGGTCGAATCATCAGCAAGTTGTTACTTCCTTAAGCGGAGTGAACCAGGGCAAATAATTCACATTTTATGTCTACTCTCGCCTTCATCACTCCCCACTGCCTTCATGCTGAACTCCCGTTTCCATCTATCCCTTACTGCCACTTATTGTCACACTCACTACTTCTTTACTCCCCACTACCTTCAAGTCTAACTTCCGCTTCCTTCTATCCCTTACTTTATTCTGGTACCCCGACGATGATATTCTCATTAGCTATAGCGGCCTTCGGATATAGGTGTAGGACCACCATAGATTTTTTACTCTTCGGCTAAATTAAAATTTGATAATTTTGACTTATACTAGAAAATTTACCTTTGTTTCAAATTAAGTGAAACTTCTGTCCCTTATAAAAATGCACTGGCTGAACATTTTGTCAAAATTTCACAATATGTTTCATGGCATATAAGAAAAAACGCTCAACCTGAAGTCCACGTGGTCTAAAAATTTACTTTCACTTTCTATTTCAGTCCAAAAATAGTGCTTGTCCCTAATTGACTCTCAACATTTTTATATTCATTTAAAACCAATAAAACTTTATCCTCAAGTTTCCGAGAAAATTCAGCTTTCCAAAAATACCAAATTTATTCTGGTATCATGTGCGGTTCAAATTCTATATGATGCAAGAGTGAACCTGTCTGTTGACTAGTACTCCTTTTACGTACAACCTCTGGACTGGTTCCTGGTATTTGGTGGTCCTACACCTATAACCTGGTGTTATATTTGAAGTGAAGCTTACTTCAATGAAAAATATTGCACCAGGAGACTAGGTTATCCCTTACTTCCACTTTGTTCCACACTCACCACTTCTTTACGCCCCACTACCTTAAAGACTAACTTCCGCTTCCTTTTATCCCTTACTTCCACTTAGTTCCACACTCACCACTTCTTTACTCCCCACTACCTTCACGACTAACTCCCGCTTCCATCTATCCCTGACTTCCACTTAGTCCCACACTCACCACTTCTTTACTCCCCACTGCCTTCACGCTTTACTCCCGCTTCCATCTATCTCTGACTTCCACTTAGCTCAACCTCACCACTTCTTTACTTCCCACTACCTTCACGACTAACTCCCGCTTCCATCTATCCTTGACTTCCACTTCGTTCCACACTCACCACTACTTTACTCCCCACTACCTTCACGACTAACTCACGCTGCCGTCCATCCATGATTTCCACTTACCTTTTTCCACGCTTTTCTCTCCAATCACAAGAGATCACAAGAGGAAAATTGTAAAATCTCTACAAAATAAACGATCTGCGATCCGAAACAATAGTAACTAAAGAACGTGGACTCCAGAAAAGGATGTGCAAAAGTAGTATCCACATTTACGCTTAAACATTAGCATTATTACTGGATTTTTAAAAAATGATATTATTTAATTTCAAACCATAATTGGTTTTTCTAAATATAAATTAAAACTATTAGAGTTTCAATTTAAAGATAGATTACTGTTGACTTAGCGGTTTATAATAAATTGAAAAAAAGAATTGCCTTACGTTAGCGACTGTTTTCGTCATTTGTGTACGGAATTTACGCACTTATTTTGATTCTGTTGTCGTCGTGTATGTACGTCAATATAAGCACACATCTTGGTTCTGTCGTCATGTGTGCACGTCAATATACGCACACATTTTGGTGCTGTCGTCATGTGTGTACGTCAATATGGTGCGTGTAGTATTCTGGCAAGATTGGTGCGTGTAGTATTCTGGCCAGATTGGTACGTGTAGTATTCTGGCCTGGTGCTGGTAGTATTCTGGCCAGATTGGTACGTGTAGTATTCTGGCCTGGTGCGTGTAGTATTCTGGCCTGGTGCTTGTAGTATTATGGCCAGATTGGTGCGTGTAGTATTCTGACCTAGTGCTGGTAGTATTCTGGACAGTTTGGTGCGTGTAGTATTCTGGCCTGGTGCTGGTAGTATTCAGGTCTGGTGCTGGTAGTATTCTGGCCTGGTGCTTGTAGTATTATGGCCAGATTGGTGCGTGTAGTATTCTGGCCTAGTGCTGGTAGTATTCTAGTCAGATTGGTGCGTGTAGTATTCTGGCCTGGTGCTGGTAGTATTCTGGCCTGGTGCTGGTAGTATTCTGGCCTGGTGCTTGTAGTATTATGGCCCGGTGCTTGTAGTATTCTGGCCAGATTAATCCGTGTAGTATTCTAACCTGGTGCTGGTAGTATTCTGGTCAGATTGGTGCGTGTAGTATTCTGGCCTGGTGCTGGTAGTATTCAGGTCTGGTGCTGGTAGTATTCTGGCCTGGTGCTTGTAGTATTATGGCCATATTGGTGCGTGTAGTATTCTGGCCTATTGCTGGTAGTATTCTGGTCAGATTGGTGCGTGTAGTATTCTGGCCTGGTGCTGGTTGTATTCTGGCCTGGTGCTTGTAGTATTCTGGCCTGGTGCTTGTAGTATTATGGCCAGATTGGTGCGTGTAGAATTCTGGCCTAGTGCTGGTAGTATTCTGGTCAGATTGGTGCGTGTAGTATTCTGGCCTGGTGCTGGTAGTACATGTATTCAGGTCTGGTGCGTGTAGTATTCTGGCCTGGTGCTGGTAGTATTCTGGCCTGGTGCTGGTAGTATTCTGGCCTGGTGCTTGTAGTATTATGGCCCGGTGCTTGTAGTATTAAGGCCAGATTGGTGCGTGCAGTATTCTGGCCTGGTGCTGGTAGTATTCTGGTCAGATTGGTGCGTGTAGTATTCTGGCCTGGTGCTGGTAGTATTCTGGTCAGATTGGGGCGTGTAGTATTCTGGCATGGTGCTGGTAATATTCTGGTCAGATTGGTGCGTGTAGTATTCTGGCCTGGTGCTGGTAGAATTCTGGCCGGATTGGTGTGTGTAGTATTCTGGCCTGGTGCTTGTAGAATTCTGGCCAGATTGGTGCGTGTAGTATTCTGGCCAGAATGGTGCGTGTAGTATTCTGGCCTGGTGCTTGTAGTATTCTGGCCAGATTGGTCCGTATAGTATTCTGACCAGAATGGTGCGTGTAGTGTTCTGGCCTGGTGCTTGTAGTATTCTGGCCAGATTGGTCCGTATAGTATTCTGGCCTGGTGCTTGTAGTATTCTGGCCAGATTGGTCCGTATAGTATTCTGGCCTGGTGCTTGTAGTATTCTGGCCAGATTGGTCCGTATAGTATTCTGGCCTGGTGCTTGTAGTATTCTGGCCAGATTTGTCCGTATAGTATTCTTACCTGGTGCTTGTAGTATTCTGGCCAGATTGGTCCGTATAGTATTCTAACCGGGTGCTGGTAGTATTCTGGTCAGATTGGTGCGTGTAGTATTCTGGCCTGGTGCTGGTAGTATTCAGGTCTGGTGCTGGTAGTATTCTGGCCTGGTGCTTGTAGCATTATGGCAAGATTGGTGCGTGTAGTATTCTGGCCTAGTGCTGGTAGTATTCTGGTCAGATTGGTGCGTGTAGTATTCTGGCCTGGTGCTGGTAGTATTCTGGCCTGGTGCTTGTAGTATTATGGCCCGGTGATGTAGTATTATGGCCAGATTGGTGCATGTAGTATTCTGGCCTGGTGCTGGAAGTATTCAGGTCTGGTGCTGGTAGTTTTCTGGCCTGGTGCTTGTATTATGGCCAGATTGGTGCGTGTAGTATTCTGGCCTAGTGCTGGTAGTATTCTGGTCAGATTGGTGCGTGTAGTATTCTGGCCTGGTGCTGGTAGTATTCAGGTCTGGTGCGTGTAGTATTCTGGCCTGGTGCTGGTAGTATTCTGGCCTGGTGCTGGTAGTATTCTGACCTGGTGCTTGTAGTATTATGGCCTGGTGCTTGTAGTATTACGGCCAGATTGGTGCGTGCAGTATTCTGGCCTGGTGCTGGTAGTATTCTGGTCAGATTGGTGCGTGTAGTATTCTGGCCTGGTGCTGGTAGTATTCTGGTCAGATTGGTGCGTGTAGTATTCTGGCATGGTGCTGGTAATATTCTGGTCAGATTGGTGCGTGTAGTATTCTGGCCTGGTGCTGGTAGTATTCTGGTCAGATTGGTGCGTGTAGTATTCTGGCATGGTGCTGGTAATATTCTGGTCAGATTGGTACGTGTAGTATTCTGGCCTGGTGCTGGTAGAATTCTGGCCAGATTGGTGCGTGTAGTATTCTGGCCTGGTGCTTGTAGAATTCTGGCCGGATTGGTGCGTGTAGTATTCTGGCCAGAATGGTGCGTGTAGTATTCTGGATTGGTGCTTGTAGTATTCTGGCCAGATTGGTCCGTATAGTATTCTGGCCAGAATGGTGCGTGTAGTATTCTGGCCTGGTGCTGGTAGTATTCTGGCCTGGTGCTTGTAGTATTCTGGCCTGGTGCTTGTAGTATTATGGCCAGATTGGTGCGTGTAGAATTCTGGCCTAGTGCTGGTAGTATTCTGGTCAGATTGGTGCGTGTAGTATTCTGGCCTGGTGCTGGTAGTACATGTATTCAGGTCTGGTGCGTGTAGTATTCTGGCCTGGTGCTGGTAGTATTCTGGCCTGGTGCTGGTAGTATTCTGGCCTGGTGCTTGTAGTATTATGGCCCGGTGCTTGTAGTATTATGGCCAGATTGGTGCGTGCAGTATTCTGGCCTGGTGCTGGTAGTATTCTGGTCAGATTGGTGCGTGTAGTATTCTGGCCTGGTGCTGGTAGTATTCTGGTCAGATTGGGGCGTGTAGTATTCTGGCATGGTGCTGGTAATATTCTGGTCAGATTGGTGCGTGTAGTATTCTGGCCTGGTGCTGGTAGAATTCTGGCCGGATTGGTGTGTGTAGTATTCTGGCCTGGTGCTTGTAGAATTCTGGCCAGATTGGTGCGTGTAGTATTCTGGCCAGAATGGTGCGTGTAGTATTCTGGCCTGGTGCTTGTAGTATTCTGGCCAGATTGGTCCGTATAGTATTCTGACCAGAATGGTGCGTGTAGTGTTCTGGCCTGGTGCTTGTAGTATTCTGGCCAGATTGGTCCGTATAGTATTCTGGCCTGGTGCTTGTAGTATTCTGGCCAGATTGGTCCGTATAGTATTCTGGCCTGGTGCTTGTAGTATTCTGGCCAGATTGGTCCGTATAGTATTCTGGCCTGGTGCTTGTAGTATTCTGGCCAGATTGGTCCGTATATTATTCTTACCTGGTGCTTGTAGTATTCTGGCCAGATTGGTCCGTATAGTATTCTAACCGGTTGCTGGTAGTATTCTGGTCAGATTGGTGCGTGTAGTATTCTGGCCTGGTGCTTGTAGTATTATGGCAAGATTGGTGCGTGTAGTATTCTGGCCTAGTGCTGGTAGTATTCTGGTCAGATTGGTGCGTGTAGTATTCTGGCCTGGTGCTGGTAGTATTCTGGCCTGGTGCTTGTAGTATTATGGCCCGGTGATGTAGTATTATGTCCAGATTGGTGCATGTAGTATTCTGGCCTGGTGCTGGTAGTATTCAGGTCTGGTGCTGGTAGTTTTCTGGCCTGGTGCTTGTATTATGGCCAGATTGGTGCGTGTAGTATTCTGGCCTAGTGCTGGTAGTATTCTGGTCAGATTGGTGCGTGTAGTATTCTGGCCTGGTGCTGGTAGTATTCAGGTCTGGTGCGTGTAGTATTCTGGCCTGGTGCTGGTAGTATTCTGGCCTGGTGCTGGTAGTATTCTGACCTGGTGCGTGTAGTATTCTGGCCTGGTGCTGGTAGTATTCTGGTCAGATTGGTGCGTGTAGTATTCTGGCATGGTGCTGGTAATATTCTGGTCAGATTGGTGCGTGTAGTATTCTGGCCTGGTGCTGGTAGTATTCTGGTCAGATTGGTGCGTGTAGTATTCTGGCATGGTGCTGGTAATATTCTGGTCAGATTGGTACGTGTAGTATTCTGGCCTGGTGCTGGTAGAATTCTGGCCAGATTGGTGCGTGTAGTATTCTGGCCTGGTGCTTGTAGAATTCTGGCCGGATTGGTGCGTGTAGTATTCTGGCCAGAATGGTGCGTGTAGTATTCTGGATTGGTGCTTGTAGTATTCTGGCCAGATTGGTCCGTATAGTATTCTGGCCAGAATGGTGCGTGTAGTATTCTGGCCTGGTGCTTGTAGTATTCTGGCCTGGTGCTTGTAGTATTCTGGCCAGATTGGTCCGTATAGTATTCTGGCCTGGTGCTTGTAGTATTCTGGCCAGATTGGTCCGTATAGTATTCTGGCCTGGTGCTTGTAGTATTCTGGTCAGATTGTTCCGTATAGTATTCTAACCTGGTGCTGGTAGTATTCTGGTCAGATTGGTGCGTGTAGTATTCTGGCCTGGGGCTGGTAGTATTCAGGTCTGGTGCTGGTAATATTCTGGCCTAGTGCTGGTAGTATTCTGGTCAGATTGGTGCGTGTAGTATTCTGGCCTGGTGCTGGTAGTATTCTGGCCTGGTGCTTGTTGTATTATGGCCCGGTGATGTAGTATTATGGCCAGATTGGGCATGTAGTATTCTGGCCTGGTGCTGGTAGTATTCAGGTCTGGTGCTGGTAGTATTCTGGCCTGGTGCTTGTATTATGGCCAGATTGGTGCGTGTAGTATTCTGGCCTAGTGCTGGTAGTACATGTATTCTGGTCAGATTGGTGCGTGTAGTATTCTGGCCTGGTGCTGGTAGTATTCAGGTCTGGTGCGTGTAGTATTCTGGCCTGGTGCTTGTAGTATTATGGCCTGGTGCTTGTAGTATTACGGCCAGATTGGTGCGTGCAGTATTCTGGCCTGGTGCTGGTAGTATTCTGGTCAGATTGGTGCGTGTAGTATTCTGGCCTGGTGCTGGTAGTATTCTGGTCAGATTGGTGCGTGTAGTATTCTGGCCTGGTGCTGGTAATATTCTGGTCAGATTGGTGCGTGTAGTATTCTGGCCTGGTGCTGGTAGAATTCTGGCCAGATTGGTGCGTGTAGTATTCTGGCCTGGTGCTTGTAGAATTCTGGCCAGATTGGTGCGTGTAGTATTCTGGCCAGAATGGTGCGTGTAGTATTCTGGCCTGGTGCTTGTAGTATTCTGGTCAGATTGGTCCGTATAGTATTCTGGCCTGGTGTTTGTACTATTCTGGCCAGAATGGTGCGTGTAGTATTCTGGCCTGGTGCTTGTAGTATTCTGGCCAGATTGGTCCGTATAGTATTCTGGCCTGGTGCTTGTAGTATTCTGGCCAGATTGGTCCGTATAGTATTCTGGCCTGGTGCTTGTAGTATTCTGGCCAGATTGGTCCGTGTAGTATTCTGGCCTGGTGCTTGTAGTATTCTGGCCAGATTGGTCCGTATAGTATTCTGGCCAGATTGGTCCGTATAGTATTCTGGCCAGATTGGTCCGTATAGTATTCTGGCCAGAATGGTGCGTGTAGTATTCTGGCCTGGTGCTTGTAGTATTCTGGCCAGATTGGTCCGTATAGTATTCTGGCCTGGTGCTGGTAGTATTCTGGCCTGGTGCTTGTAGTATTATGGCCTGGTGCTTGTAGTATTACGGCCAGATTGGTGCGTGCAGTATTCTGGCCTGGTGCTGGTAGTATTCTGGTCAGATTGGTGCGTGTAGTATTCTGGCCTGGTGCTGGTAGTATTCTGGTCAGATTGGTGTGTGTAGTATTCTGGCATGGTGCTGGTAATATTCTGGTCAGATTGGTGCGTGTAGTATTCTGGCCTGGTGCTGGTAGTATTCTGGTCAGATTGGTGCGTGTAGTATTCTGGCATGGTGCTGGTAATATTCTGGTCAGATTGGTACGTGTAGTATTCTGGCCTGGTGCTGGTAGAATTCTGGCCAGATTGGTGCGTGTAGTATTCTGGCCTGGTGCTTGTAGAATTCTGGCCGGATTGGTGCGTGTAGTATTCTGGCCAGAATAGTGCGTGTAGTATTCTGGATTGGTGCTTGTAGTATTCTGGCCAGATTGGTCCGTATAGTATTCTGGCCAGAATGGTGCGTGTAGTATTCTGGCCTGGTGCTTGTAGTATTCTGGCCTGGTGCTTGTAGTATTCTGGCCAGAATGGTGCGTGTAGTATTCTGGCCTGGTGCTTGTAGTATTCTGGCCAGATTGGTCCGTATAGTATTCTGGCCTGGTGCTTGTAGTATTCTGGCCAGATTGGTCCGTATAGTATTCTGGCCTGGTGCTTGTAGTATTCTGGCCAGATTGGTCCGTATAGTATTCTGGTCTGGTGCTTGTAGTATTCTGGCCAGATTGGTCCGTATAGTATTCTGGCCTGGTGCTTGTAGTATTCTGGCCAGATTGATCCGTATAGTATTCTGGCCAGATTTACATACATTCTGCATGGCAGTTTTTGATTTCGGCAAACTTTAATGTCAGCTCTAGATCCATCGTCTACTCTCAATTGTACAGCTTAAATATATGAACATGTCATTATCAGCTAGTGCATACCCCTCTTATACTAATCTCTTTTGTTATCTTGAACAGTGTGTCGTTCTATTTTATTTCCTGCCACTTCTACTTTTTCTACCATGCTATTGATATAATATTTTTATCATTATGTATACGTTTCTTACTCTTTTATATTTTTTGTGAATGTTTCTTTGAGCCTGTTGGTATGAGCATCGTTTACTTTCTTTGCACCCTTTCTTCTGCTCTCTATCTATTCCAAGTGTCATGAGTTTCTAGTTTTCCCTTTTGTGTTCTGTTTATATCTTAGACTTTCGTCACTGATTGTTGTTGTGATCTTGAAATGTGATTTGTTTATCTAAATTATGTTCAAGTTGTGACTGGTTTTGAAGTTTCAGTGTTTACCTTTTTTATGTGAGGCTAAACACGAGAGACTGACACGTTCTGCTCCTACTTTCACTGTAATGACTGTTAGTCAATAATGATGCTGAAAGCGAGATTGAAAAGCATGCGCAGACACTACATGTACTGTACACAGACTTGTCATTACAGTTGTATGAAATTTTATGACATGCTTTCACTAAACTGTATCAGATCTATTAGCTGCTATTAACTAGTTGCACAATTTGTATACGAGAGAAGTCATGCCAAAACAAATCCTGCCATGGGTGTTTTTAAATGTCGTATGCATTGACAGTTCAAGAAATTTGCATGAGAATATTGCAATTTTTCAAGAAATCCAAACAAAAATGTGCATGAATTACAGAACCAATAGGCTTACGGGTGAATCAACTTTAAGTGAATTTGTGAGTTACCGTAAATGGATAATGTGAAAAACCAGAGCTTTGGTATGTTAAAAAACGTTGAATTATAGCATGGTTGGTTTGTGACAAAAATATTTTAAGTTAATTCATCATTATTATAAAGTTACCATGATTATCGGAACTCAACCAAGCCTACCTCAGAGGCCGTTTAGGTAGTTAAACTGAAGTTGCAAGTCAGCTCAAGTCAGGCGTAATTGGGCAAGGTGTGTTCGAATCAAAACTTAACAGGTTTGGTGTTTTCTTAGGGTTCCCCATTTTCCTTACCAATAAATTGAAAAATTGCGAGGCGGTAAACTCAATTAAAACAAACAAACAAACATCGAATTAATACTCTAAGTGTCCAATAACATTTCTACCAGTAAACATGGATTTGTACTGCATAAAAAATAACTACGGGGGAAAATGAACTGATTATCTATAGATAATGATACAAGCCCACACAACAAAATTCATTCAAGCTTAGATCATGTAGATCGTGACACATAGATTCTCGGTTGACATACTGTTGTAAAGTTCAAAATATTGTCCTAGATAATGAACTTTTGACCATCCTTATAGTGATAAAAGTGTGATAGTACAGCACTGACATTATAGAGATTCATTCTAAATGCTGGCATGGGCAAATTTTGTTAGCAGAATAGATACAAGTATACCCTTCCACTAATTGGGGTACTTATTGGTGATCTTAACAGAAAAGGCTAAATAAGTAATACAGATTTTAAAATAACAGCCACCCAGATTTAAATATTCCAATTATAGAAATGTTGTTCAAGTATTTGGAATAATCTGGGACTTGTTCATTTATAGGTTCCTGGAAAAATTGAACAAAAAAATATTTCTGAAATTAAGATGCTGTTCATAGTTCCTATATCACTTAAAAGACATCTATTAATTGAACAGTGGTTGGGAAAAAAAACATTTGTTATCTCAGTTTTCTGTGCTCCCCCTCTAACAAAAACTGGAAACCATGATATACATGATATCTCCTGCAGAAAAATAACTAATAGTGTTGTACAACACAAGTCTTTGACTGGTTTCTGCATCTGGAATTGTTCAATACATATTAATTTTGTATGCACAATAAAGCATGTTTACACTAATTAGCTGCAAGGTCATAATAGAAGTAAATATATTTTATTCTTCAAGAGGTGAAGAAGGGGTATGAATGTGAAATAATTATTTCAAGTGACCAAACATTCATTTTAATAATGTATCCTTAAGAAGAAGCCTGCTGTTTACTGTCAGTGGGCAGGTAGGTACAAAAGACATTTTTATTGTACAAAACTAGAGAAATGGATTTTTTCACACAAATTCTAACTTAGTAACAAACAAAGCAACATTTTATTATTGGGTAGTCAGTCATTAGGAAAGACATCAAAGCATGTTAAATTGTGTTATTTTTTAGTTTAAAATTGATGATTTTCTCCATAAACTTAGATAATTGCAAACATTGAACACTTGGTACTCCTTTAAACCCCAACATGTAAACCCCTCAAAGTGACTCAACAGATTGATATAACTATCCATTGAAGTATGTTTTAATAAATGAATGGGATGCCATTTAAATGCTCCACTGAATGAAAACAGGAAATACATCTATATAGACATTAAATCATACTACAGATAAAACTAGTTTGATTAAATAGCTGAAATGTCAAACAGGTAATTAGTTTTCAATTGGTTACATAATTTAAAGTGACTAGGTGAATATTGCTACATTTTATTTTATATCAATCAGTCTGATATCTTATTTGAACAAGGTAAAGAGAATTTTTCTTCTATTATTAGTTTGATGTCTGGCTTTTAAATCCATGTGTTATAAAACAGTTAATTTGTGCCTAGTAAATTATCTGCATATCAACTTTAAATTATTCCTTTCTCTGGACTCTTGTTTCCTCCTCATACATGTATTCCTCTCAGGCTCTCTGGACTCTTGTTTCCTCCTGATACATGTATTCCTGTCAGGCTCTCTGGACTCTTGTTTCCTCCTGATACATGTATTCCTCTCAAACTCAGGCTCTCTGGACCCTTGTTTCCTCCTGATACATGTATTCCTCTCAGGCTCTCTGGACCCTTGTTTCCTCCTGATACATGTATTCCTCTCAAACTCAGGCTCTCTGGACCCTTGTTTCCTCCTCATACATGTATTCCTCTCAGGCTCTCTGGACTCTTGTTTCCTCCTGATACATGTATTCCTCTCAAACTCAGGCTCTCTGGACCCTTGTTTCCTCCTGATACATGTATTCCTCTCAGGCTCTCTGGACCCTTGTTTCCTCCTGATACATGTATTCCTCTCAAACTCAGGCTCTCTGGACCCTTGTTTCCTCCTCATACATGTATTCCTCTCAGGCTCTCTGGACTCTTGTTTCCTCCTGATACATGTATTCCTCTCAAACTCAGGCTCTCTGGACCCTTGTTTCCTCCTCATACATGTATTCCTCTCAGGCTCAGGCTCTCTGGTCCCTTGTTTCCACCTCATACACGTATTCCTCTCAGGCTCAGGCTCTCTGGGCTCTTGTTTCCTCCTCATACATGTATTCCTCTCAGGCTCAGGCTCTCTGGGCTCTTGTTTCCTCCTCATACATGTATTCCTCTCAAGCTCAGGCTCTCTGAGCTCTTGTTTCCTCCTGATACATGTATTCCTCTCAGGCTCTCTGGTCCCTTGTTTCCTCCTGATACATGTATTCCTCTCAGGCTCTCTGGTCCCTTGTTTCCTCCTGATACATGTATTCCTCTCAAGCTCAGGCTTTCTGGTCCCTTGTTTCCACCTCATACATGTATTCCTCTCAAACTCGGGTTCTCTGAGCTCTTGTTTCCTCCTGATACATGTATTCCTCTCAGGCTCTCTGGACCCTTGTTTCCTCCTGATACATGTATTCCTCTCAGGCTCTCTGGTCCCTTGTTTCCTCCTGATACATGTATTCCTATCAAGCTCAGGCTTTCTGGTCCCTTGTTTCCACCTCATACATGTATTCCTCTCAAACTCGGGTTCTCTGGTCCCTTGTTTCCTCCTCATACATGTATTCCTCAGGCTCTCTGGACTCTTGTTTCCTCCTGATACATGTATTCCTCTCAGGCTCTCTGGTCCCTTGTTTCCTCCTGATACATGTATTCCTCAGGCTCTCTGGACTCTTGTTTCCTCCTGATACATGTATTCCTCAGGCTCTCTGGACTCTTGTTTCCTCCTGATACATGTATTCCTCTCAGGCTCTCTGGTCCCTTGTTTCCTCCTGATACATGTATTCCTCTCAAGCTCAGGCTCTCTGGGCTCTTGTTTCCTCCTCATACATGTATTCCTCTCAGGCTCAGGCTCTCTGGACCCTTGTTTCCTCCTGATACATGTATTCCTGTCAGGCTCTCTGGTCCCTTGTTTCCTCCTGATACATGTATTCCTCTCAGGCTCTCTGGACTCTTGTTTCCTCCTGATACATCTATTCCTCTCAAACTCAGGCTCTCTGGACCCTTGTTTCCTCCTCATACATGTATTCCTCTCAAACTCAGGCTCTCTGGACCCTTTTTTCCTCCTCATACATGTATTCCTCAGGCTCTCTGGACTCTTGTTTCCTCCTGATACATCTATTCCTCTCAGGCTCTCTGGTCCCTTGTTTCCACCTCATACATGTATTCCTCTCAAACTCAGGCTCTCTGGGCTCTTGTTTCCTCCTTGTACATGTATTCCTCTCAAACTCAGGCTCTCTGGACCCTTTTTTTCCTCCTCATACATGTATTCCTCTCAAACTCAGGCTCTCTGGACCCTTTTTTTCCTCCTCATACATGTATTCCTCTCAAGCTCAGACTCTCTGGTCCCTTGTTTCCTCCTCATACATGTATTCCTCTCAGGCTCTCTGGTCCCTTGTTTCCTCCTCATACATGTATTCCTCTCAAACTCAGGCTCTCTGGACCCTTTTTTTCCTCCTCATACATGTATTCCTCAGGCTCTCTGCACTCTTGTTTCCTCCTGATACATCTATTCCTCTCAGGCTCTCTGGTCCCTTGTTTCCACCTCATACATGTATTGCTCTCAAACTCAGGCTCTCTGGGCTCTTGTTTCCTCCTCGTACATGTATTCCTCTCAAGCTCAGGCTCTCTGGTCCCTTGTTTCCTCCTCATACATGTATTCCTCTCAGGCTCTCTGGTCCCTTGTTTCCTCCTCATACATGTATTCCTCTCAAACTCTCATTTTCATAGAATTCAGGGTCTTAGTTCTATCTAGTTGTTAAAGATAAGGTCTCCCTCCTAGTATTCAGGGTCTTGGTTCCATCTAGTTATTAAAGACAAGGTCTCCCTCCTAGAATTCAGGGTCTTAGTTCTATCTAGTTATTTAAGATAAGGTCCCCCTCCTAGTATTCAGGGTCTTGGTTTCATCAGGTGATTAAGGATAAGGTCCCCCTCCTAGTATTCAGGGTCTTGGTTCCATCTGGTTATTAAGGATAAGGTCTCCCTCCTAGTATTCAGGGTCTTAATTGGTTCCATCTGGTTATTAAGGATAAGGTCCCCCTCCTAGTATTCAGGGTCTTGGTTCCATCTGGTTATTAAGGATAAGGTCTCCCTCCTAGTATTCAGGGTCTTGGTTCCATCTGGTTATTAAGGATATGGTCTCCCTCCTAGTATTCAGGGTCTTGGTTCCATCAGGTTATTAAGGATATGGTCTCCCTCCTAGTATTCAGGGTCTTGGTTCCATCTGGTTATTAAGGATAAGGTCTCCCTCCTAGTATTCAGGGTCTTGGTTCCATCTGGTTATTAAGGATAAGGTCCCCCTCCTAGTATTCAGGGTCTTAGTTCCATCAGGTTATTAAGGATAAGGTCCCCCTCCTAGTATTCAGGGTCTTGGTTCCACCTGGTTATTAAGGATAAGGTCCCCCTCCAAGTATTCAGGGTCTTGGTTACATCTGGTTGTTAAGGATAAGGTCCCCCTCCTAGTATTCAGGGTCTTGGTTCCACCTGGTTATTAAGGATAAGGTCTCCCTCCTAGTATTCAGGGTCTTGGTTACATCTGGTTATTAATGATAAGGTCTCCCTCCTACTGTTCTGGGTCTTGGTTACATCTGTTTTTTAAGGATAAGGTCTCCCTCCTGGTATTAAGGGTCTTGGTTCCATCTAGTTATTAAAGACAAGGTCTCCCTCCTAGAATTCAGGGTCTTAGTTCTATCTAGTTATTAAAGATAAGGTCTCCCTACTAGTATTCAGGGTCTTGGCTACATCTGGTTATTAAGGATAAAGTCTCCCTCCTGGTATTCAGGGTATTGGTTCCATCTAGTTATTAAAGACAAGGTCTCCTCCTAGAATTTAGGGTCTTAGTTCTATCTAGTTATTAAAGATAAGGTCTCCCTCCTAGTATTCAGTGTCTTGGTTCCATCTGTTTATTAAGGATAAGGTCCCCCTCCTAGTATTCAGGGTCTTGGTTCCATCTGGTATTCAGGGTCTTGGTTATATTTGGTTGTTAAGGATAAGGTCTCTCTCCTGGTATTTAGGGTCTTGGTTACATCTGGTTATTAAAGATAAGGTCTCCCTCCTAGTATTCAGGGTCTTGGTTCCATCTGGTTATTAAGGATAAGGTCTCCCTCCTAGTATTCAGGGTCTTGGTTACATCTGGTTATTAAGGATAAGGTCTCCTTCCTAGTATTCAGGGTCTTGGTTCCATCTGGTTATTAAGAATAAGGTCTCCCACCTAGTATTCAGTGTCAGTTCCATCTGGTTATTAAGGATAAGGTCTCCCTCCTAGTATTCAGGGTCTTGGTTCTATCTGGTTATTAAGGATAAGGTCTCCCTCCTAGTATTCAGGGTCTTAGTTTCATCTGGTTATTAAGGATAAGGTCTCCCTCCTGGTATTCAGGGTCTTGGTTCCATCTAGTTATTAAAGACAAGGTCTCCCTCCTAGAATTCTGGGTCTTAGTTCTATCTAGTTATTAAAGATAAGGTCTCCCTCCTTGTATTCAGGGTCTTGGTTACATCTGGTTATTAAGGATAAGGTCCCCCTCCTAGTATTCAGTGTCTTGGTTCCATCAGGTGATTAAGGATAAGGTCCCCCTCCTAGTATTCAGGGTCTTGGTTCCATCTGGTTATTAAGGATAAGGTATCCCTCCTAGTATTCAGTGTCAGTTACATCTGGTTATTAAGGATAAGGTCTCCCTCCTTGTATCCAGTGTTTTGGTTACATCTGGTTATTAAGGATATGGTCTCCCTCCTAGTATTCAGGGTCTTGGTTCCATCTGGTTATTAAGGATAAGGTCTCCCTCCTAGTATTCAGGGTCTTGGTTACATCTGGTTATTAAGGTTAAGGTCTCCCTCCTAGTATTCAGGGTCTTGGTTACATCTGGTAATTAAGGATAAGGTCTCCCTCCGAGTATTCAGGGTCTTGGTTACATCTGGTTATTAAGGATAAGGTCTCCCTCCTAGTATTCAGGGTCTTGGTTACATCTGGTTATTAAGGATATGGTCTCCCTCCTAGTATTCAGGGTCTTGGTTACATCTGGTTATTAAGGATAAGGTCTCCCTCCTAGTATTCAGGGTCTTGGTTACATCTGGTTATTAAGGTTAAGGTCTCCCTCCTAGTATTCAGGGTCTTGGTTACATCTGGTAATTAAGGATAAGGTCTCCCTCCTAGTATTCAGGGTCTTGGTTCCATCTGGTTATTAAGGATAAGGTCCCCCTCCTAGTATTCAGGGTCTTGGTTACATCTGGTTATTAAGGATAAGGCCTCCCTCCTAGTATTCAGGGTCTTGGTTACATCTGGTTATTAAGGATAAGGCCTCCCTCCTAGTATTCAGTGTCAGTTCCATCTGGTTATTAAGGATAAGGTCTCCCTCCTAGTATTCGGGGTCTTGGTTCCATTAGGTGATTAAGGATAAGGTCCCTCTCCTAGTATTCACGGTCTTGGTTACATCTGGTTATTAAGGATAAGGTCTCCCTTCTAGTATTCAGGGTCTTGGTTCCATCTGGTTATTAAGGATAAGGTCTCCCTCTGAGTATTCAGGGTCTTGGTTCCATCTAGTTATTAAGGATAAGGTCTCCCTCCTAGTATTCAGGGTCTTGGTTACATCTGGTTATTAAAGATAATGTCTCCCTCCTAGTGTTCAGGGTCTTGGTTCCATCTGGTTATTAAGGATAAGGTCTCCCTCCTAGTATTCAGTGTCAGTTCCATCTGGTTATTAAAGACAAGGTCTCCCTCCTAGTATTCAGGGTCTTGGTTTCATCTGGTTATTTAGGATAAGGTCCCCCTCCTAGTATTCAGGGTCTTGGTTCCACCTGGTTATTAAGGATAAGGTCTCCCTCCTAGTATTCAGGGTCTTGGTTCCATCTGGTTATTAAGGATAAGGTCTCCCTCCTAGTATTCAGGGTCTTAGTTCCATCAGGTTATTAAAGATAAGGTCCCCTTCCTAGTGTTCAGGGTCTTGGTTCCATCTGGTTATTAATGATAAGGTCTCCCTCCGAGTATTCAGGGTCTTGGTTACATCTGGTTTTTAAGGATAAGGTCTCCCTCCGAGTATTCAGGGTCTTGGTTCCATCTGGTATTCAAGGTCTTGGTTACATCTGGTTGTTAAGGATAAGGTCTCTCGCCTGGTATTTAGGGTCTTGATTACATCTGGTTAGCTCACCTGACCCAAAGGGTCAGTGTGAGCTATTCTCATCACTTTGCGTCCGTCGTCGTCGTCGTCGTCGTCGTCTTCGTCGTCGTCGGCCGTAAACTTTTTACATTTTAATCTTCTTCTCCACAACCACTTGGCCAATTGGAACCAAACTTGGCAGAAATGTTTATTGGGTGGTTCTTAACAAAGTTTGAGTTTTTGGTGCTGATCAAATATGAAACATGGCTGCCAGGGCCATTAATGCGTTCTGATTGGCTGAAATTCAAAAATCTTCTTCTCATAAACTGCTTGGCAGATTGATTTGAAATATTGCAGAAATGTACCTTAGATGGTCCTCTACAAAGTTTGAGTTTTTTGTGCCGATCCAAAATCCAAGATGGCCGCCATCGCAGGACATAGTTTAACATAGGACCCTATAGGAAAAACATATAAACAACTTCTTCTATGAAACTGTTCCACACAATGAAGCCAAATTAATAAGGAAATGAAGGTTGCATAATTATCTTATTGTTTTGGGTTTTTCAAGCCAATTGCAAATTCAACATGGCTTCCAGGGCCATTAATGTGCTCTGATTGGCTGAAATTCAAAAATCTTCTTCTCATAAACTGCTTGGCAGATTGATTTGAAATATTGCAGAAATGTACCTTAGATGGTCCTCTACAAAGTTTGAGTTTTTTGTGCCGATCCAAAATCCAAGATGGCCGCCATCGCAGGACATAGTTTAACATAGGACCCTATGGGAAAAACATATAAACAACTTCTTCTATGAAACTGTTCGACACAATGAAGCCAAATTAATAAGGAAATGAAGGTTGCATAATTATCTTATTGTTTTGGGTTTTTCGAGCCAATTGCAAATTTAACATGGCTTCCAGGGCCGTTAATGTGTTCTGATTGGCTGAAATTCAAAAATCTTCTTCTCATAAACTGCTTGGCAGATTGATTTGAAATATTGCAGAAATGTACCTTTGATAGTCCTCTACAAAGTTTCAGTTTTTTGTGCCGATCCAAAATCCAAGATGGCCGCCATCGCAGGACATAGTTTAACATAGGACCCTATGGGAAAAACATATAAACAACTTCTTCTCTGAAACTGTTCCACACAATGAAGCCAAATTAATAAGGAAATGAAGGTTGGATAATTATCTTATTATTTTGGGTTTTTCCAGCCAATTGCAAATTCAACATGGTTTCCAGGGCCATTAATGCGTTCTGATTGGCTGAAATTCAAAAATCTTCTTCTCATAAACTGCTTGGCAGATTGATTTAAAATATAGCAGAAATGTACCTTATGTGGTCCTCTACAAGGTTTGAGTTTTTTTGTTCCGATCCAAAATCCAAGATGGCCGCCACCACAGGACATAGTTTAACATAGGACCCTATGGGAAAAACATACAAACAACGTCTTCTCTGAAACTGTTCCACAAAAATGAAGCCAAATTATGAAGAAATGATTAATGGATATTTATCTTATTATTTTGAGTTTTTTGAGCCAATTGCAAATTGAACATGGCTTCCAGGGCAACTAATGGGTTCTGATTGGCTGAAATTTCAAAAATCTTCTTTTTACAAACCGCTTAGCAGATTGATTTGAAATATTGCAGAAATGTACCTTAGATGGTCCTCTACAAAATTTTAGTTTTTTGTGGCGATCTAAATTCCAAGAGGCCACCACGGTGGAACACAGCTTAACATAGGACCCTATGGGAAAACCATACAAACAGCTTAAGCTCTGAAACTCAGTTCCACACAATTTAACCAAATAATGCAGAAGTGATAGTAATCTTATTATTTTAAGTATGTTTCGAGCCGATAGGAAATTCAACATGGCTGCCAGAGCTGCAAATGCGTTCTGACTGGCTGAGATTTTAAAATTCGTTTTCTCACAAACAGCTTGGCAGATTTTAGGATATGTGATATTGTATGGTTCTCTACCAATTTTGAGTTGTTTGTTTCAATCCAAAATACAAGATTGCTGCCACTATGGAACATCACTTAACATACTAACCTATGAAAAAACAAAAACTGCTTCTTCTCAGAAACACTCCTACTGCTGATTGTAAATTCAACATGGCAACATTCATAGAAACAGCATCTTCACATAAACTCTTTAGCATTTAATATCAAAATTTGCAAGAAAAGTATTGTCTTAAAAAGTTTTTTTGTAAGTCAGGTGAGCGATACAGGCTCTTAAGAGCCTCTAGTTATTAAGGATAAGGTCTCCCTTCTAGTATTCAGGATCTTGGTTCCATCAGGTTATTAAGGATAATGTCTCCCTCCGAGTATTCAGGGTCTTGGTTACATCTGGTTATTTAGGATAAGGTCTCCCTCTTAGTATTCAGGGTTAGAGTTTGCTCCTGGTGTTCATGTTAATGGCCTTTAGAGTAGTGCATAATGGATCCACAATCCTGGTATCAAATCTCATGTGTAAATGTTTCTAAGACTGGTTTAAAATCTCATATATCAATGTTTCAAAGGCTGGTATAAAATCTTATTTGTTACTATTTTTAAGACTGGTATGATTAAAATTGCTCAGGTCGCTATTCTAAGGCTGGTATGAAGTCTCATGTGTAACTGCTTTTGAGGCTGGTATAAAATCTCATGTGTTAATGTTTTTAAGGCTAGTGTTATTAAAATTCCAAGAGTCACTTTTCTAAGGCTGGTATAAAATTTCATATATCACTGTTTTAAGATCTTTTAAAGGTTGGTGTCAGTGTTTTTAAGGATGGTATAAAATGTAATGTATCACTGATTCTAAGGCTGGTACATGTATACTGTACTGTTTTGAAGAATGGTATAAGATCTCATGTGGTACTGGTTCTAAGGCTGGAATAAAATCTCATGTGTCACAGTTTCTTAGGATGGTATAAAATCTCATGTGTCACTGTTTCTTAAGATGGTATAAAATCTCATGTGTCACTGTTTCTAATGCTGGTATAAAATCTCATGTGTCACTGTTTCTAATGCTGGTATAAAATCTTACATGTCACAGTTTCTTAGGATAGTATAAAATCTCACATGTCACTGTTTCAAATGCTGGTATAAAAGCTCATGTGTCACTGTTTCTAATCCTGGTATAAAATCTCATGTGTCACTGTTTCTAATGCTGGTAAAAATCTCATGTGTCACTGTTTCTAATGCTGGTATAAAATCTCATGTGTCACTGTTTCTAATCCTGGTATAAAATCTCATGTGTCACTGTTTATAATGCTGGTAAAAATCTCATGTGTCACTGTTTCCAATGCTGGTATAAAATCTCATGTGTCACTGTTTCTAATGCTGGTATAAATCTCATGTATCAGTTTCTATTGCTGATATAAAATCTCATGTGTCACTGTTTCTAATGCTGGTATTAAATCTCATGTGTCACTGTTCTAATGCTGGTATAAATCTCATGTGTCTCTGTTTCTTAGGATGGTATAAATCTCATGTTTAATGCTGGTATAAATCTCATGTGTCTCTGTTTCTTAGGATGGTATAAATCTCATGTTTCACTGTTTCTTAGGATGGTATAAAATGTCATGTGTCACTGTTTCTAATACAGGTATAAAATGTCATGTGTCACTGTTTCTAATGCTGGTAAAAATCTCATGTGTCACTGTATCTAATGCTGGTATAAAATCTCATGTGTCACTGTTCTAGTGCTGGTATAAATCTCATGTGTCACTGTTTCTTAGGATGGTATAAAATCCCATGTGTCACTGTTTCTAATGCTGGTGTAAATCTCATTTGTCACTGTTTCTTAGGGTGGTATACAATCTCGTGTGTCACTGTTTCTAATGATGGTATAAAATCTCATGTGTTACTTTTTCTTTAGATTGGTATAAAATCTCGCATGTCACTGTTTCTAATGCTGGTATAAAAGCTCATGTGTCACTGTTTTTAGGGCTTGGATCATGGTTCTTATGTCTCATATAAAATATTTCATTTTCCAACAATGTATGCTTTGTTCTCATTTTTATTATTAATTTGATGATTGATTAAATAAAACAACAATTAAGAAACCAGTATGTAATTAAATTTTAAAGATGCCAATCTTGACTAAATATATTTTAAAATATTGTCAGAATGTAACAGGTTTTCTAATTAAATTTTTGTTTGGTTGACAGAGAGGCACAATTCCAGAATATAAATCAACTTTTATAAGGTCAGTATATTGGAGTAAGTTCTTTAGTGCCTGTAAATTGTTATCACAGATACCTAAATGGCAATGTTTTATATCAAAATTTTTGTCATTTTATAGTCACACAGTTTTAATATTAAAAAAAAATAATGCATATTTTCATTGAAAACAATTAATTAGGGTGTATTAAATTATGAACTACTTTTTAAGTGGGAACACTTAACTGTATATGTATAATATATTATTTAGAAATATGCTCAAACTAAAATTACAAGTGGAAAATCACACTCAACACAAAATGGAAAAACCAATGATACCGATCACTTAATTTCAGGAAGCAGTACAATGCACATCTCAATAAGGACATTTGACACATGAAGGGTTGTTCAGTACAAGTACATTGTCACATTTTTGATACACATGTGAAATGTTTATAGTAGGAGGAACATGGGTCACTGACTTCTTTCATGCCTGGATAAAAAAAGTTGCAAATTTTAAACTTGATTTGTCTCTCAGTACTGAATGTAGACTTTAAAAGACTTTCATTATTTACCAAGCCAGTATTACTTCACCTTAATGAGACAAGTATTAGTCTTTCAGTGTGTATAATTTTTGTAACTGTCCAGGATATATATTAATGTATGATTAGCAAGTCACAGGAAGGTACAAGGTGTAACAGGAAACTAGAATTTTCCCCTAAAAATATGATTAAATGTTGCACATTAGTTACACAATAAAACACAATATATTTTGAACCCAGCTTGCAATTTCCTGGGGCAATCCTTTGTTTGACAGATTACTGAAAATAAATTTCTTCTGTACCAGATAGTGCAATGAAAGAAGGTGAGAAGAATATGTTTACATATTTGTGGTTTGACACTCTGGGCAATATTTATATCATCATGACATTTTACCTTATTCATATAAGAAAAAAAGTATTTCATTTCCATTTAAATACCACGAAGAAAGACACAGTTACAGAATATAT
Source organism: Limnoperna fortunei (assembly GCA_944474755.1). Lineage (NCBI taxonomy): Eukaryota > Metazoa > Mollusca > Bivalvia > Mytilida > Modiolidae > Limnoperna > Limnoperna fortunei. Next base: position 6,796,072 of record OX104114.1, on the reverse strand, counting down.
AACATACTGAATTACCTTCAGTTAGGTGTTTTTTATTGCCTTTTTACTACACATGCGGTAGGAAAACTGGAAATATCCTTGTCAATGATGACTGGAGTCCGGCACATTCTGAAGGCAGCCATAATCAGCAGTTCCTTGTTAATTAAGACTGGAGTCCAGCACACTCTGCAGGCAGTCAGAATCAGCAGTTCTTTGTCAATTAAGACTGGAGTCCAGCACATTCTGGAGGCAGCCAGAATCAGCAGTTCTTTGTCAATTAAGACTGGAGTCCAGCACATTCTGAAGGCAGCCATAATCAGCAGTTCCTTGTTAATTAAGACTGGAGTCCAGCACATTCTGGAGGCAGCCAGAATCAGCAGTTCCTTGTCAATTAAGACTGGAGTCCAGCACATTCTGGAGGCAGCCAGAATCAGCAGTTCCTTGTCAATTAAGACTGGAGTCCAGCACATTCTGGAGGCAGCCAGAATCAGCAGTTCCTTGTCAATTAAGACTGGAGTCCAGCACACTGCAGGCAGCCAGAATCAGCAGTTCCTTGTCAATTAAGACTGGAGTCCAGCACATTCTGGAGGCAGCCAGAATCAGCAGTTCCTTGTCAATTAAGACTGGAGTCCAGCACATTCTGGAGGCAGCCAGAATCAGCAGTTCCTTGTTAATTAAGACTGGAGTCCAGCACATTCTGGAGGCAGCCAGAATCAGCAGTTCCTTGTCAATTAAGACTGGAGTCCAGCACATTCTGGAGGCAGCCAGAATCAGCAGTTCTTTGTCAATTAAGACTGGAGTCCAGCACATTCTGGAGGCAGCCAGAATCAGCAGTTCTTTGTCAATTAAGACTGGAGTCCAGCACATTCTGGAGGCAGCCAGAATCAGCAGTTCTTTGTCAATTAAGACTGGAGTCCAGCACATTCTGCAGGCAGTCAGAATCAGCAGTTCCTTGTCAATTAAGACTGGAGTCCAGCACATTCTGGAGGCAGCCAGAATCAGCAGTTCCTTGTCAATTAAGACTGGAGTCCAGCACACTGCAGGCAGCCAGAATCAGCAGTTCTTTGTCAATTAAGACTGGAGTCCAGCACATTCTGAAGGCAGCCAGAATCAGCAGTTCCTTGTCAATTAAGACTGGAGTCCAGCACACTATGCAGGCAGCCAGAATCAGCAGTTCTTTGTCAATTAAGACTGGAGTCCAGCACATTCTGGAGGCAGCCAGAATCAGCAGTTCCTTGTCAATTAAGACTGGAGTCCAGCACACTATGCAGGCAGCCAGAATCAGCAGTTCTTTGTCAATTAAGACTGGAGTCCAGCACATTCTGGAGGCAGCCAGAATCAGCAGTTCCTTGTCAATTAAGACTGGAGTCCAGCACATTCTGGAGGCAGCCAGAATTAGCAGTTCTTTGTCAATTAAGACTGGAGTCCAGCACATTCTGGAGGCAGCCAGAATCAGCAGTTCCTTGTCAATTAAGACTGGAGTCCAGCACACTGCAGGCAGCCAGAATCAGCAGTTCTTTGTCAATTAAGACTGGAGTCCAGCACATTCTGGAGGCAGCCAGAATCAGCAGTTCTTTGTCAATTAAGACTGGAATCCAGCACACTGCAGGAAGCCAGAATCAGCAGTTCCTTGTCAATTAAGACTGGAGTCCAGCACACTCTGCAGGCAGCCAGAATCAGCAGTTCCTTGTCAATTAAGACTGGAGTCCAGCACACTGCAGGCAGCCAGAATCAGCAGTTCCTTGTCAATTAAGACTGGAGTCCAGCACACTCTGCAGGCAGCCAGAATCAGCAGTTCTTTGTCAATTAAGACTGGAGTCCAGCACATTCTGGAGGCAGCCAGAATCAGCAGTTCTTTGTCAATTAAGACTGGAGTCCAGCACACTCTGCAGGCAGCCAGAATCAGCAGTTCCTTGTCAATTAAGACTGGAGTCCAGCACACTGCAGGCAGCCAGAATCAGCAGTTCCTTGTCAATTAAGACTGGAGTCAAGCACATTCTGGAGGCAGCCAGAATCAGCAGTTCCTTGTCAATTAAGACTGGAGTCCAGCACACTGCAGGCAGCCAGAATCAGCAGTTCCTTGTCAATTAAGACTGGAGTCCAGCACACTCTGCAGGCAGCCAGAATCAGCAGTTCTTTGTCAATTAAGACTGGAGTCCAGCACACTGCAGGCAGCCAGAATCAGCAGTTCCTTGTCAATTAAGACTGGAGTCCAGCACACTCTGCAGGCAGCCAGAATCAGCAGTTCTTTGTCAATTAAGACTGGAGTCCAGCACACTGCAGGCAGCCAGAATCAGCAGTTCTTTGTCAATTAAGACTGGAGTCCAGCACACTGCAGGCAGCCAGAATCAGCAGTTCCTTGTCAATTAAGACTGGAGTCCAGCACATTCTGGAGGCAGCCAGAATCAGCAGTTCCTTGTCAATTAAGACTGGAGTCCAGCACATTCTGGAGGCAGCCAGAATCAGCAGTTCCTTGTCAATTAAGACTGGAGTCCAGCACACTGCAGGCAGCCAGAATCAGCAGTTCCTTGTCAATTAAGACTGGAGTCCAGCACACTCTGCAGGCAGCCAGAATCAGCAGTTCTTTGTCAATTAAGACTGGAGTCCAGCACATTCTGGAGGCAGCCAGAATCAGCAGTTCTTTGTCAATTAAGACTGGAGTCCAGCACATTCTGGAGGCAGCCAGAATCAGCAGTTCTTTGTCAATTAAGACTGGAGTCCAGCACATTCTGGAGGCAGCCAGAATCAGCAGTTCTTTGTCAATTAAGACTGGAGTCCAGCACATTCTGCAGGCAGTCAGAATCAGCAGTTCCTTGTCAATTAAGACTGGAGTCCAGCACATTCTGGAGGCAGCCAGAATCAGCAGTTCCTTGTCAATTAAGACTGGAGTCCAGCACACTGCAGGCAGCCAGAATCAGCAGTTCTTTGTCAATTAAGACTGGAGTCCAGCACATTCTGAAGGCAGCCAGAATCAGCAGTTCCTTGTCAATTAAGACTGGAGTCCAGCACACTATGCAGGCAGCCAGAATCAGCAGTTCTTTGTCAATTAAGACTGGAGTCCAGCACATTCTGGAGGCAGCCAGAATCAGCAGTTCCTTGTCAATTAAGACTGGAGTCCAGCACACTATGCAGGCAGCCAGAATCAGCAGTTCTTTGTCAATTAAGACTGGAGTCCAGCACATTCTGGAGGCAGCCAGAATCAGCAGTTCCTTGTCAATTAAGACTGGAGTCCAGCACATTCTGGAGGCAGCCAGAATTAGCAGTTCTTTGTCAATTAAGACTGGAGTCCAGCACATTCTGGAGGCAGCCAGAATCAGCAGTTCCTTGTCAATTAAGACTGGAGTCCAGCACACTGCAGGCAGCCAGAATCAGCAGTTCTTTGTCAATTAAGACTGGAGTCCAGCACATTCTGGAGGCAGCCAGAATCAGCAGTTCTTTGTCAATTAAGACTGGAATCCAGCACACTGCAGGAAGCCAGAATCAGCAGTTCCTTGTCAATTAAGACTGGAGTCCAGCACACTCTGCAGGCAGCCAGAATCAGCAGTTCCTTGTCAATTAAGACTGGAGTCCAGCACACTGCAGGCAGCCAGAATCAGCAGTTCCTTGTCAATTAAGACTGGAGTCCAGCACACTCTGCAGGCAGCCAGAATCAGCAGTTCTTTGTCAATTAAGACTGGAGTCCAGCACATTCTGGAGGCAGCCAGAATCAGCAGTTCTTTGTCAATTAAGACTGGAGTCCAGCACACTCTGCAGGCAGCCAGAATCAGCAGTTCCTTGTCAATTAAGACTGGAGTCCAGCACACTGCAGGCAGCCAGAATCAGCAGTTCCTTGTCAATTAAGACTGGAGTCAAGCACATTCTGGAGGCAGCCAGAATCAGCAGTTCCTTGTCAATTAAGACTGGAGTCCAGCACACTGCAGGCAGCCAGAATTAGCAGTTCCTTGTCAATTAAGACTGGAGTCCAGCACACTCTGCAGGCAGCCAGAATCAGCAGTTCTTTGTCAATTAAGACTGGAGTCCAGCACACTGCAGGCAGCCAGAATCAGCAGTTCCTTGTCAATTAAGACTGGAGTCCAGCACACTCTGCAGGCAGCCAGAATCAGCAGTTCTTTGTCAATTAAGACTGGAGTCCAGCACACTGCAGGCAGCCAGAATCAGCAGTTCTTTGTCAATTAAGACTGGAGTCCAGCACACTGCAGGCAGCCAGAATCAGCAGTTCCTTGTCAATTAAGACTGGAGTCCAGCACATTCTGGAGGCAGCCAGAATCAGCAGTTCCTTGTCAATTAAGACTGGAGTCCAGCACATTCTGGAGGCAGCCAGAATCAGCAGTTCCTTGTCAATTAAGACTGGAGTCCAGCACACTGCAGGCAGCCAGAATCAGCAGTTCCTTGTCAATTAAGACTGGAGTCCAGCACACTCTGCAGGCAGCCAGAATCAGCAGTTCTTTGTCAATTAAGACTGGAGTCCAGCACATTCTGGAGGCAGCCAGAATCAGCAGTTCTTTGTCAATTAAGACTGGAGTCCAGCACATTCTGGAGGCAGCCAGAATCAGCAGTTCTTTGTCAATTAAGACTGGAGTCCAGCACATTCTGGAGGCAGCCAGAATCAGCAGTTCTTTGTCAATTAAGACTGGAGTCCAGCACATTCTGCAGGCAGTCAGAATCAGCAGTTCCTTGTCAATTAAGACTGGAGTCCAGCACATTCTGGAGGCAGCCAGAATCAGCAGTTCCTTGTCAATTAAGACTGGAGTCCAGCACACTGCAGGCAGCCAGAATCAGCAGTTCTTTGTCAATTAAGACTGGAGTCCAGCACATTCTGAAGGCAGCCAGAATCAGCAGTTCCTTGTCAATTAAGACTGGAGTCCAGCACACTATGCAGGCAGCCAGAATCAGCAGTTCTTTGTCAATTAAGACTGGAGTCCAGCACATTCTGGAGGCAGCCAGAATCAGCAGTTCCTTGTCAATTAAGACTGGAGTCCAGCACACTATGCAGGCAGCCAGAATCAGCAGTTCTTTGTCAATTAAGACTGGAGTCCAGCACATTCTGGAGGCAGCCAGAATCAGCAGTTCCTTGTCAATTAAGACTGGAGTCCAGCACATTCTGGAGGCAGCCAGAATTAGCAGTTCTTTGTCAATTAAGACTGGAGTCCAGCACATTCTGGAGGCAGCCAGAATCAGCAGTTCCTTGTCAATTAAGACTGGAGTCCAGCACACTGCAGGCAGCCAGAATCAGCAGTTCTTTGTCAATTAAGACTGGAGTCCAGCACATTCTGGAGGCAGCCAGAATCAGCAGTTCTTTGTCAATTAAGACTGGAATCCAGCACACTGCAGGAAGCCAGAATCAGCAGTTCCTTGTCAATTAAGACTGGAGTCCAGCACACTCTGCAGGCAGCCAGAATCAGCAGTTCCTTGTCAATTAAGACTGGAGTCCAGCACACTGCAGGCAGCCAGAATCAGCAGTTCCTTGTCAATTAAGACTGGAGTCCAGCACACTCTGCAGGCAGCCAGAATCAGCAGTTCTTTGTCAATTAAGACTGGAGTCCAGCACATTCTGGAGGCAGCCAGAATCAGCAGTTCTTTGTCAATTAAGACTGGAGTCCAGCACACTCTGCAGGCAGCCAGAATCAGCAGTTCCTTGTCAATTAAGACTGGAGTCCAGCACACTGCAGGCAGCCAGAATCAGCAGTTCCTTGTCAATTAAGACTGGAGTCAAGCACATTCTGGAGGCAGCCAGAATCAGCAGTTCCTTGTCAATTAAGACTGGAGTCCAGCACACTGCAGGCAGCCAGAATCAGCAGTTCCTTGTCAATTAAGACTGGAGTCCAGCACACTCTGCAGGCAGCCAGAATCAGCAGTTCTTTGTCAATTAAGACTGGAGTCCAGCACACTGCAGGCAGCCAGAATCAGCAGTTCCTTGTCAATTAAGACTGGAGTCCAGCACACTCTGCAGGCAGCCAGAATCAGCAGTTCTTTGTCAATTAAGACTGGAGTCCAGCACACTGCAGGCAGCCAGAATCAGCAGTTCATTGTCAATTAAGACTGGAGTCCAGCACACTGCAGGCAGCCAGAATCAGCAGTTCCTTGTCAATTAAGACTGGAGTCCAGCACATTCTGGAGGCAGCCAGAATCAGCAGTTCCTTGTCAATTAAGACTGGAGTCCAGCACATTCTGGAGGCAGCCAGAATCAGCAGTTCCTTGTCAATTAAGACTGGAGTCCAGCACACTGCAGGCAGCCAGAATCAGCAGTTCCTTGTCAATTAAGACTGGAGTCCAGGACACTCTGCAGGCAGCCAGAATCAGCAGTTCTTTGTCAATTAAGACTGGAGTCCAGCACACTGCAGGCAGCCAGAATCAGCAGTTCCTTGTCAATTAAGACTGGAGTCCAGCACATTCTGGAGGCAGCCAGAATCAGCAGTTCCTTGTCAATTAAGACTGGAGTCCAGCACACTGCAGGCAGCCAGAATCAGCAGTTCTTTGTCAATTAAGACTGGAGTCCAGCACATTCTGGAGGCAGCCAGAATCAGCAGTTCCTTGTCAATTAAGACTGGAGTCCAGCACACTGCAGGCAGCCAGAATCAGCAGTTCCTTGTCAATTAAGACTGGAGTCCAGCACATTCTGCAGGCAGCCAGAATCAGCAGTTCCTTGTCAAATAAGACTGGAGTCCAGCACATTCTGGAGGCAGCCAGAATCAGCAGTTCTTTGTCAATTAAGACTGGAGTCCAGCACATTCTGGAGGCAGCCAGAATCAGCAGTTCTTTGTCAATTAAGACTGGAGTCCAGCACACTGCAGGCAGCCAGAATCAGCAGTTCCTTGTCAATTAAGACTGGAGTCCAGCACACACTGCAGGCAGCCAGAATTAGCAGTTCTTTGTCAATTAAGACTGGAGTCCAGCACATTCTGGAGGCAGCCAGAATCAGCAGTTCTTTGTCAATTAAGACTGGAGTCCAGCACATTCTGGAGGCAGCCAGAATCAGCAGTTCCTTGTCAATTAAGACTGGAGTCCAGCACACTCTGCAGGCAGCCAGAATCAGCAGTTCCTTGTCAATTAAGACTGGAGTCCAGCACACTGCAGGCAGCCAGAATCAGCAGTTCCTTGTCAATTAAGACTGGAGTCCAGCACATTCTGCAGGCAGCCAGAATCAGCAGTTCCTTGTCAATTAAGACTGGAATCCAGCTCATTCTGCAGGCAGCCAGAATCAGCAGTTCTTTGTCAATTAAGACTGGAGTCCAGCACACTGCAGGCAGCCAGAATCAGCAGTTCCTTGTCAATTAAGACTGGAGTCCAGCACACTGCAGGCAGCCAGAATCAGCAGTTCTTTGTCAATTAAGACTGGAGTCCAGCACATTCTGGAGGCAGCCAGAATCAGCAGTTCCTTGTCAATTAAGACTGGAGTCCAGCACATTCTGCAGGCAGCCAGAATCATCAGCAGTTCCTTGTCAATTAAGACTGGAGTCCAGCACATTCCGGAGGCAGCCAGAATCAGCAGTTCTTTGTCAATTAAGACTGGAGTCCAGCACATTCTGGAGGCAGCCAGAATCAGCAGTTCTTTGTCAATTAAGACTGGAGTCCAGCACATTCTGGAGGCAGCCAGAATCAGCAGTTCCTTGTCAATTAAGACTGGAGTCCAGCACATTCTGCAGGCAGTCAGAATCAGCAGTTCCTTGTCAATTAAGACTGGAGTCCAGCACATTCTGGAGGCAGCCAGAATCAGCAGTTCTTTGTCAATTAAGACTGGAGTCCAGCACATTCTGGAGGCAGCCAGAATCAGCAGTTCTTTGTCAATTAAGACTGGAGTCCAGCACATTCTGGAGGCAGCCAGAATCAGCAGTTCCTTGTCAATTAAGACTGGAGTCCAGCACATTCTGCAGGCAGTCAGAATCAGCAGTTCTTTGTCAATTAAGACTGGAGTCCAGCACATTCTGGAGGCAGCCAGAATCAGCAGTTCCTTGTCAATTAAGACTGGAGTCCAGCACATTCTGGAGGCAGCCAGAATCAGCAGTTCTTTGTCAATTAAGACTGGAGTCCAGCACATTCTGGAGGCAGCCAGAATCAGCAGTTCCTTGTCAATTAAGACTGGAGTCCAGCACACTGCAGGCAGCCAGAATCAGCAGTTCTTTGTCAATTAAGACTGGAGTCCAGCACATTCTGCAGGCAGCCAGAATCAGCAGTTCCTTGTCAATTAAGACTGGAGTCCAGCACATTCCGGAGGCAGCCAGAATCAGCAGTTCCTTGTCAATTAAGACTGGAGTCCAGCACATTCTGCAGGCAGCCATAATCAGCAGTTCCTTGTCAATTAAGACTGGAGTCCAGCACATTCCGGAGGCAGCCAGAATCAGCAGTTCCTTGTCAATTAAGACTGGAGTCCAGCACATTCTGGAGGCAGCCAGAATCAGCAGTTCTTTGTCAATTAAGACTGGAGTCCAGCACATTCTGCAGGCAGCCAGAATCAGCAGTTCCTTGTCAATTAAGACTGGAGTCCAGCACATTCCGGAGGCAGCCAGAATCAGCAGTTCTTTGTCAATTAAGACTGGAGTCCAGCACATTCTGGAGGCAGCCAGAATCAGCAGTTCTTTGTCAATTAAGACTGGAGTCCAGCACATTCTGGAGGCAGCCAGAATCAGCAGTTCCTTGTCAATTAAGACTGGAGTCCAGCACACTGCAGGCAGCCAGAATCAGCAGTTCCTTGTCAATTAAGACTGGAGTCCAGCACACTATGCAGGCAGCCAGAATCAGCAGTTCCTTGTCAATTAAGACTGGAGTCCAGCACACTATGCAGGCAGCCAGAATCAGCAGTTCCTTGTCAATTAAGACTGGAGTCCAGCACATTCTGGAGGCAGCCAGATTCAGCAGTTCCTTGTCAATTAAGACTGGAGTCCAGCACACTGCAGGCAGCCAGAATCAGCAGTTCCTTGTCAATTAAGACTGGAGTCCAGCACATTCTGCAGGCAGTCAGAATCAGCAGTTCCTTGTCAATTAAGACTGGAGTCCAGCACATTCCGGAGGCAGCCAGAATCAGCAGTTCCTTGTCAATTAAGACTGGAGTCCAGCACACTATGCAGGCAGCCAGAATCAGCAGTTCCTTGTCAATTAAGATTGGAGTCCAGCACACTGCAGGCAGCCAGAATCAGAAGTTCCTTGTCAATTAAGACTGGAGTCCAGCATATTCTGCGGGCAGCCAGAATCAGCAGTTCCTTGTCAATTAAGACTAGAGTCCAGCACACTCTGCAGGCAGCCAGAATCAGCATTTCCTTGTCAATTAAGACTGGAGTCCAGCACATTCTGGAGGCAGCCAGAATCAGCAGTTCTTTGTCAATTAAGACTGGAGTCCAGCACACTATGCAGGCAGCCAGAATCAGCAGTTCCTTGTCAATTAAGACTGGAGTCCAGCACACTGCAGGCAGCCAGAATCAGCAGTTCCTTGTCAATTAAGTCTGGAGTCCAGCACATTCTGGAGGCAGCCAGAATCAGAAGTTCTTTGTCAATTAAGACTGGAGTCCAGCACACTATGCAGGCAGCCAGAATCAGCAGTTCCTTGTCAATTAAGACTGGAGTCCAGCACATTCTGGAGGCAGCCAGATTCAGCAGTTCCTTGTCAATTAAGACTAGAGTCCAGCACATTCTGGAGGCAGCCAGAATCAGCAGTTCCTTGTCAGTTAAGACTGGAGTCCAGCACATTCTGGAGGCAGCCAGAATCAGCAGTTCTTTGTCCATTAAGACTGGAGTCCAGCACACTCTGCAGGCAGCCAGAATCAGCAGTTCTTTGTCAATTAAGACTGGAGTCCAGCACATTCTGGAGGCAGCCAGAATCAGCAGTTCCTTGTCAATTAAGACTGGAGTCCAGCACACTCTGCAGGCAGCCAGAATCAGCAGTTCTTTGTCAATTAAGACTGGAGTCCAGCACATTCTGGAGGCAGCCAGATTCAGCAGTTCCTTGTCAATTAAGACTGGAGTCCAGCACACTGCAGGCAGCCAGAATCAGCAGTTCCTTGTCAATTAAGACTGGAGTCCAGCACATTCTGCAGGCAGTCAGAATCAGCAGTTCCTTGTCAATTAAGACTGGAGTCCAGCACATTCCGGAGGCAGCCAGAATCAGCAGTTCCTTGTCAATTAAGACTGGAGTCCAGCACACTATGCAGGCAGCCAGAATCAGCAGTTCCTTGTCAATTAAGATTGGAGTCCAGCATATTCTGCGGGCAGCCAGAATCAGCAGTTCCTTGTCAATTAAGACTAGAGTCCAGCACACTCTGCAGGCAGCCAGAATCAGCATTTCCTTGTCAATTAAGACTGGAGTCCAGCACATTCTGGAGGCAGCCAGAATCAGCAGTTCTTTGTCAATTAAGACTGGAGTCCAGCACACTATGCAGGCAGCCAGAATCAGCAGTTCCTTGTCAATTAAGACTGGAGTCCAGCACACTGCAGGCAGCCAGAATCAGCAGTTCCTTGTCAATTAAGTCTGGAGTCCAGCACATTCTGGAGGCAGCCAGAATCAGAAGTTCTTTGTCAATTAAGACTGGAGTCCAGCACACTATGCAGGCAGCCAGAATCAGCAGTTCCTTGTCAATTAAGACTGGAGTCCAGCACATTCTGGAGGCAGCCAGATTCAGCAGTTCCTTGTCAATTAAGACTAGAGTCCAGCACATTCTGGAGGCAGCCAGAATCAGCAGTTCCTTGTCAGTTAAGACTGGAGTCCAGCACATTCTGGAGGCAGCCAGAATCAGCAGTTCTTTGTCCATTAAGACTGGAGTCCAGCACACTCTGCAGGCAGCCAGAATCAGCAGTTCTTTGTCAATTAAGACTGGAGTCCAGCACATTCTGGAGGCAGCCAGAATCAGCAGTTCCTTGTCAATTAAGACTGGAGTCCAGCACACTCTGCAGGCAGCCAGAATCAGCAGTTCTTTGTCAATTAAGACTGGAGTCCAGCTCATTCTGGAGGCAGCCAGAATCAGCAGTGCCTTGTCAGTTAAGACTGGAGTCCAGCACACTCTGCAAGCAGACTGAGAACCAAGTGTAACCTCAGTGTTGACAGGCACATAATAATAATAATAACCACTATTCACAAAACCTTATTTAAGGAATGACCTCTGCCAAGGGGATATTTTGCACAAAAGTTTGGTGATGTGTTCTTTGACAAGGGACAGACCATTTAACTTGAAGGGGATGGCCTTGGTTTTTTGTTTTGGTCAGACATTTTTTTTTTTGCGCATAGCGTGGAAAAAATATTTATTTTTATTTAAGGCATCGCGACAGAATACTTTTTTTCATTATTAGCATTATTTTATATTAGTCCGAGAATCCTCTGCCGTCCAACGCTTTTTTTCTTTTTTTTTGCGTCCCACGCAAAAAAAAAGAAAAAAGCGTTGGACGGCAGAGGATTCTCGGACTATATTTTATATAGCAGAAATCCTTCTTCAGAATATTTTTTTTCTTACCCTCTGCTTCCAAAATATTTTTTTCATCAAAAATCATTTTCAAAATATTTTTTTAGTAAAAACCAAGGGCCCCCCCCCCCCCCCGTCAAAGTAAAATGGTTGGTCCCTAAGGGGTACCCTCTGTTGAAAAGAAAAATATGCAGTTATGATGAGAGAAGCTATAGTAACATGATGAAAAGGAATTACTATTGTATATTTAGTAGTATTTTATTATGATTACTATTAATTAATTGAATTTTTTGTATTTTACCTATGTTAAATATATTTTGTCAACTCTGGCTCTATGCAGTTATTCACAGTTAACACTGGGATGTGAGTTACAGCCTAGACTCCACTCGTAACTGAAAGGTATTGCCAGAATTCTGGCAGAATTCTACGAGTTCACTTAGTTAAAGACTGTAAAAAAAAGGAAAGACCATAAAACGCAAACTTCAAAAAACCAAGACCGAATTCACAATTTCTTATTAAAAAATTTCTGCATTTACCACAAGTAATCTTGGGGCCTCTGGATGAGTGGTTAAGGTAGTTAGTCTACTTTTGGTTTCTAGGTCTGTCAACACTGAGGTTGCGGGTTCACTGCTGTAAGGAGCACTCGATTGCAACCTTAGTTGACAAGGATTGTCAGTTTTCCTACCAAGGGTCAAGGGTTTTCTCAGGGAACTTTGGCTTCCTCCCCAATAAAAACTGGGTGCAACAATATAGCTGAAAAATTGCTATCGCTTGGTATAAAATATTGACATATGTAAGGTCTGACCATGTTCTAATTTGCATAGAGCCCTCTCGCAATAATCTTTTATTGAACAGACAAACAATCCAATACAATATATAAAGTGAAGAAACACACAAGAGACATAATGTAGGAACATATAACGGTTAATTAATGCATGTTAAGTTACTTGTATACTAAATAAGTATTATCCATATTATATTTTATTATAATAGTAACCGTACTGTATGGGTTGTAATTTCAATTTTGTATTCAATTATTGTCATAGGCCTTAACCATTTATTGTAGAAGAGTTTGAGCCAATAAAATTATTTGTATTTGTATTAACAACAGCTGATATTAAAATATTTTTGACAATTACCCAGACAATAACAATAGCTATAATATATTGTAATAAATGAAATAGGCTTCACTAACGTAAGGTAGCTAGACATTCAACAATGCATGAGGTCCATAACTTGTTAATAAAAGCTTTGATTGGCCCAAGAAATAAAACATCCAGTTAAACACATACAGTTAGATTATGCAATGTCAGACTTGGACACATCATGTACTTGAAAACCCCATAATCAAGATGTCTGTCATTTCCGTCAATGAGTTTATCAAATGAAGCATATCATAATGGGAAATTTGAAAGGATTAGGATGGTAGTGAATGACATAAATAAGATCATCTTTTTTGAGTTTGACAATTCATATAGAAAATTATCGTTTGGCATGTATTTGAAACAATTTACATCCTACTCTGTACTTTTCAGGTTTTCAGGATATATAAATGTGATAAACCCTATCTTGTACAGATAGAAGAACGGAAAAAATCATCCAGGTGAGGAAATAATTAACTGTTAAGTCATGTACAAGTCATCTGTAACCTTACATTAACATAAAAGAAGTTAGAATTACACCAGAAATTGTAATTTATCCTAAAATTATCTGTCCTGTTTTCAGTACAATATTATAATATGTCCATATATTTTTTTGCAGACCTCATGTTTTATTCATTATTTGTTTTTCAAGAATCACTGTTATTATATACTTAAAAAAATAGATGTGGTAATTAAAACAGCAGGTAACTCTTTTACATAGGTAACTCTTTTATTCGACGAAAAAAAAAGTCCAGGTAATAAGAATTAGGGAGATGTACTTATCTTTCTTCTCCCAGTTTAGAGAATTGGGTAAATTCTGCTAAATCATTGTATCCATATTTTTGTATGAGATCTGTTCTGATTTAATTACTAAATCTGGTAAGTCAAGATCTGTTCTGATTTAATTACTAAATCTGGTAAGTCAAGATCTGTTCTGATTTAATTACTAAATCTGGTAAGTCAAGATCTGTTCTGATTTAATTACTAAATCTGGTAAGTCAAGATCTGTTCTGATTTAATTACTAAATCTGGTAAGTCAAGATCTGTTCTGATTTAATTACTAAATCTGGTAAGTCAAGTTATACATGATATTCTAATTTTAATTAATTTTTATAATGAAACGAAAAGAATATGTAAATATTAACATTAAATAAAGTAATAACAAGGGAAAAAAAACTAAAAAATTGTTTAAAAATGAATATTGAAAAAATATCCCAATTTTATGTTTTACAGAGTTTCAAGAAAAAATATTTGTTCATACATTTTTTCTGATCAAGGATATATAGTTTAACTCAATGAATATATGTATGCTGATCCGGGTGATAGTTCAGTTAGTGTTGTTTATCAGATGTATGATAGTGACTTAAGGTGGTATTTAAATGTCTGATGTACGGCTTGTTGTTATACTTTTAGTGTATGTTATATCATAACATTCCACAAATAACACCTATTATATTTATACTTGTACAGGTGTTGTAGAATACATAATGGAAGGCTCTCTGGGATTTTTGCTGCTATGTTTTGTAACTGTTTTACATGCAGGTAAGTTGACATTTTTTTCGTTAAAGGTTTATGCTTGATTTGCTTCAATACTATATACATGCAGGTGTACATTCTACCGGGGCTATGATACTTTGTAAAATTTGTGTTGATGCTGTTGTAGAAATAAAACAACTGGTATATTATTGAGACTACTGGTTGGGTCAGGGGGGGGGGGGGGGAATTTTGCCATATCGGGGTAGTGGTGGGTTCATTTTGAGTTGACACACGACTTATTTTCTCAAAATTTATATTTGATGTATGAGGAAAAAGGGTATTCAAGTACAACATATATTTCGTACAATAGTTCCCAAGACAATGTCCCTCCCCCAATTAGAAAATGGTTGGTGGATGAATAGATATATAGGACATAAGTTTGATGTCAGAACTAGATGAGATGTCACCCCCTACACCTATGTAAGTTTTTAAAAAATTTTCAATATTGATATGTCAAACCAACATATCAATATACAAATTTATTGTGTTAGTTGTACTAGGGAGCAGAATTACTGACCGATCCTAGAAAACAATAATTAATTTGGAATTCTTTATTGACTGCATACACATGTATAGTGGCACATATTCTAATTCAATTTAAATCCTACTATCTTATTCAAACCGGATTTCAAAAGAAAAATATATTAACATAATAACAGAAAGATTTGTATTATAAAATATTCTAGATGATTTCAAGGTGGACTGTCAGATACAATATTCACTGTGGGTGACAATAAAGTAGACACTCAAAAACTATTGAAAAAAGGATGTTGTACATACTTTCAACTATAGATTTAATCATACTCTATAACTGTAGTTGTGCAGGAGATAATGGTGGTCCCTTCTTTTTAAGGTGTATTAAAAAGAAATGACTGAGATGTTTGGGAGGAAATTTTAGAGCCTTTATAATATTTGTAAGGGACTGGTGTGTGCACACATGTATTTGTAAGGGACTGGTGGGTGCATTCATGTATAAATATTTCGATGATATTTTGTCATATTCTTTTACAAATTAAGTCAAATACTATATGTTTTCAACCAATGGACAGGTTAAATACCAGGTAATTATTGTCTTTAAATACCTTAAGAAAATGTATGTAACTTGATCTAAGGTGGCAAGACATATTTACACATTGTACAGTGTATCACTTTCATATAGTTAAAGAACCAAGTTCAATATGTTTAATTGAGATTAGGGTCTAACCATTTTTATCATAGGAGGAGGGACTTGGGATTTCTGATAGAATAGTCATTGTATTCCTTTTTAACATATAGAATTATCAGTTATTACAAGGGGTTTGGAGGTAGTGGTAGAAATTGTATTTTTTCCTATACAAAATATTTTGTTAACAAATTTAAAAAAAAATTGATGCCCCCAACCCCTGATATAGCCATAACCTCAATCTCCAACTCCCAGATTAGAGCCAAAATCCCCACCCAACTCCCTAATTAGAGCCAAACTCACCACCCCTAACTTCCTGAGTAGAGCAAAAACCACTCTCTGATTAGACCCAAACCACCACCCAAAACTCCCTGTGTAGAGCAAAAACCACCACCCCTAACTCCCCGATAGTGCCAAAACCACTGCCACAAACTTACTGATTAGAGCCAAACTCTACCCCAATCTCCCTTATAAGATCCAAAATCTCCACCTCAAACTCCCTGATTAGAGTCGAAATCTGGACCCCCAACTAACTGATTAGAGCCAAACCACCACTCCAATCTCCTTTATTAGAGCCAAATTCCCACCCCAAGTCCCTGATTAGATCCAAAATCTCCATCCCCAGCTCCCTGATAAAGCCTAAACCACCACCCAAATCTCCCTGATTAGAGCCAAAATCTCCACCCTTCCCTCGGCACCCCTAAGTACCAGTGAGTAGAGCAAAAACCACCACCCCCAACTCCCAGATAGAGCAAAAACCACTGCCTCCGACTCCCTGATTAGAGGCAAAATGACCATCCTTCCCACCCCTTTGTCCCTGAGTAGAGCAAAAGATACCACCCAAAACTCCCCAATAGAGCAAATACCACTGCCACCAACTCCCTGATTAGAGACAAACCACCACCCCAAACTCCCTGATAAGAGCCAAAATCCTTACCACCAAATCCCAGATTAGAGCCAAAATCCCCACCTCAACTCCCTGATTAAAGCCCAAATCCCTACCCCAACTCCCTGATTAGAACCAAACCATCACCCTAATCTCCCTGATTAGAGCCAAAAAACCACCCCAACTCCCTGATTAGAACATGATTGGTCCCTTACATACAGTGTTTTATGGCCCAACATCAACAAAAACTACTAGTAGATGACATAATGTCTTGTCCTAAGTATGTGCAGTCAGGGTTGATTTTATTGGATTGCTTTGATATGTAATGTTTATGTCCCCCAACAAAGTCCATTCAATACCCTATTTTTGTCTTTATTTTAATGTACAGGCTTTTTATGTATTGCTGAGTACTTCTTACTTGAATAAGTAAGATAGCGATTTGTAATTGGTTGAAATTTGTGTGGTCTTTATTTCCTCAGCTGTAAAAAAATGGCAGAAGGAGAAATTAAAATTAACAGTGTGAATTAAATGGTTTTTGTAACCAGACCTATTCAATACTTGATAGATGGCTGTGTGTATATTGATATTTCTGCAGTGTAACCCATGGCTATTGTGGGTACCTATTTAAGTTAGTTTTTAGAGAAGCTGTAGACAGGTATTATTACGTCATTATTTATTGTAGAAAATCTATGCTGTAGTTATCCATGTCAGAACCGTGGAGTGTGTCTGACGATCGGCTTTGATAAATATGTTTGTGATTGTACTAACACAGACTACTATGGACAACATTGTGAAACACGTAAGTCACAACTTTTGTTTACATATAGTGATGGCTGTGTCAGTCTGTTTATCAAAGCTAGTCCACAACTTTTTATATTTGAGTATTATTGGCACCAAAAATCTGGCTTCTCCTCAGAAACTTCCTTTAGGTGTCATGTTTGTGATTTTTGTCACTACATGCCAAACTACATAGCCATCATGGCTAACAATAGAACATAGTGGTTAAATGCAAGTAATTGTCTTATGTCTAGTACAGAAAATCTGGCAAGGCAAAAATTTTCAGAATGTCAAGATCGATCTTGTATTTATTCCAACCAAAATTGTCAGGTGACTCCTTATAGTAGTTATTGCCCTTTATTGACATTTTACTTATTTTCTTAATTGATATCTCACTTATATCTTGATAAGTAATATAGAGAAACTCAAACAGTAAACAGCAAAAATTATCAGCCATACAAGATCTACAATAAGTCAACATAACTGAACCTATAACTGGTTCCCTATGGAAGTAATTGGCATACTATTTTTCATGTCCTCATTAACTTAAAAAAGTTTTCCATGGTTAATTTTATTCAATTTAAACCAGTTGGCCTAAATATCTGTGATTGTATTTGTTATAAAGTTTGTTATATTTTCACAAAAGAAAAAACAAAATGCACAAGGATTTCGAGTTTTCCAGCCCAAAGTTTACACTGGTACTCCTGTTTTCTCCCCAGTGATCATGCCATATAGCTGACAAGTTAATTGTTAATATTTCAGTATTTATTAAAAAAATGAATAAAGGAGCTATTAAAAATTCATTTGAATTTATAAAACTGCAACTATTGAATGAGCTATTAAAAATCCATTTAAATTGATAAAACTTGTAACATATTGGCTTCATACTCCTACAATGCTGCAGTGTAAAATTATTATTGACGTTTCCATCCTTTATGTATTGACAATGTCAACATCTAATTTCAAAGGTAAATAACAGCATTAAAATTTAAAGATGTTTTATCTTTGCAATAGACAGTGTCATTGGTAAACAAGAGATAAGTAACAGTGATGACTTGGTCAATATTGAGAGTGATGACTGGGTCAATATTGAGATCTGGTCAGTCAATATTTGTTCCACTTTAAATTTGTAATAAATTCTACTGCAGCTACAACAGTAAGATGTTCTCATTTCCCTATTTTAATTAAATATTCTCTCATTTTCTTAGTTTTTTTTCTGTCTATATATTCATATTACATGTATTATTGGAGATCAGTAATAAGTCTGAAGTCTTATATATGATGTAATAAATTATTAACTGATATATTAATTGTATTTCTTTATAATGTTGACATTTAGAAAATAGCTGTTCATTATGTTAATACATATATTACATGCACATTAT